>VWZG01012478.1:66765-136875 GCA_013396735.1 Grallaria varia | reverse complement strand
AAATAATTTTTTATTATTTTAAAGTACCAAAATATGTAAAATACTAAAATAAATTCCAGTGCTTGTATTGTGTATACACAATACACATATGGGATCTGTATCTATTGTTTGACATAGTTTCATGAACCCATGTGCACATTTGCATGAATACACACTTTTATTATTTTAGTATTGGTTTCATGGATGTTCACTTTCAAATGAAGAGGACCAAATCTGCTAGAAAGAAATCCATAGAATAATCTGTAGAGAAATTCCAAAATGTTGATGAATATATGAAAGTTAGTTTTTTCATTTTTGTGTTTTAAAGTCCCACTGTGTGGAGAAAACTTTGGATTCAGTTGATTTCTATTATTTAGAAACTAGCCATGAAAGTTTGGGATAATTCCATGTTAGTTTGGGCACCTGGTTGTTGTACTTAAATTAAAAAAAGAAAGTTGTGCTCTAATGGTGGAATGAATCATGTTTGAAAGTTACTTCATTTGAAAATTGTGGATAGTATAATTAAAAGTAATAGATTTAATTTAAATGCTGAAAATGAGGTGATGTGAATCTGGAACTCATTTACAGCAGTGGCATTCCAGCCGTTTTCCTTTGTGCCTAATATCGTGGTGGTAGGTGAAATTGGTGTTTCCCACCCCTTTCATTTACTGCATCCACCTGTTCTTTCCCACTGTTTCTCACTAATGCGTATCATCCTAAACAATGCAAAACTAAAGTACTACTGAAATGTCATGGGCTAGATAGAAAAATCTGGTAATCAGTCAAAGCTGAGAGACACTGATAATTCACAGGAAGATGAGAATAATACACGGGAAGATCAGGGTGACCTTAAAACAGCATTAATAGAAATGGAATGAAATGTTCTAGTACAAGGTCAGGTACTTAAGAACTACTAATAAGAAACCTACTATAAATTAAAAATGAGTGATAAAGACAGAGACCCAGTTAATCATAGAATAATTATGTGATACAGCTTTGAAAAAAAGACAAAAGCCTTCCTAGAATGGTTAAGTTCAGAGATAGGGAAAGTATTTGTGCTATTGTAAAAGGACTTGGTGAAATAATGGTCAATCATATTCCAAAACCATTAGCATACTTTCATGCATTTAAGTCAAGAATTATCTGGTTTAAGAAAAACACAAAACCTGACAAGAATGAACCCCTTCATTGTAATTCACAAGCACATCACATTATATGTTTGTTCTTATAAGAGAACATTAAATGACAGCCTGGTGACTTCAGCTTCATCTTTATTTACTGCAGGTGCCTCTCTCCCCTAGCATTTTTACAGCCACAGCCCTTTACAACCACAGACTAACTACTCCTGATCCAGTCCCATCTGATTTGAAGTCATTTACTATTTTAAATGTGCTTGTACTTGAAAATAAATAGAGGATTTTTAAAAAGTGAACTTTTCCATTGAAAGTTTTACCAGAGAGCATGTGGGATGATCAGGACAACAGAGGACATACCTTATGGGGCAAGACTGTAATAACTCTCCCTTAGCTAATGTTAAGGAAATTTTGCAGTCTGACCATTCATGAGACTCTCTGGCAGTCACACTCCCAGGGCCAGAGACTGTAACTGCTGGGACTGAAGCCCCTTCACAGAAACAGCCCAAGTTGGTGCCTCTGAGAGGACCCCCAACAAAGGAACCCCTGGCCTTTTATACCCTCGCAGTCTATACCCACACGCAAGTCTTGCTCTTTCCACCGATTCTTCAGCTCTTGTCCCACTCTCCGGCACGTCTTCATATCCTTCATTATCCCAGAGGCCAGCAATTCCCAGCTCCTGCTGTGTCTCAGTGTCCGTTCACCTGGCTGGCATCACCCATCTCCATGCCCTTTGTTATCCCAAGGGTCAGCAGTTCTCAGCCTCTCATCTTGGGCTCCCACCCAGAGTTCAATCTGCGTCTCACCATCTGTGGTTTGCAAACCGAACTACCTGCACCAGGTGTATTCCTCAACACTTGGAAAACCTGAGTCCACAGCAGAGAAGGATTACTTTCCCTAGGAGTCTTGTTGATGTCTTCAGTACGGTAAGTAGTTTGACACAGAAAGTTGCTACTTGAGAAAAAAAGGTAAAGAAAACTTGAAATAACAGTAACAGTGATGGGCCTGAGTAATCATATATGGCAATTGTAATTAAAAAGTATAAATACTGTAGGAGTTATACTCTAGAACAGCCTTGAAATGGGAGCAGTGGAGAATCAAGCCCCCCAAAACAATTGCTCTTCTTTGATTAGATAACAAAAGAGATTAATTATCTACATTGTTGTACCAGGAGACTGGGCTTGATGACCCATGAGGGAATTTCCAGTTCTCAGCTTTTTAGGTTTTTTTCTGATGACAAAATTGCTTTTTTTCTTTGCCAAACACCAACATTTAAATTTATTTTACCTTTGCCAAATTTCAATTTCCAGAAAACAACATTCTGTTGTCTTAACACTGACACAGACTTTCTTCTAAGTTTATAAAGTATCAGTCCTATTACAGAAGAATCCTCTTCACCTTGATTAAATGGGGGATTATGCACTGTTTGTATGTCAATCCCAGGGCAAATTAACCCCAGCACTTAGAAAGTTATGTAGTATTTTCTATTCAGAAACTGCTAAGTATTTTACCAGTAGTAATTAAACTCGAAAAAGTTCAGTGACTTACTGACCTCATGCAAAGGTATCTATCAAGTCAAAGGCAGAGCTCCAAAAAGAAACCTTCTCTAATTCTACAAGTTGTTAAATCTGTTTCCACTCACTAAAAGGGAACAACATAGGCCTATTTTTACTGTATTGTGCAGTAAGATTCTGTGAAGAAAATACAACTTGACTTCATAATATTGGAGAAGTACTATTTCACAATGCAAAAATGGGAGGTTTACATAGGGTTAATTTGTAAAAAGGTTCACTCTTCTTATCTTTAGCTCAGTTTTAGAGTTATTTATGATCCCTGGAATAAACTACTTGGCTCAAAAAGTTAGACAGTAAAAAATAGAGACTTTTTAAAGGCTAGTAGTAATGAAAGAGCAATGTTGCATTACTGGTCTCTACATCATTGGGTGTTAACACAGCTGTGTTAGTTTTTTCTAACCTGATATTTCCAGAACTAATAATTTGCTTAATTCTGGTTTTATGTCCCAGAAATATTGGTGGTAGAAACATCTCTCATAGACCCCGGTATCTAGAGAAATATGTTAAAAAAATGGTACAAGTGTGAAATGCAGAAGTGGTGAACTGTCTAGAGAAGTATGTGCTGTCTGCTTTCATTGTCAATCCTTTGAACAGTGAAATGTTAAATAAGTTGTATGAGAAGTATGTTAACCTGAGTTGTACTGAAACTCTGGAGATTTGTGAATGATAAATAAATGGGTTTTGTCTGATGCCCTTACTACTGGTGTCCTGCTGAGTAGCTAAAAATGAGAAAGTGGGGACGTGATGTCATAGTGGTATAAGTCTGGGATGAAAAAAACCCAAACCAACAACGAAGACACACAAATTCATGGCAAAATACAAGACTTGTGATTGTAGGTCTTTTTCTGCTGCGCAAGTAAGTGTTACAATTCATTTCAAATGAAGCCATAATTAAACCACTGGAAAAGGTACTTTTGGAAACATAAGCAGTAGTGAAGACTTATATTACATTACTCGTGCTAAAAAAGCATAAGCCACAGAGGGCATCTGATACCTGCAATCACCCATCTGGGTACTTGCAAGTAATCAAATTTCCAGTGGGTTAACTAGGAACTAGGCACCATTCTTTATATCATGTGCAAAAGAGAAAGCATTTCTTCCAAATGTCAAAGAAAATACAAGCTTACTTTTGGTTGCGCTTAAAGTTCTGTCATTTACAACATGAAACAGTAGGAGCCAGGGGAATGTGGAAAAAAATATGTGAAAGAGGTGAATCCTGTGTATTTGTAGATAAAACCCTGTATTCTTGGGTGATTAAATCATGTCATCTGTGCCTTGCCCTCTCCCATATTCCAGGAAGGATGTGATGGCAAAGTTTCATGCAGATAAGTTTTGATATACTCAGATGCGATGTCTTTCTATCAGGGCAATTGGTAAAAGTCAGATCCTTATCTCATGAATTTGTTATCTCCTATGTATTTCTTAGACCTCAGTACCTAAAAGAGGATAGCCCAGCACCAAGCACAAAAAGACCCACAAATCTCACCTACATAGCTCGAAAGGTTGTCTGGTACTTCTGTAGAACAAAACAGCTTGATTATTGTCAATCACTTAAAACCTCTTAGGTCAGGTACAGGAAGAAAGCACAGTGCAAGCTTCAAAATTCATCTGGGAAGGAGGACAATTTAGTTTTAAATGTGCTCCATGCTGGAGCTCTGTGGCTAGAAGCTGCTTTTTCTAAGTTTGGACTAGTTTGACATGAGGTCTTTAAGGTCATGGCTGCAGTGTTGATATAGTCATTGTTTTAGGAAGCTTGCCACCTAATTTTACACATGATAAGGAATAAGGGCAATAAAGATAGGTGTGTACATATACTGAACAAGTATGAAATAAAATAGTAAAGAAGACTGTTGTTCCATTATGGGCCACACACATCTTGATGGTTCGCTTTGGGAAAAATTGAAGAATATAGTAGTAATTTGCCATGAAACCTGCATCTGTTAGAAAGTAGCAGATTATTCATTGCTAGAAAGTGGTAATAAAATAAAACACATACAGCAGCCTTTTCCCCCGGTAAAATACTTGTTCAAAGGCCTGAAGCTGTGGATTCTGTCAAAATCAACCAGTCTGCCCTATAGGTATCTATAATATCTGCAGTGAAGATTGAGTTTCATGTTGTATTTCAAGTGGTATTCAAATTCTTATGCATCTGTATATGAAACTCTCTTGGCTTATTTTTGTGTGCATGCTGTCTTTCAAAGAAAACTGAGGCTCTGTTTTTAATTGCCTGCTTTCCCAAAATGCTAGCAGGCTAAAGCATATTATCTTATATATCACCCATGAACAGTTCAAGATTAATTAGCCTTTCACCCATTTTAAGGGTATCATCTATATCCTGAAGGCAGAGTATGGTGTTTGGCAGCCTCTTCAATCACTTCTAATTCTTGTCTATGTACTGTATAAATAATCAGTGGAAAAATTACACTGTTCTGTGAATAGAATTGCTACAGATACAGATGGCATATTCTGTATGATTCCACAGTCTGAGTCTATACCGATTACCCTCTTTGAACATTATATGAAGGATAATAAATATTTTTTGCATATCCTATAATACTACAACAAAGCTGACATATTAGCATTCATTCTGTGATTTCAGGGCTTCATGCATTTTTATTTTTCCTAGTAAATGTTATTAAGTGTACATAGAAAAAATGGCAGAGCAAATTATAATCGGTTGCAATGACGCTATTTGGATTCATTACCTATATGAGGATTATTAGCTACTGTCATAAGCAGATTTAATAACTTACTTGTTTACTTCCTTAGGTTCCCACTTATTAGTTCTATTTCTTTTGAATTAGAGTATCTGCCCAATATCCACAAGTATGAAAAGATGCTGTCTGCTGTAATGGTTGTGCATGAGGTCTGAAAATACACAGAACACTTTACCCAATGACTTCAGTTTCATGTATTGTTTGTTTATGATGTTTAGTTGTTGCCTCCCTCAGCAGCCAACAGTGAATAGGGAGCAGGGCAAGTGGCATGGAGGCTTGCTCTTTTCCTGTGTAATGCTCTGTGAGCTGCATCTTATTATCTCACTGTACATTAGGATAAGTCCTATTATTGGGCTTGGCTCTTACATTAAACATTGGTAACCAGTGCCTGAGGGTAAAAGCCTCAGAGATTAGAAAAACCTAGAGCAAAATATTCACTCTTCTCCATCCTTGTAATGCCAAAAAGAAGAAAACTGTGAGTGTCTACAGATGTGTTTTAAGAGCAGGGACGCTGGAAGAATTATTTACCTAAAAGGTGCATTTTCCAACCCAATCTGACTTCAGAAGGGTTGGATTTAACCTGATTACTGTCTTGGCCATTGATTGTGTGGGCAAGATTTTCTGCCAGGACGTGCTCTAGTTCCAGTGTCTGTGAGTCAGCTCGGTGTTGCTGCCTGAGAGTACTGCAGCTGATAGAATCTAAGCTCTCACTTATAAATAAATAAACAGGCTTCCTGCACTGCAAAAATAATATTCATATGTGAACTGATGTGCTGTTTTCTCAATAAACTGTCTTTGCAGAAAATCTTTGTCAGCCAAACAATAGAATATTGAAAGTATAAGGTTAATTAGCTTACGCTTCAATTCTCCTATTACTTAAAAAGGTATTTAAACAAATTATACTATTATGCACAAATAATGTGATTTTTTTTCCAAATGACTTGCATGTTAGTCAAAATGTCTTGTTCTGGTAAGGAGATAGAACACACGTCCTAGTGTGTATTCTCTAGTCTTAATATCTATGAACTACTTTTGTTGGAATCACCAGGAAGAATTGAACTTACTGCTTTGTTACTTCGCTTCTAGTTTTTTGTTTAAAGTTGAGATTGTGCAATATCTTGGAGCTTTATATAATGGCATTGATATATTCAGAGTAATACTTTTTTTTGGCATTGATTCAGACATTCTAAAGCTGGATTAAAGTTATGGATGAGAGGAATGGTTGAGGCCTTTTGAGAATATACCAAGATACAAGGAAAACATTTATATTAATAAGGCTCAGGCATACAAGCATGCATAACTTTCATCCTGGATTGAATCATCTTTAAAACTCATTGGGAAAACTCACTGAGAGGAAAACTCATGAAATTTACCTATGTCTACTTTGGAGATTGCAGCCTCTGACCTCGTGGGTCTGTGCATTTCAACTGTGTCTCTTATGGTCCCACAAAGCTGAGATAACAGGTGCACCTGATAGGATTGCTCAACCTCAAGTCTGTAGGTCTCAGTTTTCCTGACTATTTCTGCTCCAAGTATGCAGTGTCAAAGTGTAATTGTACTGGGGGCAGAGCAGCAGCAGCAGGTCATCTCACCGTGTAGTGAGCACCTCTGATTTCAGGAGAATATGAAATTCAGTCACTGTGTGGATTCTGAACATTTTCCACAAAACTGTCAGAAGAAGGCCATGGCCTTTAATGATCCCTAGCATCTATGTTCAATTGAGTGTGACCAGATGAAACAAGAATTCAAACTGAGTCTCCTCAGTGAATTGTCTGTTGATTGAGATGTAGTTCAGTGAGAGTAAAATGGTCCCAAGAGAAAAAGCAAGTGGAAGAATTTGATTTAAGGCTAGGAAGTGTTTTCTGGACAGGTTGTGATGCAGAATTCTGAGAAAGAGGGAAGGGAGACTGATAACAAAATGCTTGCTTAAGTTTTTGGTTTTTTGAAAGAAAAATGCCAATCAGTCAATTATTTAAAAAAAACCAAGAACACAAACCTGAAACAACAGCGCTTAATTTCTTCCCTTTCTGTGGAAATATATTCTGTATGATGTGCATACAGGACTCATGTAAATTCTCATGACTCGTGATGCACAGAGTTTCAATATTTGTTTCTGTGAGATATTTCAGGTTAAGAACTGTCTCCTTCTGTTGAATTTAAGAGCAGATTTCAAGTTACGTGCTCAATGTTGTTAACTTTGCTCAGCACCTTATTGGGTGAGACCTGGGAGGATTTCCCTTCATTTCTGCCTTTCTACTGCTCTTATCCTTTATTGGATAGAAAAATATTAGAAAACATCACAGAGAATAAAACAAAAAAGGGTAACATGAAGATAGTTTATTATACAGCACAGGAAAATTCCCCAAAGACATAATCTCATTTTTATGTAGGGGCAGAGAAAAATACTGCCTCCCTAGAAGTGTAGAATGCTTTTCAAAGCATTCTGCCTCCTCACAGTCTGGGAAAGTGCCTTCGAAAAGGGTGAGTTTTGGGCTGAATGATGACCTGCTCTTGAGTTCCTGCCACACAGGTAAAATAATGGAGAATCTCAGGCAAGGAATTAATGTCCCTGTGAGCCCACAGTTTAGATGTTGTTTTATTAATCCAGATTCCTTTACACGTTCAAGTCATTGTCTGCTGGAGCTGTTGAAACCTCTATGAAGGAGAGCACCCTTCTGGCAACACTGTTGGTGAAGCCGTCTGTACCTGACCACCAGCTTACTTAAAAGGCAGCTTTCTGCATGGATTGCCCCTTCTCAACCCCACTTGGAAGCATTGTATTTCACTGGACAGCTGCTCAGACTGAGGCTCTGTGCTGGCCATGGTCACTGGTACACACTGGTCCCCTCCAGAGCAGAGGACTGGCAATCAGCTGCCATTTCTGACTCAACCAGGGTAGCCATAGCTACCAGCAATAACAGGCAGTGAACTCCCTGACTTCTAAAACATTTGCTCCTAGAAAGTAATAAAATAATTGGGGATTGTGACAAAATATAGCAAACAGCCCTAGTTGTGCTAAATTTATATTTTCAGGTGGGAAACTTCTAAGACCCAGTCATTTCATTCATTTTCACCCCAGGTCAGAGGCGCTTAGGAGAAAACCTCTTTGCCATGAGCAATGTCCACAGTGGTACTTTTCCAACCTAATCATTATCAGCAGTTTTGTAGAACTTAATGACAATTTTTATAAGAAGTCTGACCATTCAAACTCTTACTTGAATAGGGATAATTCAGTGTAAATATTTATTGGAATTTTATCTGTCTTTCTTGTTTTGTAATTAACATATTGTAACTGTGTAGCTGTCTGCCCTGAAGTCTGCAATAGATAAAATGTAGGCAGAGCACAGGAAATGAGACTGGTTTGTCATAGTCTAATAGTCTTCAGGGACCTAGTATAAATCAAGGTCTAACTCCTCCCAGGGGTCTAGTAATTTTTACAGTATAGGTTTATTTTCCATTTGTATCCTGATAACAAGTCATATTTATTATGGTCTTACTAATGGCAAATCTTCACTCAAGTATTAAGGAATATATATTTCACAGGTGACTAGAATTGAAAGAAAAAAAAAGCCCTGAAGAACATCATCCCTACATCATTACTCAAACCATTTTAATGAAAAAGTGTGCATTTTGATAAGACAATTAAAAAGGATGTGAGTTAAGATAGGAAAATTTAAAATTCACAGTACACAAAGAATATTTGCATAGGGGCTACCATCTTAAAGGTGATTTAAATTTTTTCACAAATTAAACTATAGCAGAAAAATTGCTCTGTTATTAATACAGTTAATTTCTGGCTGTACAGCCAATATTTTTCTTATATTAAATCATTAAAGTCTGTCTGCTACAGAAGTGGCATATCCTATACTTGGATTAAAGCCAATTTTAAATCATGCTTATATTGAATGGTGGACTCCAGATGAAACTGTCTCAAGAACTTTAGTTTGTAAAATATACTTTTGGAAAAGTAAATACCTAAATTGAAAAGAAATGATCAACCAGTTCTCCAGGTCAGCTCCAAGGCTTCAGAGGAAAGCAATAGTTCTTTGTATACAAAGTTAATTATCCTTCTATATTTGGTTTACAATAGCATAAGCCCTGAAGCATGAGATTCAGTACTTCCCTACAAAGCTTAGCATTAATCTTGGTAATGCTGTAATCTCCTGTAAAAATTACTGTGAAGCCACTACGTTACAATATTCAGATGGTGGAAGGCCAGTTTTTGCTTTCAGCTGTACTCCAGTTGCTTATGTACATCCCAGTGTACAAATCTGATACACAAATCTGCAAACTTAAAAAGAATTTGTTTATGAAAACTGTATTATTCCCATGCTTACAGTTTCTGCAAACAACCACTCAAGCTTCTGACTATGGCAGTCCCATTTCTTCAGGTCACAATCTGAGATTCTGAGGTGTTTCACCCTAAACTAGTGTTAGTAGACATCAGGAAGAAAGGAAGTGATGACGATGATAATGTTTTTACTATTATTTACAAAAATGAAATGCATTTTTTTACACTGTGTGATTCAAAGCTTTCCTAGCAACATCTATCTATCTGTAACTTTCTACTCACTCTGCTAACTTTTTTTTCCTAATAGAGGAGGTTATTGCTATGGTATGACATTTTTTAGTACAAATTCCTGCTCAATTAGAATGTGCAATACTGGATGAGAAGTATTTCTAATAACTAGGCAACTCGTATTGACTTTCTATAGGGAGTGCTGAGTATGTTCCTCTTCCTGCATGCCAGCAGACAGGTGTGTATTTCTAAACAAAAATAATGATTTCCAGATTTAAAAATATGGTTTTTTGGGATTTATGCATCTTTATCTACATAACATAATTTGTCTAGTAGGATGTTATTATCTATGTTGATTACATTTTTAATATATGTTTGAAATATCTGGAATTTCTTCTGTAGTCCAAATATTTCTTTTAATCATGGTGAGAGTTCACATAAAAGGAAAATAATAGGCAGCTAGTAAATTTGTTCCATTATAAAAATTCAGAGAAGACTTTGTATTTCACAATGGAATTTTTATATTTGGTTAAATAAATGTATAAGGTTAAGTATGTTTAGATATGTTATGTTTAGATATACTTAAAAATACACTTTGTAATTTTTCACAGTTTTTCTTGTTCTTGCAGGCAGAGTTAAATTGTCTTTAGTATAGGTAGCACAAACATGGTATGTTTTAAATCTCAAGTAGACTAAGTGCATGGATATAATTTCCAGAAGCATAAAAGACATACAGTTGTAATACACTACCCAGTTAACCTCTGCTTTAGAGGATTATGAAAACTTGATATAATTGCATCAGTGAATGAAACTTTACCTGGTGCCATCAGCAAACATCAGGCATTAGTGTGAGCATTGTATTAAACCAAAACTGAGCAGGAGTTGAGTGAACAGCCATGAGATTCATGTAGGACTGTCGATTTACATGATTTTACATTCATCTATCTTCAGTTCTAAAATTCTCTTATTTATTTCTGTCATTTCTGTTTAGCTCGTTCTGCCCATTTTCATTGATTTTTTCACTGAAATTTTCCTTTTAGTAGTAATCATCTTTAAAGGTTATTATTTTTTACTATTACAGTGAAATTTCTGAGTTTGTGCCAAATAGAATGTTATAAAAATGCAAAAATTATCCCCAAAGTAGTCTTTACATATGTTAAACCAAGAGCGACTCACCTGTGCCCAAAAAAGAAGTCCTTTGCCATCCATGACTCATCTGAGTTATTTATGATAATTAAGCAGGATCTCTGTATTGATTTTTATGCTAATTAGTTCCTGTTTCAATTCCGCTAGAGAAGAGTGTTTCTATCAGGTGATTGTCACGCTCTTAGTGAAGGTACCGTATCTACTGGAAACATTTCACAGGAAGGTCACAGCGGAAGAAATTATAGCTAAATTACTAGCATTAGAGATAAGCTTCTGCATTTCAGATTTGGTCTTCTTGCATATCTAAATCGCAGTCTACCCTAATTAAACATCTTAACCTTGTTAGCCCAAGGTTTACTATTACTAAGGATGGACTCTTCATGCTTTAAGGCTGTAAGTCACTCGTGGTGACAGAACTGCATGCCATCCTCTAGGAGTATTTCAAATGGAAGACACAAAAATGTCACAACTGAGCATCAGAAAACTGATGCATGACTTCAGTGTCTCTTCAGCTCCTTTTAATCCTGTCATCCACACGTGTTAGGTAACAGGGCGAGCTGAGAGGAAGTAGCACAGTATGGCCTGCATCTCTATGGGTTACCTGCCTTTCCCCCAAAGTGAGGTGCTTTTGCCTACTCTGCCACGAGGGAGTCATTGTTACCATGCCTGAGCTTTGCTGGAATGAGCTTTATGCTAAGGAAGCCATATCGTCTGATGGAGCGTGTTAACAATTTAACAGTATGGAGTGTGATTTGGTTGCTTTCCTCCTCTGGCTTTTACCCCTTGAAAAGTAGCATCTCTCAATGCACAACCCATGGATCTTAAATACTGAACAAAACTGAAGACAACTTAAACTGAAGATGAAAATGAATCATATTTTTAATGATATATGGTGTTGGAAAAAATCTGACTGGATATTCTTGTGGATAACACAGTGAGTAGGGAACCTATTGGGTATGGAGATCTCAGTTCTTCTAGTGCAGATTTGCTCTTCATTACCCATTTGTTAAAAATATTTCTTTGTGCTGTTCAGTCAGGGGTCTCGATCAGTGGAATCAGACACCTTATGGCTATTTGGAAACTTGATTTTTATAGGTGTCAGGAAGGTGCTTCTAATATGGTTTCTATCTCCTGTCTTAATAGTATTTGGTTACAGTTCCTGCATCACACTACTTTTTTTTTCACACTGAATTACACATACTCTTGATGCACATCCTCCTCTAGGTACTTGCAGTCTCATTCCTGCTAATCATCTGTTATTTCCTGCTCATCAGCTATTGCCAGAGATTCACAGCCATGGATTCTATTTGCCATAGGAGGGACCCAGTACGCTGGCTTCTTTAGCCTCATTTGGAAAAGATAATTTTAAAAGGTGCATGAGCAGGTCAGGTTCCTGTATTCTTCCATCTTTGCTTTCATTGCTAAAGATGAATTTGGTGGCCTTAAACATTGGCATCTGGTGACAGTTTAGACATATTAAAGCATTCTGCGTGCCCTCCAGTCACCACTGCAGAGTAGTGTGTACCTTCTCTGCCCTATTCACCTGCTCCATATGGGTCAATGTCCCCCAAAGATGTATCAGAGAAGATTAGAGAACTGAAGCGTAATCAAAATGTCTACATTGGACACGGACAAGTCAATTTAGACCGTCAAGCAACACATTTAGAATTTGTTCCTGAAACACTGTTACAGGCAATGATTCAAAAGTATCTATTTGTAGCAATAGCTGAGGATAACTAGAAAAGAGTGTCTAAGTATGCTAAATTTGTGAGAGAAAAGGAAAAGCATTAAAATGTGGAAGCTCAGACTGACTACACCCTGCTCCCTGTCCACCACCACCCCACCCCCTGCCCCAAAAAATAGTCCTGTAGGCCAATTTTGTGTCTTCTTTCAAGCGCAAAATAGGTCTTTCAGTCCTTCAGAGATTTCTGTTGTCCATCTGTGGATAACATTATAATTCACATCATAATTACTATTAATTACATTTACTCGCATACCTTTGGTTAAGTTCAGGTAAAGACAGTATTTGGATCAGTGTCTATTGATAAAAGCATTGAAAACTAAAAATACATGTGAAATAATTCTAAAATCTTGTAGGAAATCTTGTAAGACATCTTGGAATGAATAAAACAGTATTCTGTAGCTCAACGTTGAATTAAAAGCAGGAGTTTTTCAAGTACGAGTATCCTTGCTAAGTTACATTAATGTATTGATTTTACCCCTTGCACTAATTCTTTTGTTGTTCTACAAATTATACCAAATGATTAATTTGATATAAAATAGTGCTGACTGGAAAAAATAAGAAAGGAAATCTCTGCACTACTGAATAATATAATAGGATCAACACTTTTTCCATTTTCACTCTGAATTTGACAGCTGTGTCTTTGTAAAAGCCAAACTAATAAGGTCAAAGTAAAACATCTGTAAAAAGAAAACTGCTGGTCCAGCAATGTTTCACAGTGCTGACACAAACTATTGGGCAGCTCTTCAACTTGCTTAGTGCATATACCATTTTCTATTGATACTATTTTACTTTTTTTTTTTTATTTTGTTTGGGTTTTTTTGGTTTTTTTTGTTATACTGTTTTTCTCAAATTTTAGCTGCCTTTAATTCTGGTAATACCCAACATTATGCTTTATATATGTAGGATATTTTATGAATCAACTACTTCCTACTAGGTTTTTTTATAAAACAATTGACATAGTAAGACCTATCTGGCCCCTGAGAAACCCCAGCAACAATCTACAATAATAATAATACAAATATTATTTATTATTTGCTACAGGAGTTATTAACATCTCCCTCCAAACATGAAAGGTAACAATTCCCAGTACTGAAAGAGTTCACAGTAATATTATTCAACTGACTTTGCAATAAAATGGAGTTGTAACTTAAGAACATGGGAAGTCAAATAACCATTGAAATAGTTTTGTGCAATATTTTTATCGTATAAAGGTATCATTGAATTAAAAAGCATCCTCTACTTTCTTGAGGACTTGAACTTTACTCTGTTTCTTTTTTTCACTAGACATACAATAAAGCAGCCTCTTTAATTTTCTGTATGATATATTGAGAAGGTCATGCAACGCCTATTAAAAGTGTTGTTCATAATGCTGTTGAACTGCTAAAATAGCCCTGATCTTGAAATAGACACACAGTCAAAACAAAGAGAAAAGTTTACTTCCAGTGTTTGAGGAAATGGGAAATGCATTGCACTGACAAAGATCATGCAGTAATTCTGTACTGTTCCTTGAAAAACAAACTTAATGATAGTTAAAAAATCAGTGGCAATCACCTGTGTACATTGAAGCCGGTAGTCTCAAGGACACTGCTTTTCAGACACTTGCAGGCAGCTCCATTAGAAAACAAACAGGCAACCTATTGGAGTGTCTGGTGTCCAGAGAGCAGTGCCTCTTAACACTGGCAGCTTAAATGGATACAGGGGCATTTGCTAACTGTGTTTCTTTTTCATCACGGAGTATTAGCTGGTAACACTGACAGAACAAAAAGAGAGCTCTGGTTAAAGCAAAGCTTCCTAACACCAAGTTTTTACTTACGTCTGCATTCATCTTGCTAGAATGTGTGGTTGACTTTAGGAGGGGGTTAGGGGTTACTTTTCTGCAAGTCTGTTGAGCCATAGGGCTTTGTGAAGCTTGTAAATACTTTTCTCTTTGAAGGTCATACAGAAAACATTAAGGGGTGTGCTGAAACTATTGCAACAGTTAGTTGCTAAAAAAAAAAAAAGTGCATTTTTAAAATTTTCTCAGACATGGTGGTTTTGTTTTGTTTTATTTTTTTCCTCAGAAAGATAAATCAATTTATTTTAATGGAATCACTGGGGAATGGTAGTAATACAATTATATTAAAGGGAAAAGGATCATGAAAATTGTCTTAGATGGATAACTAAGAAGTATTTCAAGACATGATCTCTTCTAATTAGTCATATGTTCTCTTTTTATAATTATTTAATGAACATCTTTTATGGGACCAGTCTGTAGATCTATTGAATCTTAAACTGGGGAAAAAATTCATCATGAAAAGTTTTGGATGACTAGTGCACATAATAAATGCCTGGATAATCTGAAACAAAGATGTGTCCCTCTACAGCCCTCCATAGAAACCTGCTTCTGGGCTATTAAAATATAGACCTGACTACAGGATTCCTAGGTTAATATATGACATCTTTATTGAGCACACAAGAATTAGAATCCAAGAAGTGAGTACTCTTTTTTTTAATTGAAATCTCCAAATAGTTACAATATAACTTCTGCTCTAATTAATAATTTTTCTTATATGTTAATGAAATGAAATAAAACTCAGTGTTTTTCACTTTGCAGTCTGTGCAGTTCTCCAGGGAAGCATCATCTTTACAACAACTGTAAACAACTGTTATGCTTAAACATGTCTATCATTCTACCTCCCAAAGATTAAGCCTTGGATTATTATCTCCAAACCCATAATCACCTCAACTTTTCTGATTACCATCATGTCTGAGCTCAGTACCAGAGCTAGTACTAGAGCACTAGACTGTGCAGCTGAAAAATTCTACTTGTGATCAAAATGGGCTAAGAATCTGTTTAGTGCTTTGCCAAACGCCAGCACAATCACTTCTGAAAAAATGGTTGAAGCGCCTCCTGATGATGTTTGGACTGAGAAGGGGTAATAAAATGAGAAGGGCTGACTGCAAGGACATCACAGTCCTAATATTCTCCATAAAATGCACCCTTGAAAGGCTGGATATGCTTTGGGATCAGCTCTTGTTCTATATAACATGAATGCCTGGAGTTTGTCAACCAGAGACAGAAGGGAAGAGCGAGACATCTGGATCAGGAGCTGCAAAATGTAGTCTGGTCTTCTTTTTCCCTCAAACACCTGCTTCTGTAAGTCTTTGTAACATTATATTTATGAAACTCAAAATGTATGAAAATATTTTGCCTTAGGCTCTAGTGCATCAACAGTGACGGAGTAAGATAGCCTTGTCTTTAAAGCACTCCATCTCACTGGTTGTTGCAACCTGTAAACTCTGTATTTTGGGAGGCTTTTTGCTCTTGACTCAAGACACAGCTTGCATTCCTGATTTGCCACACAGGGCACCTTGGAACTGACAAGGCAAGGATCTCCTGGGGGCTGTTCTAAACAAGTAGACTCCTTGGCAGAAAAAGGGTAAGGGTTTACTGAGACAGGTCTTCAGTGCAAGGCAGGCACCTTATGTATCTGATATTAGTATGTGTGCACCATTTATCATGCTTGTATTTTGAATATGACCATTATATAAATAAGTAAATTGTTATACATTTAAAATACATCTATATAGTATTTTCAAAAAGCTTTTTAGATGTAGGTTCTTTTTCCACAATATTATTATTTTCTCTGCAATTTTCTGATCCCTCTCTGATTATTATTTTTGGTTCAGCTGATAGAATATACCCCATGTTTCAAAAACATAACAAATACTTCATATTGGTAGTCATACTTTCGCTGTTTGTAGGTGAGGTTTATAGCCTTTGGCCAGATTATCCCCACACTTACACTGAAGACAAACTTTGATCTTGAATTTGTATGGACTACATATCAAAACTTATAAATGCCTGTTTGTGAATTTTTTCCTGATAGCAGAGTAATAATTCTTTTTTTTCCCTATCACGTTTGTGGGAGTTGTTGTAGCCATTAGCATGGATTGGAAGAGCATACAGTGATATTCAGCAAAGCAATACAGAAGGCATATTTCCAAATTTGTCTTCCAGAGTTGTGAAATGACTGTGCCACTCCCATTACATAATTTAGTGAAACAACATAGCACTGGTGCCTGTAATCTTTGGGAGATGAGTAACTGATGGCCTGAGAAGTATTCTAAAGAAGGTGCGTGCTACTGGGCTCAAACAATCTTTAAGCAACTTTCCAAGACTACAACATATTGTGGTTTATTCAAATGATAATGTGCGAAAACAGCAGTAAGTGGACATAACTGAATAGCTGTAGCACAATCTCTCTGAGGCACCTAGGAAGCCTGGCTCAAAGCAGAACTGGAATTGTATTCTAGTTTAGCTGCACGTGAGTGCAAAGAACCATATTGAGGTTTTATTATGGTAAGCAAAACATCACATTCTTTTCAGCAACTTTAAATTTGATTTGAGATGTCTCGCTATTAGGCCTTTCTTTTAAATCAATTTGTGACTTTTGAAGAAACACATTTATCATTACATTAATATATTTTTCAACACATTTTCAGCTTTTCAATATCTTTTTCAGCTCCAAGGTCATGCTCTTTACACTTGCATATATGTAAATCAGATTGGTAGTAAGTTCTTTGCCATGGGCAACATGCTCAGCTGAAAGATACTAAAATAGAGACATAAAATCCACTTAAACTTAGTGATGACACAAGGAGAGAAATGCTGAAAAATAGGACATGTAAATAGTAAATGTTTGTATTTTTATTAGAACTGGACAAAATTACTCACATCAGGAGTGAAACTGTGGCCTCTCTGAAATGCCTGGACTTCCTGCCACTAGCTTCAAGCAGTCAGGAATTCACATCAGAAGTAAGGAGCTAATGGATTAAAAGCATCACATGTTCTTAACAGAGTCAATTCCAAAGATGCTTTTGAAGATCCTGCTCTTCTTCATGATGACAGTTGCATAAGAGCAATGCACTCAAAGAGTATTTTTCATTAAAAAATAACCATTCTGAAGTCCTTAATTTGCTATGTGTCCATTAAAAAAGAATAAACCACTTACAGTATTGTACAAGATATTCTTGAATGAAAAAATTATGGGTTTTAAAGTAAGCTGTAAGTGTCTGTGACCTCAGGCAGAGGACACAATTGTCACAAGTTAATTCGTGCTTGGCCACATGTGGAGTTTGGAGTCTCTGACTGCAAGAAAAAGGACACATGAGCTAAAAGCAAATCTGTACATGAAGCAGGGTACAAGCCTGTGGTAGACCTCAGCTGTGTTGCTGCTGCCAGATAAGATCTCGCTTGTCACATCTGAGCTAAGGAACAGCTAGTATGTATCTTCTTAGCCTGTTCCAGCTGCAGAGTAAAGCAAGCTATCTGAAATTTTGGTGTAAGGAAGCCTGAGCTTTGCAGTTTGGAGGCTAGGGGAGAAGGTCAGGGGACACAGACCTACCACTCAGCTTGGGGACACTTTATTGTGCTAGTGGAGCTTTCTGGCAGTCAGCTGTTAAGATAAAAACACGTAAAGAATACTCTCATTGTTCCAACTCTACTCCTTCAGATCTACCTTCCACGAGAGAATCCCAATCTTTCTAGTCAAATACTGAAAGCAGTAGATCACAGAAATTTGCCTGTGACACTTAGAAAACCATTTAAACATAGTAGTGATGAATTGGTTTCTTGCTAAGCTGTTAGAAGTGGCAGATAGCATCCTAGTTGTATTATTATGCAATTACCTCAGGCAGGTCTGCCTGGGAACAAAAAGGGAATTCAGAAGAGATATTTGCTTTTAATTTCCTAATTTTTCTCTTACTCAGTTTTAAAATTACAGGACTACAACTTTGTGCATAATATGTTGTCATTCTGACAGCTGATGAGCTTAGTGTTTCTTGATGAAGTTATTAAAAATTATTTTATATAACACCTGCAAACAATACCACTGTGTTTCTGAATACTTAGTGGCTTATCTGCTGTCCCTTTCATTTAGTACTACATAAACTACAAAAAGTAGTGGCAGATTTTTCTGTCAGAAATCATGTATCATTGCCTTGAACTTGTCAAGATGAGTAAGGCTGTGCCATGCTCTTTTATAATGGCATTCATATCTTAAGAGCCAAAGATTTTACAAAGATACTACGTCTTTTGCAGGTAGAGAAATTTGATCAGTTAAATAGTTAAAAATCACTCCTTAATTAAATATGTAAACTCAAGAAACACTACTGTTTTAATTTCTAAAAGCTCCTAGGGAAAACACCTGTTACTTTCTTTTAGATTGGCATAATAAGTAAACATCAATTTTCCTTACCGTGAAAAGGTAGTAGGTAAAATATGCCTTTTTAGCTGCTTTATAGTCTTTGATTTGTATCCTACATTCTTTTTTATATTTATGTAAAATCTAAAGATTTAACACAGCAAACAATAATTTTGAGAAAGAGACAGTATCATAGATGATAAAATATACTAAAAACAATGTACTTCTTCACTGAGGATGTTTGGATGTGGAACCAGTATATAGCCAGACCCTATAACACTGATGGCCATGCAGTCCCCCATCTCATTACTGAGTGTTAAGCTGAGGAGAGACCAGAGTCCACTTTGCCCTACTCCTTTCTCTCCCGTGACAAATCTGTCCACATTCTGAATATGTATGGTCTGGGCAGCTTTGCCTTCTTTGTGTGACATCTTGGTTCAGATCCCTAGACTGAAATTTTGGTTCTCTGAATCAAACAAAGCAGGCATGGAGTACATGACTGGCTTGGATTTCCAGTGGGTATCAGCATTAATAAACAGCATTCATCTTGCTTTTTGTATCACCTGTACTGAGGTAATTGAGGCTGGAGTGCTAAAAAGCAGGTAACCTTCTTTGGTACAGGTATATAACCAAACTGAAGTGGTTGCTCTTGGGTTTAAAAAAAATAAATAGCTTTCTGGGAGCACCATCAGCTGGCCATGCCTGGGGTTGTTCCAGGCAGGAAGAGCCATTCCTGGGTAAGGGACAAGTTGCCAGCAGCCATTAGATCAATCTTTGTTCTAGACTGGGCCTTCCTTTCTGTCTCTACCAGAAAAAAAAATTATCCCAGATTACTATGAGCACACTAGGTAAGGCTCTCTAATTAGGATTTTAATTGCATCTAAGTGCCATGCTGCATTCCATTGCATAAAAGTGTGCCTGTTTCTCTGACGGATGTGAATTCATGCAGCTTGAAAACCTTTCAGAGTCTGAGGTATGTAAGTTCATGGCAAGCATCGCTCTTGCTCCAGATGGCTGCAGTTTTAGGTTTGTAGCCTTGTTTTAGTTTTTTTTTTTTTTCTTGAGTTCTTCAGACATGCTTCCACATTTTTGAGAACATGTGCTAATACACAACAATGATACCAGACAGCAGGCATAACCCCTCAGTCCTCCAACCTCCAAACATCTCATTTTCCATTATTTCTTTAAACATACAATAATGGAACTGGAGAACCTGACAGAAGAAAATGATTTTAAAAGAATGTAAATTTAAAAACACATCATATGAGAGGACAGAAGAGAAATGAGTGCTACAGGAAAGGTAATGTTTAGTCTATTTGCTTGTAGTTTGCACTACAGGTATCATTTTTTTCTATAGGAATAAAGTAAACAAATGATAAACACCACCATGATTTTCTGAAAGTGGAATTCAAAGATAATTTTATGGTCATTTCCATTCCTGTGTTTATAAATACAGGTGATAGAACTACTTACCATATTTACAGTCTGTATCAATATATCTAAAACCCTCAACCTTTAATATACTTTAATACTAACATTCCTGTCAAGTTTGAAAATGTGATTTTGCCCATGTAACAAATGAGAAACTAAGGCAGAGAAAGGAAGAGCCCTACAGGACAAAAACGTTGTGAATTACAGGTACAATGCTGAAGCTGGTAAAGAATGGATTAATTAGACTGTTACAAGAAGGAGAATGTAAAATAAAGGAGTATTTCTTTTAGAGGGTATCTGGAGGCAACAGGTCATGTATTTTGAATGCAAGATTTTGAGAAAGAAATTGCTTTGCTGGATGGCTTAAAAAATGCATTCTGACTTCAGGAAAAGTGGTACATTTATCAACTATATATTCCCGCTATTTTCATCTCTCCCCTTTGAGCTACACTAGGAAAAGCCCGAGTTCTGATTATGCACTTACTGTCTCCGGGGAGTTTTGGGGCTCCATGTAATGTTTTTTTACCACTTAATGATATAATTCGGCTTACATTTTTACCTTACCCTTTTTGTCTTTACTTAAATGATTTGTATTAGATCTTTAGTACATATTCACAAAAGCAGACTTTGAGTTGTTTCAGATAAGGCAGGAAACCCTTAACTAATCTGAGTTATTGTCACTTGGATGATTCTTTTTCCTGCTCCACCTCATCTATCTACCTGGGGAGTTTTTAATCCTTTTTCAGTTGAATTTTGCCTTGAGATACATGTTTTAGTTAATATCTTCAGGTAAAAAAAAATTACACATTAACAGTTACATCACAGAATCAAAAAATGGGTAAGATTGGAAGGGACCCCTGGATGTCGCCTAGTCCAACCTCTTGGCATAAGGAGTCTGGCTCCCTCTTCTTAATTTTCGCTCACCAGGTGCTTATACACATTGATAATGTTCTCCATGAGCCTTCTCTTTTCCAGGCTGAACAGTCCCAACTCTCTCAGCCCAGATGAGAGATGCTCCAGTCTCTTAATCACCTTTGAAGCCCTATGTTGGACTTGTCCAAATAAGTCCATGTCTTGCTTTTACTGAGAAGCCCAGAACTGGACTCAGCAGTTGAGGTGTGGTCTCATCCATGCTCTCCTCTCATCCACCAAGGTAGCCTCCCCACTGTAGAAGGCTGTCAGGCTGGTCAAGTACGATTTCCCCTCCTTGAAACCATGCTGGCTATTGCCAGTCACTTTATAGTGTTTTTAGGTTAATGCATTTGCAAATACTTTGCAGGAGGATTTTTTTCAATAAAAAGGGAGTTAGCAAGGTAGACTTTAACTGTGCTGTTCTCTTCTGCATATTTCACATATAAAGTCACAAGGGCAGAAAGTATGTTTCTATTAAAGGGTGACTTTTCCCTTATCAAAACTTGTCAGATGACAATAGTTATTTTTTATAGTGCTCTGTAGTTTGTTGAAGATATTACCAGACAATAACTACAACAACATGGGTAACCAGAAGAAGGAACAGAAAAACACAGATAATTTTCAACCAATGTTTCAATATTTATTTAAAAATGTCATTACCAGAATTAAAGAACACAATTATCCCAAATAGCTGTGCTCTGCAGAGCCATTACTTTGGATCCTTTTTTACTTTTGGGGCAATCTGTCAGGCACAACCACTGTTACCTCAGCATGTGTATGGTTATAGTTCATAACAACTTGAAAAGCAAAGAGGATAATTGATACGTCTGATTGTTGCAGAGGTAATGTTAAGTACTTGGCTGGGCTACCTAAATTAGGAGTTGCTTCTGTGTCTAGAGAGCGCAGTAAGCACCTTCAGAGGATATTTTTGATCCTAGGCAAATTGCATCGCTTCCTTTGCTGCTGTTCTCTCAGCAGATGATGGGAGCCATGAATGGTCTCCACACTGAGGTAAAGTTGTCAAAAGCCTAGATGTGGGAAGGAGAAATTACAGCCTTTGTTATAATGGAAGGCATTAATGTTACATATGAAAGGCTTCAGCCACATCATTGCCGCACAGCATTGCCTCATGTGCCTACAAACATTCACCTGTTAAGTAATGCATTACTGCAGTTCTTTTTAGGACACCTGCAGGAAACCTGATGGACTTCAGAACATCCCTGCATAAGCCCACAGAAGACCTGAGTGCAGAATTAAAGGGGAGGCGCAGTCAAGCTCTGCAGGTGGAAAGCAGCATCAGTTAGGGCACCCCAGAATTAGGTGCTTCTCTCATGACTGCTGAATTGAGAAAGAGCACGTATCAGGGCGCTCAGTAATGATGTGGAAAATGGAAGAGCTTTAAAGAAGTAGAACGCATGATAGAGTCTGTAACAGAAGCTTGATTTTCTACCTATCAGGCCAACCACTGGATAGCCATTTGTAATCGAAAAAAATAAGCATTCAGTCCCTTCTATTTTGTCACACATTAAAAGGGACTATTTCCTGGATCTGCATTAGAATTTACTAACTAGCAGTGCCAAGATTTTAACAGTATATACTGTGTTGAACCAATAAAATCTCAAGCCTTCAAGCATCACACTTCTCCTTGGAATATGCAGAATACTTTAATTTCCTTGTCAATGACCTAGGAATTGATTCTAACCTCAAATTTAGGCAAGGAGTTTTTATAGGTTTAATGTTTCTTGATAAACTCTGAGGCAGATAGAGATTGCAGTGATGTCCTTTCCTGTTCACATGAAGAACAGATAGTTGTTTTTGAGATGTCAGAGTTTTATAATATACAGTACATGACTGGCAAGTGCCTCACAAAAATAAGCTAATGAAAGATTTATGTCATTGATACATATATATTCGGTAATTCACTAGTTTTCATGAGAGGGCTGAATAAATGAATTTTCTGTCATGGAAATCCTCTTACCCCACATTCCTCATAAAGGGTCATGACTTAGTCTTGTACACAGGAATGTTTCTGTACAATGTGAGACAGTGGTTTTGGCTTAGCCGACCCAGTAAAACTTTGTCTTTCTTTGTACCTACTGATTCTATAGCTCAGTTTCATCCCTACAAACTTTAAGTATCTAACCCAGATATTTAAGTTGAGAAAGAAATTGGCCTCTGCTCCTTTGGTATACTTCGGTGACAGAAGAACAGACCCTCAGGGAGTGACTCCCATAAAGGCAGGTGCTATTTGTGATCCTTTAATGACAGGAGTCTGGGTGGCTACACTCTTCTCAAGGCACTTAATTGGGTATGGGTTGAAAATTATTAGCTAAATGCTAATTTGTTGATAGGTGCGACTAATTTAAATTTATAGGCCTTAAATTCCTTCCTATGTTGTATAATGGTTTCAGTAGGAGGAGTTTCCTTGCGCTTGAATAACGGATACTTTGGTCTGGGGACCCTAGCAATTGGCTTCAGTCCTTCTGATTCACTTTGAATTCCTTGAGGTATTTTGTTTGGTTTTTCAGTGAATTCTTTTACTACTGACAAGAGACAAAATGCTGAGGTAGGTGAATAGACCTGCTTGTTTTCTATTTTGTCTTGTTTGCTTTATTTTTTTTTCCTTAATGCGGAATATTGTTAGATCCCTACTTGTGTGCAATGTGTGCTGGCAAGCTTGTTCACATAGAGGGGCCCTTTCTACATCCTATAAATCGGTATCTAAACTTGAGGAAGGTTAATGTTTCAGGTACATCCCTCTTTCTAGCTTCTATCACTGGCCACTTCAGACAACTTCCTGCTAAAATTCGATAGAATAGAGGGAATTAACTATCCATTCAGTTCTGAGTGGAAAAAAAAAAAGAGAAGGAAAAAATTATATTTTGGGTAAAGTTTCTGGAAACAAAATAACTGCAAATCTGTGGATTTTTAAATCAAATTTTGCAGTTACTCTTTCTAAGGGCAACCTATTATCTCTTCACTTTTTTTTTTTTTTAATCCACCTCTCTCCTGTTCTTTAGGCTTAAATGGGGAGGGGAGGGGACAGACACAATCTTGTTTAGGTTTGCCTCGCCAATCCGCTGCTTTGAATTATTAATAATGACAGCTAAATTATAAACATTCCCGGAAGGTAACAAAATCACAGTAGCATTCTGATGGCTTCTCTGTAGTCTGCTATGGAAACAAGCATCTGTGAAAGATGATTTCCTTTAATGTTGCCTGATGAAGATGACCTTTAGAGTTATCACAAAAGTGGTACTTTAACCACCTGCAGAGGAATAAAAGGCAGGTATTTACATGGTAAATATTTTAATTACTGCGGGGAAAATATTAAAAAAAATTATTTAGACAAGTCATAAAATGATATGACAGTTGAAAATTGGGCACTAGGAACTTCTTCAAAGTTTAATTGTTACATTTTATGTTATGCTCAGTAAGTAATAAGAACACAAAGAAATATCTCCAAAAGTACCAAATACACAGGATATTGAACAGGCACACACACTATTTCATTTGAAAAGAAAGCACAATATTAAAAAGAAAATATTAAATTAAAAGTTACTAAGACTTTGGTAAGCAATGTGAAGTAGTTACTGCAGTACAGACTAAAGGAACCTGTGCTAGAGTACCTACAGGGCAGCAGCTGGATGTACAGCGGGTGATGGTGATGTGGGCTCATGCAAACGAGCAAATGTGTACTGAAAAATTTCCTAGGTTAAGCTGGAATGGGAAGCCAGGTTTACAGAGGACTTCCATAAAACACAGCGTGGAATAGAGCTGGGCACTTCTAATATTCAGTACAGTGGATTAATGAGCTCTGAATCTATGGCGGTATCATTTTTTGAGGGAAAAATAAAAATATTTCATTTTAAGGTTGTTATGTTTTTATTAAAATCCAGTTATATTTACATATAAGCAATATTATGCAGACATATCAACATAATTCCATATAATACTCATTGAATGTTAAGGGCTTGGAAGGGATTCTCCAATCTGGCCTTGAAAAATACATTCACCCAAAGTGCAGGACAAATCTATCATAATGAAATAACTTGGTTTTTTGGTGAAATTTAATTCTAGTTTTCCACTTAATTATACTTATAAATGTTTTTCATCTTTGACTTCTAAAATACTGGGCTTCTACCTAAAAATCAACCCAGCTGTAGTCAGAACTTCAGTTTTTTGTTCAGTGAAAAAGTTTGTACCTCCAGAAATACGTTTCTTCCAATATTAGCTGGGGACATCAATTAATTTTACCTCAAAAACATGATGAGCCATAAATAAAGTCTTAAAAGATACTACATAGTGAACTATAAGCATTTTTGGGAAACCTCTCCCTTCATGACCTTGCTGATGTTGCCAGACGTGATTGAGTTACAGCACATGGCTTAATGGATATCTTTGCTGCTTGTTTTGGGGGTTTTTGAGTATGTTTGGGGGTTTTTGTGTATGTTTGTATTTTTCCTCCTCTTTATTTTCCATTCAGATGGGACTGATTCCATAGTGAAGAGATGGAACAATCATTACAGTATCTGTGATGCTCTCATGTTTGATCAGTTTTTTTCTTTTTGACATGAGGACTTTGTTTTCACAAAGTAATGGACTGTACTGTCAACAAAACAGTATGTGGGGAGCATGTCTGTAATTGTCAAAAATAAAAATACATTTTCATGCCTTTAGATTTATTATTTATCTTTATTTTTCCCATACACTGATTTAGTGATGGGGAAAAGATAAAATTGATTTTTTTTTTCAGAGAAAATCAATTATAAAAGTTGGTTAGCTGTTAACCACAGGATTTAATAACCCTTAAATGATCCAGACAGAAGATAAAGCATTAAAGTCAGCCTTAAATTATAGAGGCTAGGCTTTTCTGGTAGGGGTTCATGCAAAGTATTATCTCTGTACAAGTGGCGTGGATTAATTTCTTTTAATATTTCAGATGTGCTGTAATATTTTTGAGAATAGTTGGCTTAGACTAATTTAGGTAGATTAATATTAGTTGAGTTTTTATAGGGGTTTTTTTGGTGGGATTTTTTCTTATCTCATCATATAAGCTGAATTTGCAGTGATTTTTAATACAGTTTTCCTGGCATGGCTTTTAACCAGTTTACAGTTCCTTGAGAACTGTTCTTCCAGCAGAATTCACAGATAGATAGATTTAATTTTTTTTTTTTCTGATGGGCATGCAGCTCATTTAGATCTTGGTTCTGCAGTGGATACAGGTTATAAGATGACCCATCTTCTCACCTGTGCTGTTCTGAGTTTTGAGAAAATATATATGGATTTTCATGGACCCGTTCTCAGAAAAGAAATAACTTCCCTTTTTTCCCAAAGTTTGGAGAAAGTGCCTACTTGTATGATCTTTGGATTTCAGTTACCTTGGAAGTGGTTGGGGTAGGTAAATAAGAGAAAAGTTCCCTTTCAAGAGCCCAAAGTGAAATAATTTGAGATCACTGGTATCTGTAGGTATTAGTCCTGGATGACCACTACTCTTTACTTATTGGTGGTGTTTGTGAGAGGAATTCTTCTGATGTTAAGGTGAACTGTATTACTTTGAATTGCCAGAAATAAAAACTTGCAGCCAATGTCCCAGGAATTTTAGAGAGCAAGTAAACATTTCAAGTGCGTCGCATTATGTGGCAAAATAATTCAAGCATACTCTCAGCACCTACCTTAATCATAAAACTGATAAAATTCAATTATGAGTTCTCAGAAGCAAGAATGTGCAAAGTATCTTCTTTAGGGATCAATCTAAATTTTAATGAAGGATTACATTTGGGACTCAGAAAACAATATAAAGCTCTGTCTGTTGGTCTATGGTGAAAAAAATCATGAGGACTAAAATATTGATGATTCAAGGATTTGGGGGTTTAAGCAGTTTGTCTGTGGTAAGATTGTTTTATAAGACCTTCATTAAAATTTTGTTTGAGCAGTTAAAGGAGAGAAATAGCATTGCTAAAACCCATTTTCTCGTAGTAGGACTATTATATTATGATCCACTTAAATTCTAATTGAAGCTTTTAACCTGTTTCAGTCTGGGACATAGGCCCATATCCACAAAGCTATTTGAGAACTCAATTCTTATTTGAACATCTAATTGTCACTGAATTTGAGAGAATGTACTTGCCAGAATGGGAGCTTAGTGCCTAAATACCTATAGCAGAGCTGCAGTGCTTTTCTTCAGAGCTGTAGCTTATATAGGTACTTATGCTGTAATTCTGGGGAGGCAAGGCAACACCTTTCTAACCTTTTCTATTCAAAAACACATACCTGCAAATTATGCTCTGACATGGGTCGACAAGAAGGCTTTTATCACTTATTTGTCTACATTGCTGCAGAAATATAAAAGCTAGAAATTCATGTAAGCAAAGAGAACGCCTTGCCAGTCCATTTCTGCACTATGCTTTACTTTGCAGTCATTAATGCTCTCTCCCTAAAATGTTCATGCTAACATTAACAGCTAAATGAAGTTCTTTTGAATAAGCAGGGTTTTTTTCTTAAGTGGAAGTGCAATATTCAGCTAGCAGAACCACCTGATTACTTCATATTTTTATGTTTATATAGCTATACTCAATTTCATGTAATTGGGCTGCTACTATTAGCAGAAACCATTCAGACTTTATTAAACATATTTGTAAACCTCATTTTCATTAAATATGTCACATCTGCATTTCTGTCTGCTGGGTTCTGCCTTCCTACCTGAAACAATCAAAACTAGACACATTATACATCTGTCATCTTTCAGAATCTAAACTGCCTCTAGCAGGAGCAATGCATTTATATTTTATAATGAAAAGAAAGCCTCTGAATGCCAACTCGTAGACACAAAAGATTATCTTCTGATTTGCCAGGCTTGGATTGTCAGACATTAAATTTTTTAACAGCCTCTTCTGATGAATTATTGATGTTCTCACTATTTAGAAAATGGATCACATCACCAGAGTAATTAGCACCCTCCCACTTCTGCCTATCGTATTTAATGTGTCACAAGAGAAGGCTGTGTTGAGCTATTTCTTTTTGAGTGAATGACTAGCTTTGGTTCTCATCCATTGCCCTCTTGCTTATTATCCTCTAGTGTACACAGATGGTGTTCCATAGGGTTAGTATCTGACATGGATATGTGGCTTCTGTTTAGGATAAGTATACATGTTTCTTTTAGGAATTTAATGATGTAGATATTTTCTCAGGATTACAATGACAAGCAAAGGTTTGAACCATTATTTTCCATATGCCAACAGAACCTGTTGACAATAGGGAATCACTTTTCCCACAAAATATGCAGTTTTATCAATTTAGAAAAGAATCCTTCAGTTTGTCATCTGACAATTCAGATTAAGCTGGTAGTAGGAATTATTTCCTATTAACTTATGACGAAATTTCGTATTTCTGGCTGAATGTTTGAGGTTATCACAATGCATGGATTCCTTTTATTTAGATTATTATAAATTCATAAGACTTCTGAGGCATTGATCAGAGATTAGACACAGTGTAGATTATCCATATATTTTGGCTTGAGTGACACAAAATTTAATTTTTACAAGTAAAACATTGGATAGATGCCTTCTGAAAGTGTTGAAGTTGCAGTAAATGTAGGAATTGAGGTGTATGCAAAATTCATATAACGAAGTGTTATCCCCTATGTATAAGATACTTCACTTCAGGAGGTCTAAATACTTAGAAATAATGATTAAAAGAGTCTTATACTTTCAAATTAATAAAATATAATGCTCTTTTGAAGTTTGTGTTAAAAACCAAACAAACAAAAAACCACTTAATGAAATAAGAAGCATCTACAGAGACAGACAAAAAAAGAAATCCCAAAGCCTTGAACATAAACGCAGGCTATTGAAATCTCATCAGAGAAAAGCTCCTTGCCATAAGTTGCTGTCCTTTTACAAAATCAAGATGCAACAGTGTTAGTTTTATTTTCTTCTTGATTTATATACACCTATGAATTTTTGAATTTGTCATACCTTAGTCATCTATTTCTTCCTAAGAGCCTGCTAGAAATGGCTGAAAACAGAGGGCTAAATATCTATCAGCAAAGTAAATTTTATCAGATCAGTAAACATAATGTGTGTCACGTAGAAACACAAATTTTAGAACCTATCTGGAACTGCATATTTGCCTGGGTTATCGTGCACTTAACCGAGCACTTAATTATTCTTTGAATTTAGATTATATCAGTACCTGATACTTGGGAAAGCAGTAATAATAACAGCGGTACTTAAACAAATAGGAAAGTGGAAAGAAGCATCACAAAAAGGTCATCCTTATCAAGGTTTTTAAAAAAATCAGTAATTTTGTACCTAAATAAGAGACTGCAGAAACTGGCCTCACTCAGGTATTTAAATGGACAAGAGCATTGATCAGCATAAGTAGATGCTTAACTGGACATGCTAGTCTATGAATTTGAATGTGTACCTATGACACACAGTATTGAAAGGTTCTGTTCTGTTTCAAAGTGCTTTGTTTTCTGGTTTCAGGCTCTTTATATTACTGAAGAATGTCAACTACATTGCAAGGACAGTGGGGGGCAAAAATTAAAAAACAGATGCAAACAATAAATAAAACAAAAGCTGAAAAATTAAAAGAATAATGAAGCAATTATAAACAGAATAAACTTCTTGAGAAAATGCCCAGTGATAGACATGCATTTAAATTGTCCTGCAATTGGAAAGTGGAAATGCTTCCTGATTTGAGTTAAAGTAGATTTTGCTCAAAGAAATGATAGAAGCTGAAGAAATGGAAGCTTCCCCCCTTGACATCTAGCACATCTGAAATGGAATAACAGCCAAGCAATTTCTGTATTACTTGGCAGATGTGGTAGGTGCTGGTGCACCTGTAGAGCCTCTAATTTGAGTGCATTAAGCCTTAGGATGCCTTTAATGCATTAGCAGAGGATAGAATCATAGAATCGTTTAGGTTGGATAAGACCTCTAAGAACATCGAGTCCAATGGTTAACCCATTACTGCCAGGTCCATTAATAAACCATGTTCTTAAGTGCCACATCTGCATGTCTTTTAAATACTGCCAGAAATGGTAACTTGACCATTTGGCAGCCTGTTCTAATACTTGACTGCCATTTCAATGAAGAAATTTTTCCTAGTATCCAATCTAAACCTCCCCTGGTGCTTGAGGCCGTTTTCTCTTGTCCTGTCACTTGTCAGCTGGGCGAAGAGATCAAACCCCACCTGGCTACAACCTCCTTTGAGGCAGAGAGCAATAAGGTCTCCCCTGGAGCTCCTTTTATCCGGGCTAAACAGTCCCAGCTCTCTCAACTGCTCCTCATCACACTTGTGCTCCAATCCCTTCACCATCTGCATTGCCCTTCTCTGGACGTATTCTGACACCTCAATACCTTTCTTGTGGTGAGCGGCCCAGAACTGGACACCGCACTCAAGGCGTGGCCTCACCAGTGCCCAGTACAGGGTACTTGTGACCAGCCACCAACTGGATTTAATTCTGTTCTCCACCACTCTGGGCCTGGCCATCCAGACAGTTTTTGCCCAGCAAACAGTCCGTGCCATGAGCAGTGAGTTTATCCAGGAGAATGCTGTGGGAGACAGTGTCAACAGCTTTAGTAAAGTTCAGATAGAAAACCTCCACAGCCTTTTCTTCATCCATTAAGTGGGTCGCTTTGTCCTAAAGGAGATCAGGTTAGTCAAGGATGTCCTGCTCTTCATCTGTCAGCTTGACATGTCTATTATGCTGTCAAGCTGCCTCTGTGCTGCTAGGGAAGCCAAGGCTGCCTAACAAGTAGAGCACACAGAAAGCTGGCAGAGGCTGTTGTCTCTGCACTGCCTGCTGTTGCAGTGGAATAGTGATAGTTTTATTTCTGCCAGTCAGTGCTGGGATCCACTTAAATATGTGAAGGGTCTGCCAAATCTTTCTGTATGCCCATCTTCATTTCCGAGCAAGACCTGTATCTCTGCAGAGCTCTTTGTCAGTGTTACATGTTGTATAGTCTCCTTTTTGGTGCAGCAGAAATACATTGTATGTGATTACCTGAAATTGTATTAATTTCTGATTAGTTCTTATTTTGATTGGTAATAGGGGCAGAGGGAGATACTCGGTACAGTTAATACAAGCCATAACAAAATTGGCAAAGAACATATGTGTTAGTGTCTAAGGCAGCCCTGATCATGCTGCAAATGAGAGCACATGGCTCATCTATTCGTTTCTGGTGTTGCCAGACAGAGCCGTTTGCTGTACGTTGGAGAGCTGAACACAGCGCTGTTAGAAAGGACATGTGTGCCCCTGCCAGACTGCTCACTTTACCTTAATGCTGATGTAGGAGGCTTTTATGTCAGGCTGGGTTTCAGGATCTGAAAACAAGTCGGTAGATGTGTTCGACTGGTGTGCTTGATGAGCCTACGCACAGTTTGTGTGCTTTCCGCAGAGGGTTGCTCCTGGGAAAAAGCACTCCGAGGAAGCTGCTTCCAAATGGGTGCCCTGTAAATTGGGGTGGTGGCATTGTCCCAGAAGGGAGCTGTATCCTGATGCAGCAGAGTTTATGGGTTGTGATGTACTTGTAGTGGAAAAGCAGGATATCTGTTTTCTAGGCAGAATGGAAAAATAAGTGGTAAACTGTCCATGCACTGTCTGGTTTTAGAAAGAGGCAGATTGAGATATTTGAATTGGGCAAGTCAACTGTCAGCTTTGTATTTCTTCTTTTTCTATCATCCCTGCCCATAAACTCATATTTACTAAGTTTTCCTGAGCAGACGACAGTTTTTCTCTGCTAAAAAACCCACTGCACTGGATCCCTTGCATTTCCTGATTATGCAGCCAAACATCTTGCTTGCTGACTTATAGATGATGGCAGAGAAAAGTTTGCCTTCTGTTGCAGATTCAGTTTTTGGAAGAGGGTCTGAAGGGTCTCCTTTTGTTCCAAAAGTTGTAATGTTGGCCACAAAACTAGAAAATATTTGATACTTATTAGAAAATGTATTTTGTTTTTAACCTCTGCTTCAGAATTCCCAATTCGAAGCTGCAGTTCATCTCCAGTAGCAAAATGCAGTAAGAAAGAAAAAAAAATATGAAATGTAGCATCTCTAAGCTTAATGGCCTGCACTCCTGCAGTTAGCAATACCAGCATATAGCACTCAAGTGGAATCTCTGATCAGTGGAGATCACACAGAACGGGAGGCACTCTGTGAGCTGTCAGTTGCTAAGTGCACATCTTGGTTTGCATTCCAAAGTATGTACTACCGACACTTGCATACCATTTAAGATTAAGTCTGTAGGAGAAAAGAGACTGCTATTACATCCTCAGAATACAAATAATTAAGTTTCTATAAACAAAAAAGAGGTATGTGTGTGCTAAAAATTGCTTGAATTATGTTGGGTTTATACTATTGCTTGTGTAATTAACTTGGATGTACTTCAAAGAACAATTGTAGCTTGCAAATCCTTTTTTCCTAAGTACAGTCAAATAACAATGAACAAAAGATGTGGAGCAAAAAATAATGATAAAAATCAGTTTTGTTGCTTTCAAAAAGTAATTATGTATACAGGGGAAAAAATAAGAGACATTGCAGACTGATCACTAAATTCATTATTTTCATTTAGCTTACATGGCTGCAACAGTCCAGAAGAATACTTCACTCCTCTTTCTACTAGGATTATAAAATTCCTGTAACATTGTGTTTTCACTTACCTAATGCCAATATGAAAATGTTGGATCTCTCTGCTGTAAAAATCTTGCTGTATTATTCTACGTAAATAATTACATTGCACTGTTTAATGGAAAGAACAATAAAGGAAAAAGTACTTTGGTGACTCAGGACTTCCTTCTCATTGACTTTCAATAATACACAGGCGTCTACAAGTCTTACTGAGTCATACAGAAAGACATTGAACATTAAAATGGAATTTAAACACACTTCAGATCCATACTTCTGTTCAAAAAGTCCCATTCAGCAGTCACCTTCCCCTAAAATTACCTAAATGGACCAGTAACTCCTTATCTGATCTGGCATTTATTTGGGCTCTTGCTTGATGTAGCCCCGCAACTGCCCCAGTCTGACCATCTGGCTCTTATCTGAGCTTTGCAAAGATCTAGCAGTTATGGCAAGTGATGTTTAAGTCCTTCAGAGGACCTTTTTGGCACTTCTGTCCCATAAACCAGGACTCCCTTTTCATGTACTCAAACTCTGTCTATGCATAACAGCCTTGTATTTAATTATGTTTTTTAAAGTATGGTAACATTTTTATGTAGTTGGTAAAACAGATTATTTTCCCTGTCAGACAGCTTAGCTGCCTTTGGGAGACAACATCTCAGGGTAGAATCTTTGGATGCCCTTTCTGGTTTCTAATGGTGAAGGAACAACAAAGGGAGAGTGCGGGACAGTGGGTTATGACCTGCAATCTATGAGCCCTCCAAGTCTCCCTGAACTCTTTCTAAAGGGTCAAAAAAATGAAAATGTAGTAAATTTAGCCCATTATTTGATGTCAGTTCACAACATAGAACAATTCCTTCAAAAAAAGCTGAAACTTCATTTATTTACATCAATCGCACTGTTCCATGGCCTTCATCCTGAACTTAGAATTTTTGGGGGTGTTTTAAATGTCTCATCTCTTCAACATCACAGAGAGATATGAAGTATCTAGGGGTAAATATAGGCTTATTAACAGGACATCTAAATTCAACATGTAAGGACTCAAACCAGTATGTTAGTGCACTGAAAAGCTATTTATTTGCTAAGGCATAATTTTGAGATTTTAAATGGAAGATTAGGGAGACTATCAACATTCTGCAACATTAAAAGAGGGCTCCTCGTGTATCCGGAGTCATGCTTAGGAACTTAGCAGCTTTGCCTCTGTTTTCCCAAAGCACACATACAAATCTATAACACTTTCATATCCTGAAATAAAGTTCAGTAGATAATATAGACACTTCCCCTGCAAAACAAAATGAAAATAATGCTTGTGTTTTTCTCTTTGGTAAACGTCCTGTGAAATAATGAGGAGAAAGTGTGTGGTTTTTTTGATAGGTTGCCAGGAGGGTAATGAAAATATCTGGATACGTAAAGGCTGCTCAATTATTTCTGGATTTTGTACACTGTAGTTCTGCTCCCATATGTTTGCGGTTTTACACGGCTTGTATTTAAAAGAAAACTGTGTAAGTGTGCTAATATACTCAACCTGGGAAATTCCAGTACAGAAACTAATTATTTCTTCAAACTGATCTGACACCATGCACAATTGATACTGATGGGCGATGAGATTATAATTTTTTTGTGATTAAACTGATTGTAAAAGTAATGTAGTCTGTTAGTGTGTAAGCATAGCTTGTCATTATAATTGAGTGATGATCATAAACTCATTGTCATGGTATAATTGTGTTATCTGTTCATTATAAGAACCTGTTGGACTTAAAATTTGATAGCAATTGATTTTTCTTTTTAATGTGCTGCCAAGCAGATACAAAGTACTAGTTGCACTAATACGACTACAATTCCAAGCAGTTGTGGTAAAACACCTCAGGGATAGTCCATGAGGAAGCTGGATCTGACATCAGAGAATTTTTCTTCCTGGCTCTGATTAGAAGTGGGAGCCCAATAGCAGTGGTGTGAGGTGCAGGGAGCAGGGTACTAATGATGTTCTGTTATCACCACAAACAGTAGTAGATTTATTTATTTTTGCATTGAGTTTGGATGGGGACAAGGAAAAAAAATAGACACCTGGAAATAATATCATCTGAACATCTGTTTTAACTTGATGTAAGCTTAATTTTCCTTTCCTGTCAGCCATAGATCTGCTACTGCACTGTTTCTCTGTGACACATTTTTTAGGCCTTTGTATGTCTGGAAGGAGATAATGTTGCATTTGAGTTATTTGCGTATTTTGGACTTGAGGAGAATTCTCTGATTTTTGAGAAATTGCAAGGGTAGAGGATGAGGAGAAGAGCATCATAAAAATGTATTACGAGGCAGACTGGCTTCTCTGTGTTAGTTAAGGCTGAACTTGGAGCCTTCTTAAAGAATTTAACATTTTATCTTGCAAAGTCAAAATCTTAGAAGTGGTTACTGCCAGGACCATTTTAACATTGCCATTGTGAGCATGTGAGTTGCAATAATCTTAACATGGTCATATACTGCTCTCTTGATCATGTCAGGCCCCTGGCTTATTCAGTGTGCAGAACATGCAACACAATTAAACGGTAGGAACAATTAGCTCCTACTTTTCACTTATTGCTCAGTATATAGCACTCAAATTTATCTACTGTTCAATGTTCTAGCCTTACTCCAAATATAACATTATTTCTCCTATATGCTTTTCCATAAATCATCATCCTCTCCAAATGCTTAAACTAATTTTTATGATACTGAGAAAAGGGATATTTTTCCATTAGCTCAATTTCCCAGATAGAAGACCTGAGACATCAAATAGAATCAATATTGGAGCAGTTTCTGACTTTCTTCTTTGGAATAGCTTGCACTGCAAACTTCATGCTTTGAAAGCACAGTTCTGGTCACCTCTAGACACAGCTGTGACTCTTCAATGACTCATCTCCCCAGTCTCAAAATGTGTGTGTTTAAGTAGCATATATATAGGTGTCCAACTGTGAAGCTTAATTTCAATGAGCATTCTAACATCACATCCTGGATTGTATCAGATGTAGGGTGTCCAGAAGGACCAGGATCAGCAGTGATGGTTCCCCTGTACTGGGCACTGGTGAGGCTTCACCTTGTGTCTTGTGTCCCGTTCTGGGCCACTCACCACAAGAAAGGTATTGAGGTGTCGGAATATGTCCAGAGAAGGGCAATGCAGATGGTGAAGGGATTGGAGCACAAGTGTGATGAGGAGCAGTTAAGAGAGCTGGGACTGTTTAGCCCAGATAAAAGGAGCTCCAGGGGAGACCTTATTGCTCTCTGCCTCAAAGGAGGTTGTAGCCAGGTGGGGTTTGGTCTCTTTGCCCAGCTGACAAGTGACAGGACAAGAGGAAACGGCCTCAAGCTGCACCAGGAGAGGTTTAGGTTGGATGCTAGGAAAATTTTCATCATGGAAAGGATTGTGAACCACTAGAACAGGCACAGTTGTTGAGTCACCATCTCTGGAGGTATTTAAAAAATATGTAGATGTGTCACCTAGGGGCACAATTTTGTGGTGGCCTTGGGAGTACTGGGTTAATGGTCAGACTTTATGGCCTTAGAGGCCTTTTCCAACCCAAAGGTCCTGTGGTTCTGCGATTCTATCACAGCTCACGTTAGTGCATTGCTGTACAGTTATACTTCTACTTGCTTAAATACAGAGTTCAGCAGTTCTCCACTAGTATGACATTCCTACTTTGCTTTGTTTAGCCTCAATGCAGCCTGCAGAGCACTGCATTGTGCTATGAAGGTATGTCCTGTCAGATGCATCAGTAGCATCCTGCTTGGCATTATGCTATTTATATCCTGGTTCATAGGAGCAGCTCCTATCTCTGTGAAAGCCCTTGTCTTTATTCACTACACGTGTTCTGACCCCTGAAACAATGTAATATCTGGTAGAGAACAGGTCCATCTGTATATTTAAAGCCATGTGGAGAAAACTAGTGCAGAGTAAGGTCTTGAAAGATTTTGCTTTTGTGCAAGGTTCTTGGTTTGAAATGCTTGACATTATTTTGTGGGGTTTCTGGAGGAAACCAGGTTTATCAGAGACTTCTGAAAAAACGAAGTATTCCATATTTCCACATGCCTGCCCCATGGCTAACATCTTAAAAAAATTTTAGCAAGTTAATTATGACATTTGTATCTTATATTCATGTTTTGGTCTCTGTCAGACCATGTTTTTCATGACCCCTGCTCACTGTGAAATATATCGTCTATCCTGAAAGCTGATGTTAAATTATTATGTCCATAACTCTGTTCATCCTCCTTCAGTAGTGCTCAGCTATAAACTGAACCTGTTTTGGTACAGCAAAAATGATGTTATCCTTCTAAGAACACTTTCTTAAAACTGTATCTTCTGTCATTTATGGGAGAGCAGCATTATTTTTTGTACAAAGAGAATCTTAACATACATGATGTGAGCTTGTACTATTAAATGTCTCAAACCTCCATTTACTTCACGGCCGAAGTAATAGTATGGAGAAATCAATACTGAGGTTCAAGGCAAGAAAATCTAGCAACAGAGCTTTTCTCATTCTGCTTTTGGTTTAAGCCAGATTATGGTTTGTACGTGATTGCTCTGCAGTCATAAGACTTCTGGAAACGCGAAGTTTTGTTGCCATAGGATACAAATCAGAGGGTGGAGTAAACCTGCTGGAGTAACAGGCTAAGTTAGCCTATGGCATGACAGCATGGGAGACTTCTGGATTTTGCACTCTGCTATCAGTGGGATTGCGAATGCACATCTGTTGTGGTATTTCAGGTAGTGCTAGGAGGCTTATTCTTCAAAAAGTTTTTCTTTTTCCTGGCTGTGAATTGAGAGGGTGTCATCATAGGCTTTTTTCGGACTGGGTAAAGTGACCAGAGTCTCTTCTATAGCTATTTTCTGAATAGTTGTAATGTTCTAATATTTTTCAGGCTTTTGACTAGTGTGACAAAAAAACTTTCTTCATTTCCATCTTCATTTCCTTTCAGTCTCTTAGCAATGTATTGCTAGACAGAGTACTTTGTCTCTTTTAATATATGACTAATCTTTTCAGACCCATTTCCATTCCTATCTGTGCACTACAATTGCTAACTGTATTACACCATTCAATATGGTACGCAGCAGTCCATCAATCCTCTTTCTTCATCTAAAGGCAGAAAATATACAGTAATTGCTTAATAAATCTGCCATTTCTTTATCTCAGCCTCCAATTCCCCATTTGCATTTTTAGTAGTTTTTTCTTTAGGGCTGGCTGGTCATCTAACCAAGACAGGGAGATAGCTAATTTTTATAGTACAGAAAGCAATAGGATTCTATGGTGAATTCATATTTTTTTATTAACAATCGGTACTAAATCTTGATGGAATAGTTGATGTCATGCATAGCTCCAGCCCCTGCAGAACCTGCCTTGGGCACCTGGAATGGCTAACATCCTCTCTGTTTGCCTCAGGGTTGTAATCCAAAGAAGTTTCCTGCATTTGGACGCAAAGAATTTGACAAAAAACTCAGGGCTGAATTCCAACAAGATCAGCTTTTCAGCTATTCTTAGCAGCTATTCTTGTCAAAAGAATTACCATATTTTTAATAGCATTAATAGTACATTGTTGTTACAGGGATTTCTTTTTGTTTCCTGCTAAGCAGTGACAGGTTCACCAGGTGTGATCTTATTTTTTTGCTATACTATCAAAGATATCATGTTAGTTGAAACTATTGATGATTCAATTTATTTATGTATATCGACAAGAATTGTTTGCCATGAAGAAATCAAAAAGATCTAGCTAAGAAAAACAAAGGGAAAACACTAAGGCTTTCATCTTGTTTATTAATCACACTTGTGTTTTACATCTAATTCTGTGCTGCATTGAAGTTTGAGATGACTCCATTACCTAACTGAAGTTTAATTTTCTATTAATTGTTTGCCTTCTGAACTTTGCCCTGTGTGATAGGGAGGATTTGCAAGGAAGGACTTATCCCTGCTCTTGCTTATCTGTACTTCTGTTAAGCAAACCTTTTGATTTGATAGCAAAAATTTTCAGCATTTAGGAAGCATGAACCTCTGCACACTCATATCTCATTGCAAAACAGCCTTTTGTGAACGTATTTGACCCATCCCATCCCTCCTGTTCTTCAGACTTAGGTCACAATGTCAAAGTGAATTCAAGATCTCCATCTTCATCTTAAGGGAACTCCATAGCACAAGTCTTCAGATATCTAAAAGGTCTTACGAAATCCCAGTATAAAACCTGTTTTGGAAAGCTGGAATGATGCACCCTCCTATTTAGAATTAAATCTCATTTCTGATGACAGTAAAACTCTTATGGCTTTGCTTGAGACCATGTACTAAACTGGGAATTTTAACAAAAGCAAATCTCTCAAGCTTCTCATCTCTTTAAACTATGCTGTTTCAAGAATAAATACATAGCAATAGACAGAAAAAATAAGCCTCCCCAAACACTTTTAAAAGCAAACTAAAAAAACTACTAAATCAAGACATTGATTGCCTGTGCTCCTGATAGACTCTTAATACATGAAAACACATGGCTGATATTTAGTTATCTTTTCCTAAATAAATACCTCAGAAATATTAAAAGCAATCTGTGGAGGACTTCCATAGAATGGCCAAAATGTACTATTGCAACTACGATCTACATCAAAATCCAGGAGCCATAAAGAATCCCTCATTTATTTTGAGTTGAGTGCCAATACAAGTGCAAGAAGCAACTTTGAAAAAGGTAAGCACAGTGATATGACATGCACCTCCAGTCTTATGCTTCAGGGAACCTAGGAGATTTTATTTCTGGGGTTGTAAAGGCACATACGGGAAGAACTACTGCTTTAACATTTACATTTTCAAAATAATGGGGAAAATAAAGAGAACGGCTTTTCTAGTTAAGCTGAAAAAATATTTCTTCATGGAATCTCCTAGTGTAATTTTTTTTCAGAGGTAAAATGGACCAATAGTAAGTATGTGACATGAATCAAGCTTCGTGTGGTGTGTGGTCCAACACAAGCTGTGTACAAGTGGGGAGACTATCTCAACTTTTAAAAAATATTTTAATGTTGACAAACAAGCACAGCAAGAGACAGAAATGTATTCTGTACAGAGCAAAGACAGATTCTAAGACGGTAGATGTTAAAAAATTGTTACAAGAACACTTAATCCCAACTCATAATAGAATTCCTGCTTGAAAGGCTGGATTGCCCCAGCCAATTAATTTACTCTTTTGGAGATGCAGATATGCGAACTGTAATCAAAGATCTTACTGAAGTGAGATTGCTGGGTGTGAATATCTCTCTTTTCTCTTTTTCTATAATGGAGGAACAGTGTCTTTCTTACTCTTCAGTCTGCTTCTGATTTACCTAGGAATCTCAAATTCCTTTCAACTTTTCAGAGTGTTCAATATTTTAAAATACTTATTGCTTCTATTGTTCTTGATTATTCAATCTTACCTGATAAAATTGGTCTCTGCTGCCCTATTTTCTTTTACTTTCACCTTGGATGAATTTCAGTTATCTCCTGCTCTTCTTGTGCTCTCCTTGTGAATTTTGATCATGTTTTCCTAGAGTATTTTATATGTTTTCAAAGCTACTTATATGAAAAAAGTAACTTTATTTTTGTTGTAGTACTTTCATGCTTGGGTGTTTATATTGATTGACAATGCTTTATCGAAATGTTCTATAAAATCAGATTGACCTGCTTTACTTTTTTCTCATTTGGCATAGAAGTTCATGGATAGGCTATTTTAACATTGAATTGCCAGGAAACCGAAAGGATCAATCCCACTCCCTTTTAAAGCCAATGGCAAAAGTCCTTCTGATTTACTTAGGAGGAAGACTGAAGTTTCCTTTAAGTGTCCCTAGAAATGTCTCCCATGTTCCAGATCTGCAGTTCTTCTCCCAAAAAATACCTCTGCATTTTTCACAGGCCTTTCCTACTCTTCTACAGATGTACAGCAGCATACATGATTCATCTAACAGGCAAAACGAACACCTAGGTAACTTCCCTGTATTTCTTACCATCTATCCTTCTTCACCATTACAACTTACTTTCTTCCTGCATTGCTTTTTGCTATATATTTGATAATATGTGCATTCTAGTATTTTTTGTCCCTCATGATGTTTGTCCTTCAGCCAACTTTCAATATATTTGAGGGAGAAGTGGATATGTGATTTTTTTATTTTTTTTTTTAAGTAATCAGTGTTTTCTAAATGTCTTCATGGAGGTAAAAAGGCAAGCCAGCCTTTGCTATTGTTGTGGCAGTTGCATATCAAGGCTTATACCTGTAGCTAAAGGACAGATGACTTCACTAAATAAAATCTCTGAGGTCTGTTTTAAATGGCTATGCTTCTGCAACGATGATTGCAGTAAAAGCCTGGAACTGCTGTGAATAAAGCAAATATAAAATTGAATCGTTTCTTTTCTGTCCTGTAAAAAAAGCTATTTCTGGGAAGAAGAAACTTAAAATTCTTTTGTGTCAGCAATATAGATGAAGTTGACTTCTGTGTTCAGGAGGAGAAAAAAGACTAGGGACAGAAAGCATGAGAATCAAGTAATATTTTGAATTATTTTTCTACATGACGTGTCTATGAGCCACTTAACTCTGTGTGGGTATTAAAAAAAACCCCAAACCACCCCATAACAGAAACAAAACAATGAGCCAACTCAAGACTTGAATCATAAATTAATTCAGGGGTTTCTACAGGAATTGCCAGTGTACTTACTTGAGAACACCATTGTGCAGAATGTATCTTCCTTTAGCTTGCTTTGACTGATTAGCTACAGGAGTGCAAAATGTTTTGAGTGGAGGCTCAACAGGGATGGAAAAGTTGTGATCCTAGTAAAGTGTTAGACCTTTCCTGATTTCAACAGAGGAGCCAGGTGCCATTCCTAATTGTCCTGGGTGCATGCATGGAGGTGAGAGTGGGGAAATTGATATGAAATGTACTAAGAAACTGCAGTTAATGACACATTCAAGAAATAGGTTTACTCTATGGGTAGGGAAGGCATAATATATATACATACACATATATAGGTATGTATATATATATACACACAATCTGTCTTTTGTAGTGACCATAGGGTATTATACTGATAAATATCAGTATCAGAACTGTTTCCCCAGTGGCCTCAGAAGTGTTATTCCTTGTTACCAACCTTATAGCTAGAGCAATAAGCTCACTTCTAAGGCATCAGGAGAGCAAGAGATTTAGTATGAAGGTTCTCTGAAGATCCAGGAACACCATTTCTCCAAGAAGGCAGGTTCCACTTGCTAACTAACTGCTCAGAGTCATCCCTCCAAAATTGTTGCTTCTTACCAAGCAGCAACAGCAGAAGGGTTCAGATCAGAAATCAGGTATCATCCTTAGGTCATGAGTGATTTAAAAGGCTGACTTTTCTGTGGTATGGCCCCATAAATAAAACATGTATCAACTGCCCAAGGTAGATGGAATGTGAGCAGAGTGCACACTGCATGTCACAGCTATGCATGTATTGAAGAAAAAAATATGACAGAATAATGATGGTGTCATTGTGTCCTCCAGACAACACATAGCACGGACTCAGCTAAAGTGACTTGAACAATATGAATGTGGGCTAGTCCTTACCGTTTGACCACAATCAAAGTCTGGACCACACAAGACAATGTGTTAAGTCAAATATACCAGGCAAGGAACAGAATAGGGCACCCATGAACCATATATTGGTTTTGAACTATCTCGTAAAACTAACATTAACATAAAATATTCTGTCCTATAATGATGCAAAGTATGTACAGATATAACGTCAATTATGGACCAAAAAATCCATCTGGAGCCTCTTTATTTTGTTTAAGCTCTTTCCAGTTCAGACATATGGGAGTCTGGAAATCACTTTACCTTTGCTACTGTATGTAGGTTTCTGTGTTTTATTGTTCACTGTTTCTGGCTTCTATTGTATTTTCTTTACAGCTGTGATTTGTGGCAATTTGCATTTTTGCTGACAGGTACTAAGAGTAAGTCAATATTTATAAAGTACATTTTCCCATCCCTTCCTTTTACTACACACTTTCCTGAGGAGCTCCTTTTTCAGAAAGCAAAATATGATTTGGGTGCACATGCTAACAATAATTGTGCTTGTCAAAAGAAACAGATAACATTATAGCTGCCCAAAATTTAATCACAAGAAATGTGATAATTCATTCGGGAAATCATGCTTTACAATTTCTGTCTTTCCATGGGGTTTAGAGTAGTTCAGGGAACAAATTTTACTGTTTAAGCCAAGCATGCAGAGTGGTATAGAAAGGCAATTTAATGCAAAGATTTTCAAATGTATTGGTATTTCCTGCCAATAGAAACATATCTGACACTACAACAATAAAAACACCAGATGAGAAGTTGGAAAAAAGTTACTGTATTTAACTGTTGTGTAAAATACTATCTTTGATTTAAAATTGGAATTTTAAGATTTTTCTGGCAGTTCTACTGGGAACAAGTATAATGTAGTATATAAAATGACCTTTCAGCTGTGCAGTGTGAGATTCAGTTCTGTCATTTGTGTAACTTTGAGCTAATTTTTTAGATCAGATTTATTCTATATTGATAGCCATATCAATGAAGATGGAATCTTGGCCAGATCTTGTATACTAAAATCCACCATACTTTAAAATTCTCCATTACAATAACAAAAATCAAATTACTTTTTAACAGTATCAGCCCATTGCTCTAAAAACAAACAACAACCAAAAACAGAGCATAAACTCAACAAACCAATCAACCCATAAAAATCATCTAATCAATCCAAAAGTTATGAACCCAGGATTTTTTCATTTTCTTTTTTTTTTTTTTAATTTTCATACCAACCAAGTTGTGTTCATACTGCATCAGATATGTAAGCCTGGCTGGCGGGAAGTGCTGAGAGCTCCTGTGCCTGGTTACCATACAGAAAACCAGGCTAGAGTCCTAGCTAGAGTCGGCACAGTGGCTTAGCTCTGAGCTTCAATTTGCTTGCCAGCTCCTCCCAGAGATCATCTTTGTCACCCATCATCTTCTAGTGCTATCTTCATACCTTGTGGTATCCCTGTTTACTGGAGGATCTTGGTTAGTGACAGGGAATGGCTGATTCACTTGAGATATGTCTAAAAATTTCAGAAAGAACGTGCAAATGCAAATTCATTACCCAGGTATGTATCCAACCTTTGCAAGAATAGGGTCAGGATGAGGGTTTATACTCTGATCTTATTATGTGTATGTTTTTCTTTTGGTTTGATTTTTGTCAGTTTTCTGCAAAGCAATACTCTCATTGTACAATCCAAAATAAATACAGGGGAAGAGTCAGTTTGTTGTAGTGTTCCTCCCAGAAATACAAAGAAAATTAATATGTTGTCTTTTGAATTTGGTCAATGTGTAATAGGGGTAGTACGTGTGGCTTGGAACTGAGAAGAGGTTGTGCTCACTTTGGTTTATACATACTGATTTTCCTTGCAAAAGGGGAAACTTAGCAATTCAAGTCACTTGAGGCTTTTATAACTGTGATGTTCCCTGCCTAGAAATGGAGTTCTGCAGCAAAGTGAAGAAATGAGCAGCAACAGGAGGCCTTAAAGAAAATAGTCCACAGCAACGAAAAGCAGGAAGCTTAAAATGAAGATGATGATAGATCCAGTTCAGAATAATGACCATATACTTTTCATCCAGACTGATAGAGATCTCTTTGCCCAGCAAGGAAACTTGTCAATGGTGCAATGTAACAATTGTGGCAGGTGTTTTTGTACACCTTTTAATGTGTAAAGAAAAAAAATTACTTGCAGGTTAAGTTCTGCCACATTCTTCTATAAACTCTTGGTTTTGTTAATACTAGAAAAACGTAATTTTTTAATACTTTCTTTTTTATTGACAGATATAAAATTTGAGCAGTTATACACGAAAACAGTTCTACAAACCGATGCATTTAAATGTTAACATGAACATAGTTAATATTTCAAGGGAACTTTTTAAGAACAGAGTAAGTTTCCTGCTTCAGAAAGAAGTCCACAAGCTGTATACAGTGACAGAGCTGATATGATAATATGTCCCTAAAGAATTCAGCAAATAATTCTGCAGAAACCAGCTATTTATACTGCACTTTCATGTAGCAAGACCTCTGGAGATGTAATCTAAGAGTTTTGAGCTCTGTACAAGTACTAATCATCAGAAGAGCTTGACAGCTCTGTAATTTTTATCTCTGTGTGTTCCCATGACATATTAGGAAAGTGATTAATTAAACAAGTCGGCTATAGATTTAGGATTATAAATCTGTGAACTAAGAGAAAATATTTTAATCATTTTTTTATATATTTATATGTAGCCAGATTTACAATTGGATTTGAGGAGCATATACCTAGAGAACAGTAACCACTCTAAAATGTAGGCAATCTGATTTATTACCAATAAATTTCACAATGTTACAGAATTTATATTACAATGTAGTTTTAAGTGAAGGCAAACTGAAACCTCTTTCAACCCTGCAGAAGTGCATAGAAAGAGGGTTAAAAGATGATGCTTTTGCCATTTTATCACTCTTTGGGTTCTTAAGCTTTATCATTAAGGCCCCATTTTGCAAGAAATGTCCATAGTGCTCTGTGACCTTTTTTTCATAATTATATTCAACGTTTGAGGTACCAGTAACTTTGGCTTCAAGTCACACGGTTATTACTTTTTGCTTCATCACTTTTTCTTCTGTTGGTGACTCCAATAGTTGCAAGTGACGCCTTTGATGCTGTCACAGTGTTGGCAGTGTTCATCTCCCATCGTGTTGGGTGTAGATACCAAGGGTGTAAATAACGCTGTATGAGAGAAAAGAAGTTGAGGAGAGTGTGTGAGATTCCTGAATGCATCATTTTTGCTGTGAACCATGTCCTATGCTTTTTAAGTGGTGACACTTATTTCTAGCCAGATGCTACAGGAAATAAAGAAGAAATCCACAAATGAAAGAATTTTGATTAGAAATTTCTCCTTCCATAATGAGATGCAGGAAAACTTGCCATACCACCTGTTTCCCAGCTGGTTTGGGAGAGTAAATAGGAACTGCCAGAGCTTAGGGAGATATCAAAATTGATTTTTAAGCTATCTCGACAGTTTGAAAATACATTTAGCTGGATCACTAGGAGACTAAATGAATTTGGGACATCATCAGTAAGTCCATTAAAATTTCCCCATCTATTACATAAAGCAACAGGGAGCAAGAGCAGCTCATTTAGAACCATGTCTTCCAGATTCAGCAATAAAAAGTGAAAGACCATCTTTTTCCATTTCTAATGCCTGCTGGAAGTAGATAAGGGAGAGCTTCATGTGTTTTCTATCCATTTGTATTCCTTCCTCCTATTACCTCTTAGTTGCTTCAGTACTTCAGGATTTTGTGTTGCATTTGACAGTAGGTCTTTGCGCTGTATAACCTTCAGAAGGGTTATATGGTGTTTTCCAGCCTGTGTTATAGGTGGACTGGAATAAATGAGAAGGGGTCTTTCTCTGCAGCATAACATACTGCTGAAGGGGAGTGAATATTGTATGAACTGCTCCCCAAGGAAATGAAGTAGGTAAGAGGACTGTAGTGCTTGCTGGGTTTGTGTATGAGGATCAATGGTCTTCACTTACTTGACAAATAAAAGCACATTTATTTTTTTCACCTCCACGCAATAATGATTATTAAGCTCCTTCAAAGAAAATGAGGGGAAAAGCGAGGTGGACCTTTTTGAAGCATTTAAGAGACTGTATGTAAGGTCAGTAGTTGGTTATGTGTGTATGCAGGAAGGTGAGGGAAGCATTCATGTTTCCCTTCAGCAATGGGGAGATGGTGAATATTACTTAAAGAAACTTTGCAGCCTGCATATCTCACAGAGAACATTTCATGTCTTTCAATTACAAATGTTTAGAATGAAACCATAGGTCCAAATATCCTTGAACAACTTAGAAATTCCGAACTGAATCTAATCCAATGTAGTATTAAGACTTTTTGTAACTGCCTGATCAGCCCTGATACAAGAACTTGGTTGGTGCTTGGATAAGTATAGAAATATTTAAGCATTCAACTGCAAGTATGGAACTACCAGAAATTCACTTTTTTAACTTAGGCTCATCTTTCTTTGCAATGCTCCTTACATATTATTCACAGCTACTCTACTTCAACTATTTCTCCTTTTGATGCAGAAGGAAGTGGTAAAAGGCTATCTGATTATTTCAAAGAGCTATTTTTCTTAGTTCCCCTTGTCTATATTAACAGTTACATCTTCAAAGAACTTCAAGAGGAATGTGTTAGCTGTTCATTCTGAACTCATCTTTGCACATGCTAGTTTTTTCAGTTTCCATTCATTACCAGAGCCATAGTGTCATTCCTAAGAAATTCTCTAAAACCCGTTGAAAACTCATAGGTTTATAGATTAATAATGTCTAAACAGTCCACAGCCAGTGCAGTTGCATAGCATTTTGTCCCTCATCCGCAAGCCCTTTGCTGCACAACAGTCCTGCTAAAGGAAACACAAAACCCGAAATTACCCAAATCAAAGAAGAGTTGTGAATGATACCACTTGGAAAACCTCTTTCAGATAATCTGTTGGTCTGGATTTAATAGCTCTGAAACTTCTCAAACTATTCTAATGCAGTATGCTCCACTCTCTAAAGTGTATTTCTGTGTTCAAACTACGCTGCTTTAAAACTTCTGTTGCTGGCGAGTAGAAAACTTTTTCAGCATTTCTGCACCCCCAGCATAATGACAGTCTGAGAATGGCATAAGTTAAAATACAGAATTACATTTTCAGAATGAACTTCCCGTTCATATTTTTTCCCCTCTCTAACAACTTGTCTTTTCAGTAGTTGATTAGTATTTATCGGGAATCAGACACATCTCAAAAATGGCATCACTAGACCAGTGCCTTTAGCACTGAGTACATATATATATATATATATATATATATATACACACACACCATCCCCAGCATCACCCCTCAGTCTGATAACTTGGATGGAAATAGAGAAACTCTTTTATTTCCGTAGCTACTGATTATTACTGACTGCAGAGAAATTTCTTATGCTTTCCTTTCCAACACATGGTTTCAGACCAGTCAGGACTATGAATTTGACATTATTGCGACAGTCATCAGTGCTAAGGGCCAGTGCTCCAGGTGACAACAGCGTTGTAACATCTGAGCTAGCACGTGTTTTGTGTAGGTTCATATGCATCCTTCTTGTTCTTTTCAGTTTACTCTAGTTTCACAGAATAAAGGAAAAGGCTTCCTTCCATATTATCAGTGATGCTAGTTAATCATAAGCTTCAGGTTTCAAATTAGATATTTTTCCTAATCATGGCATAGTCTAATGGGTGAAACACTAAATTTTTCCTTTTACAGTATCTTTTAATTAAATATATGGCATTTACTTGGGAATCATTCAGATAACTTTAAACCTCTTCCTCTTTTCTCTGATTCCCTTGTCACCTCCATGAGCATCTAACAACAGTAAAACCTTCTGTATCTTGTCTCCAAATCACCTAAAAGTCCCTTGTCTCTTTCTAGCATACACAACAGCAAGAAATTATTCACTTGGAGTAAAAGACTAAATAGGCTTGTCGGTGTCTTAGGCACACTCTCTTCCGTGCAAAGGCTCAGTTAACACCAGTTAGTCACAGAAACAGAAGAGAAGAGAAAGAGCCAATTTTTCCATGGAAAGAGGAGGTAAAAACCAAACCACCAAGGAATCAGATCTGACACTAAACAAGGGAAATGTCAGCACATCACAGGAACAGTTCTGGTGTTCAAACGATCTGTGCTGCTTTTGCTGGTACATCAGATCAGCCTGTCAGTCCTGCAGTCATACTTGCTTCCAGATGTGCATATAGTGTTCAGTTGTTAAATAAATGAGGAATATGAATTCTCCTAATTACCTTTACAAACAGGGAAGGACGCCCCCCTCCAAAAAAAATCAAAAAGGCAATTGACAAAAAATTGCACTAAACAACAACAAAGCCTGGGAAACTAATGTCCCAGACAAAAGGGTAGAACAAACTGCATTAACCCTAATGAGTGTTAAAATTTTTTCACTTTCAATTTTGTATCTTCAGTTTCCATCCTGATTCACTATAAGTAACATGAAATTCAGGACAATTTCGTTTCTATACAGCTGTCTACTAAAGTTAGATAAGGGATTTAGAGACTTTAGATAAAATCTATATGAATTTAATTTTAGAAATATCAGTGTCTTAAGAACTTTTAAAAATAGAGAATGCATTAAATGTTCAGGTCTGTGTAACTGGCTATGCTTGAGCTTATGAATAGTTATTTAGAAGTTTAATTTCACCATCATGAATATAGATTTCTTTTTTTGCTTTCCTAAAGTAACCTTCCCCTTCCCTGCCCCTCTCCTCCTCTCCCTCTGCCGCAGTAAAACCTTCCACTGAAGATTTGTAAGAAAAAGATGTTTTACTGGCTGAAAAATTGATATTAACTGTGTATGGGTAAATGATGATTGTAGAGCTCCATCATCTGTGCTGTGTGTCAGATGCTGTTAGATCATGGGTTAAAAGAGGGGTTTGCTAATTTCAGGCACTTAAAATGGAGAGGTAGGACCAGAATGAGATGGAACAATAGATGTGATTTATCTTCCAAATAGATCAGTTTAAAGAGTGTGTAGGTTCACTAATTCAGTTAGACAGTTCAACTTAGATTTACAGTAGTGCATGGAAATTAGAATCTAGAGTCAAATGTCTGTTACAGTCTTGGGAGGGTTTCTTATTTTTTAAGTGAAGGAAGAAAAAGAAGTCAAGTAGAGCAAGACAAAGTAAAAAGAGAAGACATAAATAAAATATAAAAATTTTACTAAACACTCTATGCACTATTATCTTCTTATTACTCTGTTGTAAGAAAGGAATTAAAGCAAAGAAAAATAAGCTGTAAAAAAAGGAGAATGAAAATAAAGTCAGACTATCATGGCTTATAAAAAGATGGTGCATATAGGGGGGTAACTGTCCATATTAGAAAGTGCTAAAAATATCTCATTTCATTTATTGTATTTCCAAACTTGGTGATAAACATCCCTATATAGAACATCATTCCACAGCTATTTATCGGACAAAACCTTTAGGATCAAATTGTTAGCATAAATTCTATTATGAATGGAGAAAGTTGGGACTATTTATTCTTCAAATCATAGTTATTTCCCTGTATGCCTTCTATTTCCTGGAAGGAAAGTAAATTGCTTTGGATCTAGCCTGCCTCCATGTCTTGAGTGGACCAATTCAGAGTGATTTACTGATCTATCTGCTAGTTTGTTCTGTTTGGCTAAACATAATGTTTGCTTGCCTTGGTGAAAAATTCCACATGCTTTCCCCTTCAGACTTTCAGAGACCGTAACCTACTCACAAGGTATTCCAAGAAGTATCTCAAAATGAGTTTTCCAGTTGCGCATCAGATAACAGTATTCATTGTTTGTCATGCACAGCCTCTTCTGAAAAATCCATTTTGAGTTGAGCTAATGGCCATTCAGCTGCAGAAAGAAATACAGCATAGAGCAGTGCTGGAATTGATTGGACCATGGGTTATCATCACAACTTGTCTAACAATAAAACAAAATGTTCAACAAGCAGCATGACTTAAAATCTGACCTAAATTCATCACAAGCTGGGGGAAACATCTGAGATCATACATTCTTACTGTGAGGCAATACACTGAAGCTCTGTATTTTCAAACTTTCTCAGAATATTTTGATTCTCTCCAAAGTACTGCTATTACTTTATACAGCTGTCCCATTCTTCATTTTAAGAGTTCACTTACATGGAAATATTTTCACTTTTCTCTGTGATTTGTTTTTGCTGTAAGGAAGGCTTCTTCCTTTGGTGTTGTGTACATTCTGAATATTTTATTAGGTATTTCAAATACTCAACCTGCAATAAACGTTTTCAAGGAGCGTATTGCAGAGATAAAGGTATTGATTAAACTACTGTTTAGTTTGTTTTGAATTCGGAATAATGCATTTTCTGCTTACTTAGTGATTTTCTTGCAATATTATGTTATAGATTCATTTTTGCTAACAAATCATATTTTAAGACTGACAAAGTACACATTTTGTCTTAGTAGTTCTTGTGACTGGAGTCCTTTCAGTTGGTCTTGTGTTGGTGGTTGGGTTTTTTGTCATTCAAATTGGGTTTCTGTCATTTTAATGACTGAAAAAATTTGAACTCTGAATTATGTCCTGCCTTTCTCCTTCATCATCTCTTCTGAGTTGATACAGGACCCTACAATAATTTGTATCTTCGCTTTCACAAGTTTTCTTAAGTCTCTTTTGTTTGGATACATATGGAGTATATGAGTACGTAGTGTTTAATAAGATACATATATTGTGAAGAAGGACAGGTGAAATTAAGCCTAAATATGTATTTCATTTTGGAAGTGAGTTTACTAGTTTAAAAAATATCTTATATAGGAATGCAAGGACATAGCCAGAGATGATTGAAGTCAGTGGAAAAGACCGCCATTTAGGGACTAATATTTTTCTACAATTTTTTGAAGGAAAAATTATTTTTTTAACATTAAACTGCTTTTACCAAATTATAGTCTGAAAGACATATTGAAAATTAAATTTTGCTTTTAAAAGTGTTCTTTTAAAAATTATAGGATTTACAAAGCACATGAAGTGCAGGAGGTCATAGGCAACTCTAACCTATTGTAGTATTACCTAAAAACTGCAAGACTTAAATAAAAGTATTGAATGTAATTTAAAGAATCAGCTGAACAGATCATGTGCCTTGGATAAACATCCATTAACCGGCAGTTAATCAGTTTATAAATGGTGTCCACTGAAGTCACAATGAAAAGTCATAACTTGAATAGGAGTGAAGAAGTATACGTAGTGGATAGAGGAATTAAATTCATGACTTAGTTTCACTTGGTCTGTCTGTCCAGGAAGGGACATCGTGTTGTCCATTGCCAGCTCCTGCCTATGTAAAACTTCAAATAAAAGAATTAAAACATATTAAGAAACATTATGATGTTATGAAAAATATTAATTTTTATATTGTGAAATCCCATTGATTTTATGCTCTAAACTATTGTATTCTTTTAAGATCTATTTTGACAAGGGAAAGCATGCAGCATGGATTTTAGTAACATTGTTATCTGCGAAACCTGAGCATCTCTTTAATAATACTCATTTTTTGTATGTATATTATTGTCTTCAGAGTGAGTTACAAATTTGTAACATCTAAGTCTCTACTGTGGCTATGGGATAAGTTTACATTGTTAATATAGATGTCACAACATGCTTTGAAATATGAAATACTGACAGTGAAGGAGGAAATTTGACTGACGTAGGAAACAGAACTGGTTAACAATGTTTATACTAACTTGGAGCCATTTCCAGATGCTGTACAGAAAAATACAGATAATGAACATTGTCATTAAATTTCAATAACAGTCATTGTAGAGCGAAATGCTATTTAAATCTCTCACCATTTGACTGAGTAAAATTTGTCCACTTACAGTAAATAAAACAAAGAATGAAATGTCTTATTTCTATTGACATCTTCCAGACTTCCCTTCTTCTATCTCTGTCACCCTGCTTCTTAAAGAATACAACTTAACAGAATCATCTGTAAGGCAAGGACTTGGTATCTCAAGCATTGATATGCATAGGACTGTCTATGAAAGGAAAGACCACTCCTCCTTAATTAGATGGCGGAATTGAATTCCTTCATCTTAAAATGAGAGTTTTTCAGATGAAGGTAAAAGCAGTCTAACCACTAGCAAAGAAGAGAGAGAGAGAGAGAATGACAAAAGATGAGATTATGAGTAAACATTAAACATAAAATAGTATAACCATTCTCTAAGTTTGCAAGGTATCTTTTTTCTCATTTTTACAATCTTGATATGTCATCCCTTAGTAGACAGTCAGGAGCAAGAAACTACTGGAGGCCAAGTCTTTGGGTGCTGAAAGCGATCTTAGAGAGAGGTTAATGGAAAGAAGGCAAAACAATCTTGTGATGGATGAATATTTCTAGAGATTTACTGATTTTTAGTTCTGCTAGGTCAAATTTGGAACCCTCAGTTAAACCATAGGTCTTGATTAATGAATAGTTTTGATGATCTGGTACTTTGGCACATAGATTAATATTTCTTCAAAAGTCCTTAATTCACCTACTTTTGCTTCAAGAATGCCATCTTACTGCTCACAAATGATTATGCCCTTCATAGTTTTGTGGCTGCTCATTTGCAAGGAATGTTCACAAAGCTCAATCAATGAAGACTGCATTAGGTGGGACACTGAAGGGATTAGAGGAACAGAGAGAAGTATGTATAGCACAGCTTATCTGGGAGGCAAAAAGCAGCTTAGTAGGGCTGATATACTTTTTCCACTCTCCAGAATTTGCTCGAGACAAAAAGCTGCAGACAGAAGTTCAACAAGAGGCCAACATTTTGCTGCACCTCAGTGGAAAAACCCAGGTCTACTGAATCTGATTGCATTACAAGTGGCTTTCAGTAAGGTAAGCTGAGTCTGCTATGGACTGTTTCCAGTAGCTGTATTGTGTTCTGGGAGGATGAGGCTTGCTATTTAAGTGCTTAATACAGCATTAAGAATATACAGACTCTAAATTTAGCATTGCCAATTTGAACTCTTGGGTTTGGCTTGTTTGGTGTGTTTTACTGGCAAGAAAGAAAACATATAGGGTTAAAAATATCTACCTTAAAAATAGTATTGTGTTTTTAGAATCAGAATCTATTTTATAAGCAATTTAATGGAGCTTCTTGAAAATGTTACATACATCTCCAAAGGCAAAATTTAGAATACTTTGTGCAGCAAAAATAAATTGCAGATTTGTACAATGCTTTGCAATTTGTGATTGCTTTAAAGGAAGAGCTGTTCTGTGAGGACTATTCAAACTTTTTAGATGTCTTATTACAATCTTGGAGGCTGTGTGAAGCATGCTATCCTTGAGCCAAAGAATGGGGTGAGGGAGGAAGGAGATTTTGCCCCTTTTGGCACCGTACTAATGTCCAAATGCACTTGGAAAAAGTGTGTCCTGATAATAAAGTCACTGAACGGTTGAAAGAGGTATGACTTTAGTGTGAGGAAACTGATGGTCAGGTAGATTCTTTTTGCCATTAAGATACACTTTTAAAAGTTGCATACTCTTCAGGCAGACTGGAGGACAGAGTAAAGTGCTAATGCAAGGAGAAAGAATAGAAAGTGCTTTAGACTGCCATTTCACCTTCAAGCAAAATCTATGTTATACTAATTGCTTTTGTGATAAAAGTCTATAGTTTAAAAAAAAGCCAAAACCACATGTGCAGTACAACAGATCATAGTACATATAAGTTTGCTGTTACCTCTGTCAAAACCTTCAGCCAGGAAAAGACAAACAAGACTATGGAAAGATCCCCATGTTCTAAACATTATCCTTTTACAGTCACGTCTATGCTGGGGAGTTCTGCCAGTAAACAGATAACAACAGCATGTGCTGATCTAGGTGTTATATTAGATTTCTCTTCTTATTAAAAATGTACTCCTAAAGAGAAATTCTGTCAGAAGATTTCAGTGCCTCCCATACCTTCACCTAGCTCATTGTGGGGTAGATATACTTCACCCAAAGAATTCAAGGCGCTCCAATCCATAGATCCTTTCTTATTCCACATCATCTAGGCCATTCTGCCAACCACATGGTCCCCTATGGCTACCCTTTGCCCTCACTCTTCTCTCAAATACAGATCCTGCACAGCCGGAAGTGTTCCCATCTCTATTTCAGAAACTACATGCATGGTTCCTACAGCATTTCAGCTACTAAACCACTATGTGTTAGCTTGAAAACTAGAAACTTGAAGGTAATGAAAACACGTTTCAGGTTCTATCAGATACTTGGCAACTAGTTCTGCACCCTGTGAACCAGTGCTTCTAACTTTCTGAAAAACAGCTTGGCACTATTATGATATAGATACAATATAATTAGCCGTGTATGCACAAATCTTTCAAGTACGGGGCTTGCCTCATCTGAGACTCTAAGGATGAAAACACTAAAATAGGAGAGCTTCTTTGGAAGTATAAAGGAAACATGCAGATCTGTACTGATATGTGTCAGTGCACGACTGGTTTATGACAGGGATGATAGTTATGCAGACAGAGATAGTGAATCTTACAGAAAGGTGTTTCTAAACAATGTAGAAAACAAGAGTTAACATATCCCAGTACCAGAACTGTGTTGATGGATAACCTCAACATGTCATTCCCTAATGCTGTTTGTGTGTACAAAATAATTTTGTGAGTGCAAGTGAATCACTGGGACATGTGGCTTAGAGTAATACTGTTTCTATGGACTGTATTGTTCCCCAATTCTGGAACTTGACACTGTTATTAAAAAAAAAACTAAATAAAATGTCAAATGGAAAGAATAAACATAAAGTGGAAAACAAAAAGTATAAAGCAAGCTACTCCTTCAACAGCTAGACAGAACTTACAAAACGCTTTCATCAGTGTGCTTGGCTGGGAGAGACTCAAAAGAATGCCTTAGAGTGCCAGGCATCCATCATATGTTGTGATGCAGCTTAGCAGAGTCAAAAATGGGTAATCATTGTAATTGTTTGCTGTAGCTGGCACAATACAGGTAGTAAATGATTTACAAAGCCCATTTTAAATTAGCATTCCGATACAGTATATCATTAGACACAAGTTAGAACATTTTAACAAACCTGGACACATCAACAATAGCAGTCAAAGCTCATAGAAAGTACTCTTACTTAAATTTCATATTTTAAAAAATTTGAGTGTGAGCTTTCTGCTTAACCTTGTACTACATCAGAACTCAACGTTGTTTTCTAAGTGGCAGAGCTCGTGATGTGACTGCTGTCTCAGTTTGGCTGGATGGCTTTTGCTGCTTTGAAATATATTTCCGAGGAAGCTCAAGTGTAAACATTTCCACAGATGTGGAGGTTTTGTGGGTATTTTTGCAGTCTTTGTGTTTGCTGCCTGAAAATGACATACTATCCTGTTGCACTTCTCATTACATCTCTGGGCTGGGCTACTTTCTCCTGGAAACATTTCTGTTGATATTGCCTCATTTGCTATGTCAGAATTATGACCTGAACATAAATTTTTCTTTTGTGTTCCTGAAAGTGGATTTATGAAAAACAATGAATTTGTTTTGCTTAAATCTTTTTCATAAAATATTATCTGTAGGAAATAGTAGTAAAAAATGTTCAGTCATTTCACATGAAATTGCCATCAACGTTAGCATCTGATTATATTACCCACATATTTTCTCCATTAGCAAGAGGCAGCATTCCTCTTGCCAAATAATCTGGTTTACTACACATAAGTACATGACCTATTAATTTGTGTCAGGCTTACACTTTGAAAAATTTTTATATTTCCCTGGCATTCATGGATCAATTGCAGATTTTTTTCAAGAACCTTAAGAGAAAGATAAGCTGCTCATGTCACAGTACCTTAATTCCAATTTCTATTGTCTCCTAAGGAAGCACAGATTTGCAAGGAAGACTATGGTACTTGCATCTGGCATCGTGTTAGCAAACTACTTGTCTGCTTGCTGCAGTGCTGTAGCAGGAAAATGACACATTTGATTCTTGAGACAGATCTACACAACTGACTTCTATTGACATTAAAATGCTAGTCACTCTCAGAATTTTAAGGGTGCATGGCTCTTACTGACGTTCTTGCATTAGCTTCTCAAAGAACACCAGTCCTGAAACATATATGCAACCACACTGTGCCAGAAAAGCTTAGGATAACTTTCAGGACATGAGTTCTAGTATCTGCAAGCAAAGTTTCCAGGATCAAGGATTTTTATAGGTATAAATAGTTACAGTGTAAGGGACAAACAGAAACACACCCATTGTCAAATAATGTCCAGTTTGTCTAAATAAATAATTAAGAATGGAAATAAAATATTTTATTTTTAAAATACAGAATGAATTTATTGCTAGGACAATGTGCAAATAGAAGAATTGTAATAACTCATCTCTAAAACCCATCTAGACTGATGTCCAATAATGTAAATAAGATTCCCAGTCATCACTAGGGGGTGCTCCTCTCTTAAGTACATTAGGGAAAGGCACAAACTGTACATTCCTATAAACGTGTTTTCTGGGTGAGATGGTAACCTGCACATTCGCCTGTTTAAAGAGCTTTCTGTGTTTCTAAAAGTAGATTTTAAAGGGTCAGGATATTTTGATAACTGACTTTTTGTCATGTTCCTTGAATTTGTGAATATTTGACTAAATTGAATTTAAAAATTAGTTTAGAAACAACTATGTATCGGAAAACTGGGATGCTTAATGTATTCTTCCTGATTTGAGTCAGTTAATGATTATTAATAAATATCTTATTCCTGCTTAGAACTCACAGTCTCACAAGACTGTCATGTTCTTAATCTTCATTGTCACTTTGTAATCATTAACTGAACATTAGTTAATACTTCCCTACTTATTATCGATATACTTTCAAAGAAATTTATAAATGAATACTCCTTGACTTAAAGGAACAAAAGATAAAAGTTTACTGGATGTTCAGACTATGTAAATTGTTAACTGTTATTATTCTTCAAACCGTTAACCCAAATGTGTATGTGATTCCCTGTAAGTGCCTTGGCACTGTATATAGGACAAAACAACAATTTCCAGCTGCATGAAGCAGTTTGAAAGTGAGTATATCTGAATAGGATCAGAGAAATGAAGAAATTAAAAAGAAGGGAAATATCTGCCATCCAAAAAAAAAAAAAAAAAAAAAAAAAAAAAATTAAGAAAGGGGAGTAGTGGCATGAATCTATATTCTAAAGCAAACCTCATAGATTTTGACATTTAGCTTTCATTTTCATTTACTGTACCCTTATAAAAAGCATCACTCCAAAAGATAATAAAGGATTAGAACAGGCATTGTAATCAATATGTACACATGATTTTCATAATTAGAAAGACACATGGAACAAGTTATGGAAAAGACAATTATATTTCACATGCCAAGTTTATTATTAACAGAAAAGTATTAATTGTGTACTTTGTAACTGCCTGTCTTTTTATATTATCTGGGATATATGGCCTGGGATCAGGAATAATCAGATTCAAACATTCTTTCAAGTCTTTAGTGATTAGTACAGACTTCTGGCATACATAATGTAACTTGGTATATATTGATCAATGCAGTCTATTAATTTAATGTTCTGTGGAAAATGTATAATTTGCTTCTGTTGTTCTATTTCATTTTCAGAACAGTTTCTGAGAGAAGGCATCAAGATGAAGATTTTCTATGCCCAAGTTCTATGACATTGTCTAAAAATGCCTGTGGCATAGCTGTCAGAATATTACTTACCACCAAAACGATAGTTTTGCTCTGAGAACTATGGTCTATTAAAAAATCTTGGAGCTAGTCTTCATACTGCTGAGATAGTTACGAGTTGATGTCAAAAATCAGGAAGCGCCATGTCATTCACTCATTGCTGGTTTTCAAGCTTCTCTTGGTGCAGGATTCCCTCCCTCTTCCAGGGGTACTTCAGGTGAAAATGTAATTGTTTATTGTGAGTCTCTCTCAAAAAGACAGGACTGAGTCAGCCCAGCATTATGACTGATATATGGTCACCAATATAAAAAATTACACAGTGATGAAGAATGGGGACATTCCTCTGCCTTGATTAAAAGGAGGTTTTCTATCATGGGGCTGAAACTGTTCCTGTTCAGTAACACTGAATCTCTGAGAGGGACCCTGTTACTAGTAACAGGTGATTCTGTGATAGAGTTCTGATAAACATGAGGCTAGATGTTATGCAGTGTTTTGGAAAAACTCGGACATTGATTTCTTAGAATTTGTCTGGATTTGTATCCTTTAATGAATGTAAACTAATGTAACTCATCCTTCAAAGGGTTTGCATTCTCAAAGATGCTGGCAAATAGACACTCCTATGTTCTTGCCTCTCCCTTTTGCTATTGAATATATCAATCAGAAAGATAAACAAAAATTAAATTCCTGTATAGAGTCCAGAATTGCACTTGTACAAAGAATAAAAAGTCCTGAAAGGACTAACCTTCTTTCTCTCTTATATTTCAGTAATGAGTTATATCTGGTATCTGGAGAGACTATGCTGGGTAAAAGAGGTTTCTCTGAAGCACCAGCAGCCTCCTTCAAATGCATCCTGTAGGAAGGTGCACTCCAGGTTATTGTTTTTAATCTGTGATACAGGGAAATTATGTCCCTTGAGCAATGTTTGAAGGTAAAAGGAAATTTGAGATCCTTGGTGTTTACCTTGATGATGTGAAGCAGACAAGAAAAAAAAAATCCAAAGTGAACAATAAAACCCCCAAGATACATAGCAGTGAGAGATCAGAATTACTTTCTGTTGTGCTGCCATGGGTTGGTAGAGTTAAGATGGGATTGATCTATGTTAATATAATAAAAGGATAAAACATAATGATTTATTATGACATAGAGACATTAAATATCACAAGCTTTTAAAAATATGTAAAGTACTATCTTGTATATTAATGTACCTTTCTTTTACTTGAATAAACTGGGAAACTATTGGGCACATAGTGTTTTAAGTTAATAAAATATCTGAACAATTATACTTTGAAGAGCTATTGATTGAAGGTCAACTTATGGTTTAGTGTACAGCCTAACCACATGCAAAGTGAGAGAAAGGAAAGAAAAACTTTTCATCAGCTCTGTCGATAAATTTCTGCATTTCCATTGAGCTCTGTAGGAGTCTGGAGGAACTGAGGTCTACTGGTGGGGTACTGCTGAATCTAGAGCGTAGCTCAGTAGATTACCATCAGCCTTATGCTAGCATCTTCACTGCTGCTTGTAGAGGCACTACAGAATAACAACATACACTGTAGAAAAACATGTGATCTCCATTCAAGACCAGAAAATTTCAGTAGAAATGTTAAATCTGTGACCTGACTAATCTAGTCAAACCTAGATCAAATTCTGTATTCATTACAGACTTTTAAAGGCCTATACTTGTCAAGGTATGTGGAAAAGGTTGAGCAACGTCTTCTCCCCACTTCCTCTCTATGCACAGCTATTTGGCATAGGATGGTTCTATGTTAGGAAGAAAATGTTTGCTATGTATTTGGAAAAACAGCCATCTCAGTGGGATTTAGATTTGAGATTGGAATTATGGTAATTCTCCCTGTGGTATCTTGTGCCCTTTGAAACAGATCATCCTAATGGAAAATCAATTTTATGTAAAGGGCATGCAAGTTTCCAACAGATTTATAAACTATTTCCCAAACTCCTCACAATGTACAAAACATTTAATTCCTTTCACATTTTCTTCCAAGTCAAACTGAGATGAAAAGTCAGTGTTCTAAAACTATCTGTAGAATCCTAATTTTATAAAGATCTTTTAATTTCAGTATTTTAATTGCTTTCAATTGGAACAATAATTTTAATTGAATGTCAAATTGCATCTACTGTATCTCTGAATTATTTCTTTATTGTCTAAATGCTTTATGTTCGTGTATCTCCTATGGCCTACCTAAGAAGCCAGATGGTTGGAAATTTCCATGTCTTTGACCAGGCTCTGTGACAAAACTAGATATTCTACAACTCACCATGGTCTTCTCTGAGGTTTAGACATACATCTGACTCACAGTGACTAGGACTCTGGGGAACTGAGTCTTTGAAATATAGAAACTACAAATTGCAGCTAATTAATTACGATGGAAACTACTTTTCAGTAGTAGTTTCTTTTTGGAAACTACTTTTCAGTAGGTCAGCTAAATTTTGACAAAATGAAATAATTGAATTTGGTTGAATAAAGTGATAAATTCTGCTATGTGAAAATGCCCGTACATAAGCATAATTAGCATCCCACAGAAATAAATTATTTTGCACTAACACATTTCAACTGTTTAACTGGATTATTTGTTAATTGGAGTACCATAGAACTGGAGTTCCTTTCCTGTATTTTCTGTGGTTTTGGGTCTGTTTGTGGTTTTTTGTTTGCTTGTTTTTTGCTTTGGAACTTTTTTGTCTAATTGTTGATGCATTGAAGATGATGAAAAAATTAAAGTAGTTACAAGGATGATCATATAGAAAAAATATTTAGTTCCTAGATCTCCCAATCAACACAAGGTGCCAATTGTGAAACACTGCTGCCAATTCAAAATGTCCAGGTCAATATAGAGAGACTTGGCTGGATACTGCAATAATTTATACATTTGTATACTTTGAATAGCCCAGCTGTACTCTACAGCACAGTGTCTGTTGTTGTGGTGTTGTTCCATACTTAATTTCCCACTTCTGAAATAGACCATGTGTGATTACTAAGATAAAATACACCCAAATCATTTAACTGAAGAAAGTAGGAGAACAAGGGAGAGAAGAAAAAAGATGAAAAGGAATATATAAAAGAGAAACTAGGAATTTTTATTCTGAAAACCATAGAAAAGGAAACTAATTGGAAGGAAGTGATTTTGAAAGACAGGAAGTGACAGAAAAATGAAAAAGGTATTGGTGGTTTTGATAAATACAATTCCTATAAATGGGACCTGTGAAGAAATGTGTCATTGAAAGCTTCTTTTTTCCTCCAGTAAATTTCATATTTAAAAATTGGATAGAAATGTGCAGAGCCTCTTCTGAGTTATATCCTAAAAAAATTTTACCTTAATTTCAGAGACCTAAACTTTATTTCAAGGTTATTTGTAAAGGAATTGTACGTAATTGTGTAGCTTTCAAAATGAATTGGTAACTAGGTAAAACATACATGTGTAATAGTGCCTACAGGCCCCAAACAAATTAATGTAATGGGCACAAAGGTATACTCTTGTCAAATTATGTACTTGATTAGAAATGAACTTGGCTTCAATGGAAAAAGGGGGTTTTGAAGAAGAAAAATTAGCCAGTAAAATAAACCTATGTAATTCTGAAATGTCTTACATAGGGATAGAAACAGAGCCGAAGAACAGATGTGGTTTGTGATTCAGCTGTAAAAGTGACCAAGATTCCTCTTCTGTTGTAACACAAGTTCCTTTAATTCTTACACTTTGCTCCAAAAATCTAACATGATAACTAAGCAAAACTTGATTTTCATAGGAAAAATTCTTTTGAATATGCACCATTCTCCAGATTTGCATCAAGTGAGGGGAGAGCGTTGATCTGCTGGAAGGTTGGAAGGCTCCACAGAGGGATCTGGACAGGCTGGATGAGCTGAGGCCAATTGTGTGAGTCTCGAGTGCTCCCAGGTCCTTCCCCTGGGTCACAACAACCCCAGTGCTGCTGGCTTGGGGAAGAGCAGCTGGAAAGGGACCTGTGGGCGCTGGCTGACAGCTGTCTGAACAAGAGCCAGTGTGCGCCCAGGTGGCTAAGAAGGCCAATGGCATCCTGGCTTGTATCAGAAATAGCGGCATCAGATTATACCAGCAGGACCAGGATCAGCAGTGATCATCAGTCCTTGGCCCTGGTGAGGCCTCACCTAGAATCCTGCACTGTTTTGGGCCCTTCACTACAGGAAGGACATGGAGGTACTGGAGTGTGTCCAGAGAAGAGCAACAGAGCTGGGGAAGGGTCTGGAACACGAGTCTTATGAGTTGCAGCTGGAGGCGTTTACTCTGGAGAAATGGAGGATCACAGGAGATCTTATTACCCTCTACAACTACCAAATTACAAGCAAAAGGAAAAGAGGCAATGGCCTCTAGCTGCATCAGGGGATGTTTAGATTGAATATTGGTTGTCAAGCACTGGAATAGGCTGCCTGGGAAAGTGGTGGAGACACCACCCCTGGATTTTTTTTAAATTACGTGCAGATGTGGCACTTAGGGCCATGGTTTGGGGTGGGATTGGTCACGGTGGGTTAATGGTTGGACTTTATGATCTTGAATGTCTTTTGTAACCTAAAAAATTCCATTATTCTATAGTAAAGAGTTATTTCAGTTGGATGACACATGGTGGGTTCAACCAAACTCTAAAAAGAACAGTACTGTCACTAGCCAGTCCAGTAGGTTAATTCATCAGCCTACAGTTAGTTAAAAAAAAATTGCAGGTAAACCTGTCATGACTATAAAATACAGCATACTTGTGAGGGAAGGCCTTTGTCCAGTCGCTGACAGAAAAAGGGGCAAAATGGTTCTGTTTTGAGCTGATTAACTTTTGCTTTTGTGAAGGCTTTGGTTCGCTCGTAGGGTGGAAAGACTTTTATCTTTCAGAAACATGAGAATATGCCAAATTTGTAGCTACCTATCTTTAAGCTCCCAAAACATACACCTGGTTTCTTTTATTCCTCATGTAAAACATTTTGATAAAAGATACCTTCCTTTATAAATGATACCTTGTTATGAACGTTTTTAGACATTATTAGTATTATTTAATTTTATAAAATCCTCTGCAACAGTCACAATGTCAATGAAAACATTAGAAGTGTGTACTAATCTGTGCTCCATTCAGAACATAAAGCTTGATAGGATAGCAATGTCCAATAAATAATAACCAAATACGTTACATTGCATCCAGTGCTTTGGATATCGTGCATAAAACATTTTACAGGAAAGCATTCATTCTCAATAAATGAGATTCAAAAAAGCCTGAAATATGAACTAATACAAAGCAGAATGTTTCTATATTTAATAAATTGGATTAAAAATCAGTTTAAGGATTTGAGTAAACCTTGCCATTTCGATTAGTACTTTAGTAAAACAGAAAAAAAATAACTGCAGTTTTGTAAAAAAAACCCAAAAAAACAAAAAAAAAGAGCCATGAGAGCCATGTTAAAAAAAATGAAAAATATCTCAAGGTTAGAAATTTGTCATTAAATCACTTTCTTGCTTGCTACATTATGTATAGGCTAGAGCTAGTCTTAAGAGAGAAGTTCAAGAATTTCAAGAACCCTGTCTGTTCAAAGTAAGATGTAAGAGCAGACAATGGCTTGTGGTCAGAGAGAGTAAATATTAGGAAGGAGATTAATTAGCATGCCAAAAGAACTTTACTAAGATGAGAAGGCTACAATGGGGCTGAAAATCTCCAGCTGTGCAGAACTCTCAGGAAGAAGGAAAAAGTGGCAAATGAAGAATCAAAAAGGGACCCCTACCTGTTTAATCAACCGCAATGATTAGAATAATTATTGTGGGTTTTTTTTTTTTCAAACTGCATGTTGCAGAGACTTTTCTTCAAAGTTAGGAAAAGCAGGAGATCTTGCTTCAGAGGGAAATTGAAAAAATCCCAAAGATCTTCTGCTGACATGAAATATACATCTTTTCATGTTATTTTCATTATTCAAAAGAATGAAAATAAAACAGTTTTATTACATACTTCATCCTCTAGTTTTGTCTGCACTAGAAATACTTCCTCAGGTAAGTTAGACAAGTGGATTTGCAAAATTATTCTTATAACTTATTTCAGGCTTGAAAAATCCATATGGTCACCCAAACCAAATATACTTTTCACATCATACTATCATCACCCACAGTACCTTTTGTTGAGCATAACTCAAATCATACATCTGTATTTATGACCCATATATATGAGCAGAAAGGACACTTTCAGTGGGTAAAAATAGTATTCTTTTTGCTTATCCTTATTTCTCATTCCTGCCTGAGAATGAAAAACATATGTGGAAGACCTTTAGTCACGTACTTCGGAAAACACAAACTATAGGGGTTGTGAATTAGAAAACTGCTGACTTACTCTTCAAACTTCTAGGATATTTAATTATAGAAAATTGTGAAGTAAACAGTTTTTCTCCTCTTGGGACCTGAAGGAACAAAACCACAGATCTGGACAAAACCATCATATAGCTTGTAATATGTACACTCCTAATGACCTAGTTCACTAAAGCCAAAATTCTTAATTTCCAAAGCAAGTCTAGAATGATAAGTAACAACAGAATCAGGGGAATACAGTGGCATTTGTGTTCACTCTGCTGATAAGGGGACCTGAACTCACAAACGTTCTTTTATTAAGGAAGAAATTCAGAGAAATCAAATCTCACAAAGGGTACCTATGTCCTAGCCAAGTTCTGAATTGCTTCAACTGAGATTTTATGGTGTAAGATGGTTAAAACAGGTCACCATCCAACACACCAAACTCAACTAGATGCCCAACATTTTTTGGTGCTTAAATAAAGCCAAGTCTGTAAATCCAGCTACAGCTCTTGAAGGTGAGTACTTCTGTATAATGCTAGAGATGCTTAAACCATGAAGGTGTTTTTTCAAGGAGACTGTGAATAACACGAGGTCTTAACAGCCATTGCTTTAAAGGGTCCATCCATCTTACAATGTTATGACTGTTTTGTTCACAGGAAATCTGCTGCATAAAATGTTTGCTTTGAAACGGGGTGTCTGGGACTAGGCCTTAGGGAGACATTTGCCTTTCTCTGGAAGTTGTGATGTGTGCCAGGTGAAACTCCCGGATGGGAGAAGATTCAGATTTTTTACGGAACTACTGAGAACAGTCAGATAAGAAGACTTCAATTTATAATGAATAAAGTTCATCTAAAAGAATTTACATGTAGACATAGAATATTGTCCTTGGCATCAAGACGCTGCTTATTGTGTTCAAAATTTTAACATACAGTCAGAACTTTTTAACTGGCTGAGAAAAGAGATTTGAATTTTTGAACACCAGGAAATACAAAATTTCATTGCATGCTTTCCTAGAGACATGAGCTTGACTTTGAAAATGACAACCACAACTTAAAATATTCAGTAGTCAAAGAGAAAAATCAAGATTTCATATTTAGACAAGGTATTTTTCTTGAATAGGCTTGGTCAAATACGAGTTGCTGAGATTGGTTGGGGAAGTTACAGTTCTGCAGTTTGTATTATATAAAAAGCCAGATCCTTCTGTGTTTAACAGCTTTTGATGAATAAGAGCTCAAACCCCATAAATTCTCCAGTTTTTGAAGTCCTGAGTTCCAGGATTTATCTATATGAACTCCTCTTGCATCTGCTGTGGTTGTTGGGGCTATATAGAATGTCAGAAAGATTAGACGAGATGTCAGCAGAGATGTCACACCATTAAGACGTTTTTTTGTTTCAGTTGTACGAGGAGGACTTTGCTTAGATTTGTCTTGAGATGGTCTTCTGCCCCTGATGTTAGACCAGTCCATACATCAATGCCTTATTCTGAAGCAGTCAATAAGAACAGATATATGTGTGCTTAATGCTGATCTTCTCAGCTCTCATGTTCTCAGGATCTTTGCTTTTTGACAGTACTTGTGTTAGCAGAGATCCACAGGTGTTTGGCAATCTAGTCATATTCATGAAGAATGAGAAATATAGGCACCTTGGAGTATTTACCCTACAGGAAAAATATTAAGGATTCAATTACAGCAACAGCAGAAGAATAGGGAAAGTTACAGAAGACCAAATAAATCTTGAAGTCTGCAGTGGCCTGAAATAGAAGATGAAAGTCAAAGAAGAGTGAGAGATGAATACTTCAAAGCAGTTAAAGACACAAGTAGCAAAAGTCAATGGGAAGCTGAGATGCAGCTAACAAAAGATATCAAGGTTAACAAGAAATCATTGCAGACATAGCATGTATTAGTATAAAGAAGGTAAAAGAAAAGGAATTGTCCCATTGTGGAGGAAGAATGTAGTAAGAAGAGAAATGGAAGAAACAATAATTTAAAACCTTTGCAGCAAGATCAGCTTGTTTCAGGTATTGGAAACCTCTTCTGAAGTTAGACTAATTAAACTCACTGACATAGAATAGTATGGAGGTTCTATCACTGACAGACCCCACTGCTTGTGACTCTGTAGTCTAAAAATAGATTTAGATGGACACCTGCCAGCAGTGACAAGGCATATCTGGTTTTGCTTGCTGGCAGTGTGATAGCTAGATGTTCCTATGTGATTCTCTTCAAAATAATTTTTTTTAAAAACTATTTTAACTGCAAGGGTTGTGTTATTATATTTGAATAAACTTAATTCCATGCTTTAATGCCTTAAGGAACACATTCTTCCTTTGCAGGATGTGAGTAAAGCAGACACAATGTTCAGGGCATAAATTTCCATTTCCTAGGACCTTCTCAGCATGTCCCCTCTGTTTCATCATCAACCTATACATACAGACTTTTCTTCCAATATGTCCCGTGGTGTGCATATTACATAATTCCAACACTCTTTCACATAGCATACAGATGTGTACACAAAACATATTAAAATGTATACTCCTTCTTTTCATCTTTCCACGCTTTTCCTTGTGTAACATCCATATTGCTTACACTGATCTTGTAACCTATATTACCACCTACACCATCTTCATTGCTATCTCTTTGTAGACTCCATGAGCTAGTCAGAGGTAAAGCACTATGGATATTTATGATTCTAATTGAGTAAGCCTTAATGACTGAAAAATTTATATTACCAAAAACTTACAAAATAGATCTTATTTTGAAATCCAGGAGAAAGAATTTTTTTTAATTAAGAACAGAAGAGTTTCTTGACTGGACAGTGATGAAAAGAGCTATGAGGCAATGTCTAAACTCTTAGTTTAAAATTATGTACCTGTTACCATTATTACCACTGCTGCAGTAACAGATTTCCGGTCACATCTTAAAGATGCTATTGTTAGGCACATCAGTGCATAAGAATATAGATATATTTTCTGTGAGAAATGTAGGTACATTTAAAATAAAGGAAAGACTATTTCTCAAGATATAGAAGTTTAATCTTTGAAGAGAAGTGACATTATCTAGAAAAAAAAGAAAACTTCTTAGTTTTGTATCTTCAAAATGCCATTTCAATCAAGTATCATTTTTTGTGTGCTTGAATAAATGGAATTACCAACTTGTGTAAAGTCCTTGATCAGAATGAGGCTCTTAAACCAATTATGTGGAGATCAGAGTGCTTAAAATTATAAGGAATACATTTAGAATTATTAAAGGCTTCAAATAGCTTGGTTCAGGCAAAATTACATATAATTGATCATTAGTATGTGTTGTCAGTAGAAACTGCAGTCAGAGGTGTTGAAGATCACTTTTTAGACAAATTGCAGTGAAACTTTTGTAAAACCCAAACCATACCAGAGCTCCCTTTTCTAAGGATTTTCACTGAATGCAAATCCTAGCCATTTTTATTCCTCTTCTCCAAGTATGGAAAGATGCACCATTAGTTAAATGCACTAACTAATATTATCGGGATGAAAATGTCAAACATAGATGAAGTAAAACCAAAATAAATTACCTTGATTGCTGAGAATGTGAAAATACAAATTCAGGGATTGGGATGCTGTGAAAAAGTTTAAACAATTATTTTTAAAAAAAGTCTTTAGCTTTACAGAGAAGTTTCTTCTTTGCCAAAGGGCAAAGCAATTTGTAGGAAATTAACATTAAGACTGACAAATACAAACTGGATTGTCAGGGAATGATTGTATAAAGGACTGACTCTATAACCCACCTTGAGAATAACATGACTGCTTTATTGATTATTATTTAGCCTCTGTGCAGTCCCTCTATCCCTTTGCTTTGTATTTTATGATTCATTTATTACAGAATATAACATCATTCTGGATGTAGCGATTTCAGAGTCAGGCACATAAATCCTAATCTGGCAATCATCCTCTGTATTTGTCAGACTATTGACAGGATTTTCATTGATTTTAGTGATACAGGTTTAGGAACAAAATGGCATGTATTATGTAGTATATGATACAGGTTAGTGAATTTAATTAATCCTTTACTATCTGTCTGTAGTTACAGTTTATGACCAAATCCAAAACTTTCTAAAATCAGTCACAACCTCGTAATCACATCTCTTTTTGCATGAAGTGGCATTTTTCTGCTTATCAGATCTGACCATCTCTCGATGGACTTGACCCTAGTTCCAAGTCTGAAAGTAACTAATTTTTTTACCCCAGAAAACACTTTCACCTACTATGCTAGGAGTGTTGTGTTCTCTTAACATACTTGGTAACCTCGTGGTGGGTTAGTTTTGGCTAACAGTCAGATGATCACCAGCTGCCTGCAGCCCTCTCCCCTGAAGGACAAGTATAGGAAGAACTGGGTTGGGAAAGCCCATGGGTTAAATTAAAAGCAGGGATACCGTATACCAATTACTGTTGCTGACAAAACAAACTTGATGTGGAGATTAATTTCTTGCCAATTAAAGTGTAATAGCTAATTTAAGTAGCAGTAAACAAGATACACTTTAAACCACCTTTTCTCCCCTCTTGTCACAGGCTCCAGACCTCTGTCCCTGACCAGCACAGGGGGAATTGAGGGAGCATACAGTGTCCATTAAATAGTTTCTCTTCACTGCTCCTTCCTTCTCACACTTTTCCATGGGCTGCAGTCCTTCAGGAAAATGTGCTCTGGTGTGGGCCTCCCACAGTTGGTTTGGGTATATCCATTTGCTTGGGCATGGGTCTTCCAGGGGCTGCAGTGCTCTGCCGTGGAGAACACCTCCTCCTCTCTCTGACCTTGGGGTTCCCTGCTGTTTCTTACGACTCCTGTTCCCACCTCCTCCCTCCACGCAGCATTTTCTGTCCTTTCGTAGCTATGCTTTCACAGAGGCACCACTAGCTCTGCTGAAGGGCTTAGCTGTGGATCAGCTGCCTCTCCACCGTGGAGCTGGTGGGAACCCGCTGTTCCCAACCCGGAGAGCCCCAGAGCTCTTGTCTCCCTGCACTCCCTGTCCCACTCCCTCTACTGAAATCTTGATATACGCAGCTAATACAAACCTAAAGAGCAGAGTGTTACTCAAGTCTAGGGAATAAAGCTAACATTATAAAATTAGATGAATTAGGTCAACAGCATGACAGATGGAACACAGAATTAAATATGGAGCCAGCTATGCTGGAAAGGTAATTGAACTATTTATGCACCTTGCTCATTTCTAAATTAAATTTAACTAATTCGGGAAAGCAACCAGATGTCAGTGAAGGCTTTGCGTTAACATACAGTCGCTGTTTAAAAGACAAAAGCCAGAAAGAGAGAAGAGTACTCGATCCTTACAAAAAGGGATGACACTGGCAGGCGGCATCGTAACGTGCCTCCAGCAGCGCTCGGAGAACACCTGCGAGCCTGGGTCTCCCGCAGGCGCGACAAGTTCTGTCTTAACAGGGCTGTGAGTTTTCAAAGACCGTGTCAGCCGCAGGGTTTTCGCAGACCTAAGCCCGGGTGCCAACGCAGCTGCAGCCAACTTCCAGCGCTTTCCACCCCCCCGGAGGAGCCGGTGGCACAGCGGGGTCGGGAGGGGCGCGGCGGGGCCCGGTCCATGCGAGGGCCCCGGTGTGGCTCTCGGCCCCGGCGCGGCTC
>VWZG01012478.1:49043-66720 GCA_013396735.1 Grallaria varia | reverse complement strand
CGTGGGTAACCCCGTGCCCGTGTCTCCTCTCGCCCAGATGCTCACGGCGGCAGCCCTGGTGTGCGTGTGTGCGGCAGCCTGGTGCAGCCCGGCGGCGGCGGCGGCGGCCGGGGGCAGACCGGACAGCGGCAATTTTCTGGACGATAAACAATGGCTCACGACCATCTCCCAGTACGACAAGGAGGTCGGGCAGTGGAACAAATTCCGAGACGTAAGTTCAAGCCTTCCATCCTGCCGCTCGGCGGCCGCGCCCGCCCCGCTCCCGCTGGTTCGTTCGTGGAGGGCATCCCTTGGGCAGCGATGCAGCCTCAACTTCCCCCCTTTCCCCGAATCCTAATTCACATTTTAATTCCCGGCGGCGCCTCGGCCTGGAGGAGGGAGGTCCTGGCGGGCAGTTCCCGGTGCGCTGGGGCCGCTGAGCGGCGTGGGCCGCCGGGTGTGCCCTGGGCCGTGCGGGGCGCGCTGCCCGCACCTTCGGGGACCGGGAGCCACTTCCCGCCCTGCGGGGCGGCGGAGGGGCCGTCGCGTTTGTCCTCCCTCCGCCCCGCTTCCCTCCGCGCTGCGGGTGCGGCGGGAGCTGCTGGCCAGGCTGCGGTGGGGGCGCCGGGCCGGGGCAGGGGCTGCGGTTGGGGCTCGGGTTCGCTCCGCCAGTTCTGCGCGGGGCAGGGCACCCCTCCTTCCCTCCCTTCCTCCCCGGGCACCTGGAGCGGGCGCCGGGCGGCACTGCCGCGTCCCGCAGCGCAGCTGTCAAAGTGCCGGCGGGGCGGGCGGGCTGGCGGGGCAGCGCTCGCAGCCGGGGCTGTGCGGGCAGGGGCGGGGGGCGGGCGGGGGCGGGTGCGGAGCGCCCGGAGCCACGGAGCGCCAGCCCCGGCCTGACCCCGATCCCATCAGTTACGAAACCTGCCGCTGTAAGGTGCCGCTGTCCTGCAGCCTGTGCGCATAGTTCGGTCTCTGTTTGCTGCAAGTTCAGTGGAACACAATCAATATTCACAAGTCGTTCACGTTTCTTTCAGTGGAAAATATTTTCTTTGATTATTCGGCGTCCTTTGGTGTCGCTTTTAAAAATCTAAATACCAACCGTGCAAAATAATTTTGTTTTCTTTACTGTTTTGCCGACTGGATTTCTTTGATTGGGAGTAAAGCGTTGATTTGGTTTGCAGCTTAAGAGGAGGCAACAGGTTTCTTCCTGTGCTACAGCTTGCTGGTGGCTGTGGTTTGCTGTAGTGAACTGAAGTAAATGTCTCCAAGAAGTCTCTTATTTTTCTGAGACCTGGAGTGACTTTGATGCATGTATTTTCTAGCTGTATATCTGCGTTGCATGTGGGATGCAAACTTGGCTATTTGTTAAACAACTAGGAAAGAAGAGCTACTGTTAATAGTAATGGGAGAATTTGTTTTCCCAATAGCTTTTATTAAACAACATAATTTTAGTATTTGACAACACTCCCATTAGTTGTCACGTGGTTTTGTCACCCTTTAATGCCTTAAAAGAACTTACATCTTATATGAAAAATATGCTCAGTGTGCTCTGCTTTGGTAATTGTGATTTTGAAAAAAAACAACAAATAAAAACCAAAACAAACCCCAAACAAATGTGGTGCTATGTAAATGTTTTAGGACTAAAGACTACTGCTAGAAAACCCCAAAATAAGTACGTCAGTTATGTTTTATGGTTGGGTAAAGTCACTTATGTAAGGACTACCCTACAAGGCTGAGGAAGCTAAGTGCTCTCTAATGCCTGTCTCCTGAGTGCCCACTGACATGTACGGTAATACCGGATATTAGCCAGATAATTTATTCTGTGACAAGTAGGTGTCCTCAAGGGTTTTAAGAGTGACTGCTTTGAGGAAGTACTGCATACTGATTCTTCTGAGGCAATTTACAATTATGCTGGTTTATTTATCTTTACACTGTTTAAGTTTTATAAGGCTGGTACTTCAGCAAGAAATATGCTTTTATTTCTTGTGCAGAATGCTTATGTCCTGTTCACTGGTACTTGATCTGGAATATTTATGGATGGTCCTGATACTTCACAAGGCTCTCTCTTTAAGAAAGCGTGGATAGTTTTCAAAAATTTGTAAGATATAACAGTAAAAAAGTTAAAAATTATGAGTTAATCTACCTGCAGAAGAATGCAGTAGAAAAATATCTTACTTGTAAGATGCATTAGTCAGTTATCATCCTTAAATAAAACATGATGAACTTTTATTAAGTCCTTACATTTTTATCTAATTGGTAAATATCCTTGTATGACTGTAATTTGTTGGTTTTGGAATTGTGATTAGCAGTTTAATTAGTGATTAAAATGTGGTCTTCTGTTAAGGAATGGAACAACAGCATTTTAAACATATGTAGGGGTAACTGTCTTGCAGAGTTAAAATCAAAATAGAAGTATGCAAGGTCTGTGTTTGTAATTCAATTCTCTGGTCAGAGTAGAGTATTTTTTGCAGGCTTTAAATACCCTGCAGATGTAAGGGTAAGATGGAATTCTGGTGTGAAAAGAAGTATTTAAAGGCTTAAGTTAAGACTTAACTGACAGGACTGATTAATGTGAAAGATAATGACTCTGACTTCTGGCTCATTGGCTCGGTTTCTTAAGAGTTTTTGATCGCATTGAGAAAGAACACAGTCATTCAGAAAGGGAACCCTCACAGAACCTAATAGACCAGGATATGAAGTTTTATTTATAAAAAAACAAAACCCAAGAACAAACCCCAAACCTAGCTTTCTTAACAATCATCTAAAATGCCGGTTTTGTCAATAAGTGTTGCTAACATGTTAGCAGAGATCTTTTAAGTGCTTTGTGCAGGCAGAACTGGAACTGAGTCTTCAGTTCTCTTGAAAGGTCTTGATCATTCTGACAAATCTGTTGAAAATAACGAACTAGGTTGAGGCAAGAACTGTGCCTTAACATGTAACAGTGGGAAGCTAGATGCGTAGTAGAGGCTACCTTCTCACATTTTTTTCTTGTGCAAAAATTGAGAATGGTCTCATTCTTCAATAGAAGACTTTCCATCTTAAAGATGAGGGGAGGAAAATGTATTCTTCATATGTCAAATGTCAACTCTCTTAAGGTGTTATGTGCAAGTCAAATGTTTTGAATTATATACAAGCATATATTTACTTTTGCCTGAAGTAGTTGGAAAGGAAGAGTTTCTAACTCTTGGTGCTGCTGCAGTCCGGTTACTAAGTAGCTGCATCTATTGACATCTGATACTAAAATAAGTCTCAGGGTTTATTAAGGTTTTCCAAGTTGCCTGGTTAGGCTGCTGCAGTAGCCAGTGGTGTCATGGTGCTTTGAGGTCCTAGCTAATGTGTGTATATGTATCTTTGTTAATTTCAAGTTTGGCAATTGGGGTTTTTCAGTAGATGCTGCCAGGGGAATCTTCATTCATATTTTGTTATATTTATAATGCTGTGTGCTAATGGTCTTATCTGTGATGATTGCATTAGACATTTGATAAAATTATATATATAAACTGCAGTTTGTCTGAAATGGAGATTATTCTTTTTAAAGAATGTGATCACATAATGGCATTACATTTATGCTTTCCTACTTGGAACATCCTAAATCTTATCTAGGAAACCTTCATTACTCATAATGGTTTAAATCTGTGGAGCAGATCAAAACAGAGGAATTATTTTTTTATTCTCTTTCTGACATGTTTCCAAATAGTTGTGGTATTTTTAATCCTAGAGCAAAACACAATGGCTTTGTCCTTTGTAATCACTTTGTCTATTTATGTGGTCATTACAGTCAATTGGAAAAACCGGTGTACAACCGTAATTGTCTTTTGCATCACTATTTGAAAGTCTTTCAGACTTCTCAGTAAATTTAATTTTTATTTCTTTAAAATTCAGTGAAGCAACATTTCATAGAGTAACTCATTTTAGGTACTGATATTTGTAAACAGTGTCTTCTGCATTTGTGTTCATTAAAAAGACTTTATTTTATATAACAAATTTTATTTGCTGCTTCAAGAGTTATTTAGGATGTAACTTGCTTGGTAGTGGCTTTCTTTTTCTTTTCAAAGAGATAATAATAAAAGTGATACCTGTATTTGCAAATTTAAGATGATAAATAAACTCATCTCAACTATGACAGAGTATTGGTATGAAATCATATGATCGGTTGATAATTGTAATCAATTGCATTGTGCCAGTGTGTTAACTATCATCCTACATGCTAATGCACTTATCAAAGGTAAAGAAGGTAGAATACTCCCTTTTACTATGCTTTGCTGTGAAGTATTCTCACAATGACCATGAAATGTATTACCTTCTACAACATGTGGCAAGTTTTGGCAGCTTATATTGACTTCCCAGATGAGTCTTTTGTAAATATTTAAAGAATATGTTTTTTCAACATTAGTGAAAACGTCTGTGTTTGGAAAGGAGATGAATCAACTACTAGCTTCTCTGTACCAATTCAGTAATATCCAGCGTGTACTATTCTCATTTGTTTTGGAGGTTTATGGCTTCTCAGAAACAAATGCCCCTCAGCTGATCTCCCCACCAACTGTACATGACTGTTGTGAGCAGAACATCTCTGCCCAGCTGTGGATCATAACTGCATCTGTGTGCAACCGAGAAAGCCAAAGGCAATTTTAAAAAGGAGTCATCACAAGTTCTTTGCACTTACTTGTGTGATGATAACCTTGTAAATATCTGGAAAGTTTTCGTGTTTCCAGAGTAGAGTGCCAATACCTTTATTTGAAGAGGAGATAGACTTCTGTTCAGCAAGAACAGAAGAGGGCAAGAAGCCCTCCTCATTTATGGAGGATTGTGAATGTACTTTAGAGGATAGTGACAATTTAGGATTGGAGAGTGCAGCACTCATCATCTTTCCTCATGCATGTTAACTCATTAATTGTGAAAACAGGTCTGGTGGACTTATTTCTCCTGTACGCTTTACAATTCAGGGTTAGGAAAACCCATACCTCTTTCCTTATTAGTGGATATGGCAGCTCTTTCGCTACATAAATATGTTGTGGTTATGAAAACAGGAAAAAATAGAATTACAAAACTTGAAGGATTAACTTCCTTTTTACGTTATCTTGGGCCTAAGTTAAATCAAAACTTGTGGTAAGTTAGTTACTTCTTCAAATAAGGCATTGAGGTTTTTTTCCATGTGCCAATTTGTTAGCTGAAGCTTGTTAATAGCGCTTCTAAAGTGGTATCAGTCATTTTTGTTCATTACTTTGTGGAAAAATTTTGAAGCCTAGGATGTCTGACAGAAAGAATAAGTATTTTGTATCTACACCTATAATTGCTGTATTTGAAGTGAAACTAATAAGGACTTGACCACTCTTTTAAACTGTAAAACAGGAGAAGAATGTTAGGGATTTGTATTAATTTTAACTAAGGAAATCTAAGAAGCTGTTGAATTGTTCATAAATACTAAGTTGAATGTGGCAAATTATGATGGGCAGGAATAATGGAAATATTAAGTTTTCTTCTGTATTATAGAGAAAGGCTTCTGATTTTTATATGTGCTTTTAATTCCTTCTCAAGCACAGATTCCTATTCTCTGTCACATGATTGCTTTGCTTATGGTCTATTTTTGCTGCATCTTTCTAGTGACAGATATTTTTTTATCTGAAAAGGCAGAGTCTACTAATCTCAAACTGTTGTTAACACTGAACTCTTAAGTGTCTCTTGGAAGGCATTAACTTGGAAGCTCTTTATACAGCTAAGGTTTAGAAGTTAAGTAAATGGTAATGTGCTTTTCCTTAGATTGCCCTCATAATCTAAAGTAAAGCTGATAACATTGTTTCATCTTATCTTTATCTCCTTTCTCCGAAGAATAATCTTTATTTTATTTGCTGTAGGTTATTTAGTGGATATGGATACCCAGTCTTCTCTTGTCTTTCCATTAAATCTTATTGGGATTGACTCTAACCATCTGTGCTTATTACAGTGTAGTATAAATAGCTCTGTAATACACAAATAGATGGTAACAGTAACAGGAACTGCATAGACTGTCTTGCTTTTACAATCACAAACGAAAGATGTCTGAGATATTGTAAGGGGGGGCTGAATGTAGAAAATGATGGAATAGGGGCAAAATTAGAAATACCTTCATTAGAATAAGAGTTTCCTTATGCTTGAATACTTTAGAGCTGCTCTAAAGCTAGATTCCAAAAACATGCCCAGCTGCTCAGAGATTTCCTTATTTCATTCAGCGTATCTTGCGGCAGAGGAGGCGTGGCAGAGACAATGTAGACACACCAGGAGTCATGACATGACATAGACATGACACATCACTACTTAAATTCTGCGTCTGTTTGATGGAGTTAGACTTGTAAACTGGCAAAGACTTGGAGGCATATTATTTCTCTTTGCTGCAGCTAGTTACATCAAATGCTTCAATTAATATGAAGTAATAGAAATAGTAAAGATGGAAAAAAGAATTAATGGTGTTAGTCTGAAAATATTCTTTTTCCTCTAATTACGTAAAAAGAACTTATTAGTAAAATATCTGCCATTTTGCTTTGTGGTTATTTTTCTAATGTATTTTTAAATTTTTAAATATATTTTGTAATTTTTAAAATTAATGACATTGATTTTGCAGTCAGGTTTTTCCTGTGGTCTGTCGTTTTTATGTTGTCCTATTTGTCTCAACCTGACATACTTGAATGTACTAGCAACCATAGATAAACAGCTTCTTTTTTTGCATCTGGTGTCATGTCTCACTAGGACTATGCTTAATGCTAAAACATTGTTTGTTTGCTCTATAAACAAATAGTATGGAGGCAATGGTAGTAAATGTTAATGTACTGTATTTAAAGTTCCTGTAATTTTCACATTTCTTGAAGTTTAATTTTCGAAAGAGAAAAGTTTGTGGTTAGTGGTATCAGTCTTCAAAGCATCACTGGGCAATCTTACCTAATGTGAACAATCTTTAGTTATTTGTTAGATTTTTTTTTTTAATGGTTTTTCATTTTTGCTTTTCCATTTTACCTCATTTCACACTGATAGATTACAGTAGGGAAAATTACTTAGGAACTAATGATTTACCTAAAAGAGGTGATATAGTGCAATGTAGCAACCTTGGACAGGACACAAGGAGAGCCAGTATGAAATTTTAACCCATGACAAAGCTTTTACATTGCAATGAGGATGTGATTTCACTGCTGTTATTATCTTTGCAAATGGCTGCTTTAACAGAACACACTAAGGGAATGGATTTAAAAGATTTAAATAATTCAAACTTTCTGTTATCAAAGACTATCCAGTGCTTGACCTTGTGCTCAGAAAATTCTTTGAATTAATTTTTTATTTTCTCCTGTGATATGTAATCATTGGCTCAAAAGAAACTGTCAATTTGCAGCTTGTTCAGGATCTCTCTAAAAAATTCTGCAAGTCATCAAATAATTCTATGTAGTACACTGGGGCATGCATACAGCTGAAAACAAACTCCTTTGACTTTTCAAGCCTCCACTTGATGATGAAATTCATTCCAGTTGTTAAATCTGTGTAACTTAGTAGTGAGAAGTACAGAACTTACTCCTTTTTGTGTGCTACTGTGTATGAAAAATGACCTGTGTTTTTACAGCTATACATTAAAGCAGAGGGAAGTTATTAATATGAAGAGTGTGGGATATATATTTAATGATGCCTATATCTTTAAGGATTTGGCAGGTCTTGTGTTGGTAAGTGAAATACCACTTCAGGAGAAAACCCGAACGCTGATTCTTATAAGCAGAATGAGTTGATTGGCATGTAAAGCACCAATGTCTAGAATCCACTGTATGAAGTGCCTGATCAGCCTTTTGCAAAAGAGTAAGCTACCCAATTTGGTCAGATTTAGAAAGTCCACAAACTCTGAGAACTCTCAGTATTCAAAAAGTTTAGGGTCAGAGTAGACCATTAGATATAGATAATATCCTTGCCTGTATATAGTAGTTTATTAATTTTTATCCTGACAGATAATATTACATCCAGAAATTCTAGTTCGGCAAAAGCATTTCAGGTTTCGGGAGTCTTTGTGTGCTACTGGCACAGATGAAGATTTAATCTCTAAGGCCTGCAGTGTGAGGGAATTAATTAGCTGCAATATTCCCAGATGATCTAGGCAGCAAAGTTATGCTGTTTTGCAGAAGAATAAGGAGAAATACCGTGTAAGTTCATACTGATCTGATCTGTATTTCCTTCTTTGGCCTGAATATGACAATGACTAGGATGGGTGCTTGATTTTTTTTTTCTTCATACTTATGTGCTGTTGAAAAGGAACTCTGTTTTACCATCTTCATAGCATTTTCTTGTGTGCATTGTCAGCAATTGTGGCCAATTACTTTTATGTGCAAAATAACAAATTATGTTGGAATGCAAACCAGCTCAAATCCTAAGGAAGATGGAGAAATGACTTCAGAATTTTCATTAAGATAGTAATAAAGGAAGATATTTGTTGTCTAAATCTGGTGTTCAAGTCTTTAAGCATACTGGGGATTAGGTAGGCAGTCTTGTTTCCAACATCTGGGAATGAAAAGCATGAAAGTGAAGAGGTCATATGTTCCAAAGCCAGCAAAGGCCTGTTAGATTGCTCAGTGTCCTGCAAATAGTGTACAATATTTCATATATGAAATGGATTAAAGCATGCTACATGCATATCTGTTTTTCTAAATCTTAATAAATCAAGCATTTCCTCAACTGTTAAGCTGTTTAATTTTTCACCCATGTGCTTATTTTATTTTACAATTGAATGTATCTAACTTTACTCAGGAATTCTTTGTAGGCAGTTACAGGGTCCTGTTTTGATGAACTCTGGTACTTGCATGAATGGACAGAATTTCTTCACCCTGTAAGAAAAAGACTCAATTATGTTAGGGAAAGAGGCAGTTGGTTCCACCTGTGATATCCATTGATATTCATGGGCTCCTCAAAAGAAAATATCCTCCCATGGGATTCAGGGATACGTGGCCAAGACTTCCTTGGAATTACTACAAGTAACAACTTAGACAAGGGAAGTGTAACATGATGATGAGTCATGAGATTCGCCCTGAGATCGGCCGATGTAGTTTCAGAAAGATGGAGAGGGAGGGTTGTGCAAAAGTAATATTAACTATGTAGTTTTCTACTGCATATTGAGCTAATAAAGGCATATAAAACCTCAAAACATTTCAGTGTTACTCACTAGGACTGAGTGTGTTTTTATAAACTGTGTACTACACAACCTCATGTTTAGGACAAAAGCTACCTTACCTTTCTGTCTTTACTTACTTTTGTGCTGAACGTTTACACTTCCTCTCTGTTTTGTTGTTTGATTGGGTTTTTTTCCCTTCTCGGAGGATATGAAGCTGTCACTTTTTTCCTCCAAGTTTCCTAGGTGTGGATTGGAGCAAGCTTCTGTAAGTTGAAGGCATTTTTGAGTAACGTAAGTCTTTTGACATCAATAAATAGCATTTTTCCAGAAGGTTGTAAAGTATTAATGTTGTAGTGTGTTTGATGTTCAGCACATGGAAAAGTAGAAGAGCTGTTGGGTTTGGGTTTTTTTATTTGTAATAATAAATGAATGCATGCCACGTGCGTATGTGAGGGGCATGTACACACATGCATATGCTAACTGGTTCCTTGGATCAATAAAAATTTAAAGAGATTTTACTCTTTCTGTCCCTCTTTCTGAGGAGCAAAATACCTCACAGAATATTAGAAGTATTTTATAGGTCCGACGTCATCTTGTCTGCGGATTTGTCTCACTATTTGATACCCCATTGATTTCAGATCATTTTTGGGTATATACTGAGAGTGACATGGACTTAACAATGTTTGTGGTGTGCAGAATAAAATAATAATTCTGTATTCGTATCTCAGACTTATGAGTCAGTTGTCTGCAGTAGTTTCAGTTCATTGACTGGAAAAATTGCCCCTTTTTTTACATGCCTATAAGTATCACAGAAGAACAAGACAAATATTACGACAAACATCAAGCGATTTTCAAGAAAATGTGTGTTTGAACTCCCAGTTTCTCCAAGAAAGTGTTCTGGGTTTCTGTAGCTGAATTTTTGTTAGTGGGGGGTCTACAGAGGTGGTTTCTGTTAGAAGCTGCTAGAAGCTTCCCCTCTCCCATGGGAGCCAATGACACTTGGCCCCAGGAGGGACATCCAGCTCCTGGCCAGGGCTGAGCCAATTAGAGATCATAGTAATGCCTCTGTGATAACATATTTAAGAATTGGAGGGTTTGTTGCACGGAAGAAATTCCAGAGAGCAAGAACATGGGATAACAAGGCAGACATCAAGGTTGCTGCAGAAGGAGGGGGAGGAGGCACCTTATAGAGCGGGGGAAGGACTCAGAACTAAAACCCCTGCAGCCCATGGAGGACCATTGTGGCACAAAGACCACCCTGCAGCCCATGGAGGAGCCTGTGCTGGAGTCGGTGGCTGCATTAAGGAGGCTGTGACCCTGTGGGAGGCTCAGGATGGAGTGGAATCCTGCAGGAGACCCGTGGACCTGTGGAGAGGCAGACCCCCATTGGAGCAGGTTTTACCCGAGTGAGATCTATGGCCCTATAGGGGGGCCCACATCGGTACATCTCGTCCGTGAAGGACTGTGCCACTATGGAGGAGAGACCCTCGGGACAGCAGATGTGGAAGAACTGCTGCCGGAGGGATGGGCTCACTTTGGAGAGGTCTATTAAAGACTGTCTCCTGTGGGAGGGACCACACGGAGCAGGGGATGGACTCAGCTGTGGTCCCCTGTATACCGTGGTGAAGACCATGGTGAAGCACGATGTCCCTCTGCAAGCCACGGAGGCCCATGGGGGTGCAAAGACACAACTTTTACTGCACCCTATGGAGGAGTAACCCTGAGGGATGAGGGAACTCGCATTGCAAGCAGCAGCAACTGCAACCCCCCATGGACAGAAGGAGGGGTGGAGGGAAAAGTGTGTGTGTGGTGTGTGTTTTAAGGCTATTTTTTATTTCTCACTCTTTAGCTTAGCTTTTGTCCTGTTAGTAATAATTTTTAGGTATTATCTCACTTTGAGTCTGTTTTTGCCCATAAAGGTGGTAAGAGGATGACCTCGCTCCCAGTCCTTATCTTTAACCTTCTTCCTTCTGCCCAGTTGCAGAAGGATTTAGTGAGTCCCTGGAATCCGGCCAGGGTTAACCCATCGCAGAAAGGTAGGAGAAGATATCAAAAGTACTTTATAAAATTTGTGAAATTATTCTATGAAGTATCTTACACAGTTCCGGTTTTAAAAACATCTTTCTTGTCCAACAGATATTCCTTTAGCTGGAAAGTAAGAGAATCTTGAATTTTTTTACAAAGAGTTGGACTGTAACTTTCCAGCCCAGTTTGAATGTAGTTGGACTATTCAACAGCATGAATACTAGGAAACCTGTACACTGAAATATTGCAAGTTGCTGTCCAACATTATTAATAATAAAACATTCATCTTGTTAACAGCATCTGTATAATACTGCTTTTTCCACAGATGTTTATGGTTTTTATTGTAAAGTAGATAAAGGTTAGTAATTTGCACCTGCTTGATTCCGTATACACAGATACAACTCTTTCTTAGTTTCATCAGAAAGAAATCTGTATTGAAAAATGTTCTAGTTGAAGCTAAAATTTTGTAGCTGTAAAATTATCTATATAACTGAGTTAAAATACGTCAATGTGCATAATTTATTTATACTGCAATAAATTTAAGCTTGAAAATGAAGCAGATGTATTTTCATCTTTGACAACTGAATTTTTCAGTTGTTTAACTTGGGTAGCTATAGTCAAACAACTTGCTCATTAGACCAAAAAAACTGCCAAGAGCAATCAAGCGTAGGGATGAAACAAAAGCCATTGTGAATTTATTATTTTATGCCTGATGTTTATTGAGAGAAGTGGTTGGTTGAAGGAAAATGAAGGAAAAAAAGAAAAGAATCTTCCTACTGCTTAATTAATTGTAATTTGAAAACCATCAGTAATGTGTAGTCGGCTCACCCTATAATGTCTGAATTCTTACCGGAAGTTGTTCAAATAGTGTATTTCTGAAAAGTTTTGCAGGATGTTAAACATTTCTTGTTGAAGGTTTGGGGTTGATTTTTTTCCCCAACTTTATCAAATCTTCACAGTGAATTTCTCTGGGATGATGTATTACAGTGGATCTGAACTCAGTTTGCGTGGAGTCTGGTTTAATTGAGGTCACAGAGAGTATGTTCCCTGATGTTTGTGAGAGGTGCAATTTTTTTGCTAGTCTGCTTATTTGAAATAATTATTTTAACATTCTGGATATATTTTGCATCTTTGAAAAACAGAAAACAAGCATACTTGAACTGGAGAACAAACTAAATTATCCATGCATTAACGTATTTTCATTAGAAAATCCTATGTGGAGGTCTAAAATAGAATAAATACCAAAACTGTAGTGTGTGGGTTTTTTGGTGTTTGGGGTTTTTTTTCCCCTTTTGCTTTATAAGGGAATTCTAAATTTGTTGCTGCTTATGAAACACAGTGAAAGCATTTTTTATTTATTTTGTTAAGCTACTGGATTTAAATGGGAATTTTATTTCCCTTTTTCAGTGAATTTTTTTCCTGCCTAAGTTGTGACTTGTTTTTATTCTGCACTCTCCCCCTGCCTTCCCACTTCAGCCATTTGTGATTTGTGGGTAGAAGACAATATTTGTTTCACTGACTTGAATAAAAGTATTTAATGTTGACTAATCCATCTGCAGGGGCTTCTGTTTGTGTATTTAAACTCTGTGTCTGATTGATTTGCTGCATTGCTTCTTGGAGTTGTAGATAGGTGTCTCTATGCTGCCTTTACATGCCAGGCTTCTGCAGTGAATCACGTCGCATGATCGCTCTGCTTTCCCCTTTAGCTGAATCCCATGTTGCACTGTGCAAAGCAGTACAGGAGTTCAATTAAATGGGAGGGTGGCAGTTACTAAGTAGAAAAAAAATAAAATCAGACGGGCATAAAAAAAGCTGCACAGTGCACAACAAGACTATTACTGAGGTAAGATTTTCCTCCTGTATCAGAAAGGCCATTTATATAGATAATAATACTATTAAAAACTAAAGCTGGATAACCTGTTTTGTCAGAGGTATTAAAACATCTGCTGCATGGCTTAATTCTGTGGGAAATCATAGAGTTTATGGCAAAGCAAAGCACGGGGATGGATTTACAGTGTTTGTTTTGTTTATCTGGTGTTGGAATAGATTGATCATCTAGTATTGTTAATTCTTAGCTGATCAAAGTAAGGTGCAAATCTGTAGGCAGAGCAAAGCAAAAGCTGCTTTAGGTAAGATATACCATAGTATAATTCTTACTAAATTTTTTTAAGTCTGTATTTTATTCTCTGTTCCTATTATTTTCTTACAAAGCCACTGGATCACTTGATGATTCTCACATTTTTATTTTTCCTCATCTTTATGCAAAAATCTGTTAAACTATTCATTACTTCCCTCCTCTGCCTAGACAACACAAAGATTGGTTTGTATATGTTCAAATATTTTCTCTAAAATCAAAGTATTTGACATCTCTTATGAGGTTTACCAGAAAATAGAAACAAGGGTAGGATGAAATGAAAGTCAGAATTTTATTACTGTTAACTGTAGGAATTTTCAGCATGTACTCTCTCCGTATGGGGAGTTCTTTGATGTTGGTCAGAGTGATAAATGTCCCTGTCTATTCACTCTTTAAAACCAGGTTCAGGTCCCTGGTCATTCCCACAAACATCTCAAATGGTAGTGTTCTTACTTGGAGGCTTTAGGCAAGAACAAGTCATTTTATGCCTTCTTTACACCAGTTTAAATTATTTTTATTTATCTAGTATGAGGGAACTGGAAAAATAGGATGTCCTGGCATAAAGACAAATCTGGGGGTGAGAACTCCAGTAAAATGAAACCCTTCCCCATTTATTCACGAACAGTACAGAGGGGCAAAATGCAAGAAGATGTAAGTGAAAAAGTAATAGTTTACTGACAATGAAAAAATTGCCAACAACCCCATAGATACAAAGGAAATGGCTTAAGGTAGGAATCATTTTATAGCTCCCAACCTCCGGGATAGACAAAATAGTGGGTGCTTCCAGCTGGACCATGTGGCTTTGGGGAACAAAGGAAATGATATGGCAAACCAGTTTCCATGGTCCTACACCCTCCCCCCAGCCAGAACACAGCGGAAGGATGGGACAAAGCAACACCTGGAAAACTATTTCGTCTGAGATGAGTTATGCTGCTGGGAAACGCTGACTGGTGTTGGCAGCAGTGGCCACAGTCCCTGCCACCCCCTATGGTGCTGGTGGCAAGAAGTGGCAGCAAGGCAGCGACTCCCACCTTTACTGCCATCCTGGCAGCAGGAGGAGTTACCAACAGTGGCCAGGACTCCTGGAGCAGCTCCAATTCATGGCACACCTCTATCTCCAGCTTCCTGTGCTGGGTGGAAGAGTGGCCCCTTCTGATGACGTGATGGTATGGATATTCCCTGGCTTGTAACCATAAGGGGTGAAGAATGAATTTTTTTCAACCTGAGTTTAAGTAGTCCAGATGTCTTCTGTTTTAATCAGTTAAATGCACTGGACTATAAACTGAAACTGAAGGTCAACAGCAGCAGCCATGGAACACTTTTTGGGGGTAGTGTTAGTAAACGTGTAAACTCTCTGTCCTTTTTGAACATAGATTAGTGGAAATCTGTGCAGTACAGTTGCACTGATGAGAAATAGAACATCTTATCTAAAAAAATTTGAGTATCAATTCAGTTCAGAATTCTGGATCTTATAATCACTTAGATTATTTTGAAGGATTTTTGATCATTTTATTTGAGATGTAAACTTTGAATGAAAGTTCACAGTTGGAATATTTTTGTCCTTTCTGACAGTGGACTGTATGAGTCTGCAAGTCTTCCTTCTTGCCTCCTGCAAGATCAGGTTTTTAAAGAAGGATATGCATGAATGCTATGCTTACTTAAGTTGAGTATCTGTAACAAGGATCTGTTTTGAGTGTGTGTAGTGTGTATTTTGTGGAATTTGACTGTGACTCTTAGTGCTTTCTGCAATTCAAAAGGTACAGGTACTTTCGTATTTTTATCCTTTTTTTTTTTTTTAAGAGTAATCATGTACTTAATTTCTATTATAAACTGGGACAATTTGGCAGGGAAAATGTCCTGTAAACTGTGTAGGGTGTTCACTGGGAAAAGGATTTAAGAAATAATCCAGTTATGTGCAATTAAGAGGAGGTTAAGGTCTTCACTCCAACAGCATGAAATTAGTTAGCTTAGCTTTCAATTGCTGTTCTGAGTGATTTTTGGCTTGAGCTGTTAAGAACAGGTATTTGTAATGACTACCTGGTATCTCTGCTGCCGAGTAGATTTGTGGGACAGGGAAGAATCTTGAAATATTTTTCAAACATGTGTTAGCTTTCCAAGAAAAGTTTGAAAAATACGTGAAGGCTTATGCAACAGCAGAAGACTCTTAAGCATTTTTCTAAATACAAAATAGTACTGCACCACCCCAGTAACCTTTGCTTTAAAGTTAAAAATAGGTAACAGAAATATGAAAGAATTACTCCATATCATCCTTTGATTTACTCTTTCTCACCTAGTTTATTGTCATTATTCAATTAATGTTGTTTCCTCTCTATTTAATTTCTTGCACGCAGCAATTCAGTCAGCCCTCTAGGGAGAAAGCGTAAGAGTTATTTAAAGGATTTGAAAAGAAAAAAAGAAGTGTCACTGTTTTATGATCATGTGACTATTGTTTCATGATTTTCTGTGAGAATATATTCATCCAAAGGCATCTGAGTACCCAGGGTTCTTAACCTCGCTGATGTCTAGTTACCCTAGAGAAGCAGCCTAAATGTATGTGCTTATTTGGAGAAGGGGAAATTATCAGATTCTTTTATCTAGATTGGATTAATTTCAAGGAGTCTGTGTTTTACTACACTAGAAAAATAACTCACGTATTTCCTTAAATCTCTTAGTAATGCTATGAAAATAAGACTGAGCACCAAGTCTTAATTTTCACAATAATCATTAGTGTTTGAACACACAGATTTATTACATCCTTAAATATGAATGATGAGATGATCTGGTATACTGATTTGTTAATAGAACATCTAACTATAAAGATTCATTTTTAGTCCAGTACCATTGACCAATATGATTGATATCACTCTTAGAGTGGTTCTGACACTGGATTTCTACGTTGAACCAAACTGACAGTGTATCATCTTAGTTACTTGCAACTGGGATTGATTTCTGCATGCTGAATTTGAATTTCTCATGTTGTGATTGCACTGTGCTGTGTCCAGCAAAGAGTTTAAGCCTGTGGTTAATGTAAGCCTTAGGAGTAGGCTTTCTTTTAAATCACTGCTGTGACTGCGATAAGTGAGATTATTAATTTGTGTTAAGATTGTTCCTATCAGGCCAGTTTCTTTTTTTGCTGTTCATTCCAATAGTGTGGGGTTATTTTTTAATAGATGTAATTGAGTTGTTTTCTTTTGATATATGTAATGCTTTATTTGTGGGTTTGCAATTTATTTCTCATTAAATATTTTTCCTATAAAGCTTTTTAATAAAATAGACGTGATTCAAATTGGATGACAGTTAATGAAAAAAAGTTATGGATGCTTTCTTCAGGTGGAACAGTTCTATGAGAATTTCTATGAATCGTTGTATGGCTTACTGGAGAAGGGCGTGTTACAGTGTTGTTACAGACTTTTTTCCTTTGCTAAACCCTTCTCATATGACCTTGATTGCAAAACCTGAAATGGGATGTAGGAATGAAGGTAATATTGCATCAGGTACCAGGGATGAAACTTAATTTTCCTATTGGCAATTTTATGTTTTTGTTGCTTGTCCCTGAGTTTAGATGTTATTCTCTCCTTAAAGCTAAAAGTCCTTTTGTTATTTATTTTATTAACTAGTGAAAATGAGTTTTGGTGCCACTACCATTTAAAGTAAGGTATGTAAAATTTTGTTATTCTGTTTTGGCTAAAATACTGCTTTTAAAAATGTGGTTTAAAACTGTATCCCTTGCTTTGACTAATGATTAGTAAGCCTCTCTGGAACATGTAATGACTTATATAAATTAAGTTCAGGAAGACATAATACAGAGAGTGAAATATTCGATGCATTACATTACTTTAAATTTAAAAGTTTGTGGCATTTGGTTGGAGGATTCATATTTTGTTTGATAAATGTCTTAAGAGAAATTGAGATTTGCGTTTTTTTAATTTTAGAGCAAAAAGAAAAGTGCCATCATATTCTGGTGGGAGAAAAGACGGATGTATTGCTCTACCTGTCTCATTACGCTGCTGTTATGATGTGGTCTACATGATTTTTGATCCGCTTTTCTGAGATCAGTTTCTTGTAATTAGAATTTAAAAGAAATGTTTCCATTTCTTCTTCTGGTTTTTAACAGATGTTTCTCCATTGGAAAAAAAAAAACAAACCACAAATGTTAGTTGAATGGGAGATCAGGTGGTAAATTTAATTGAACCAGCATCAATATTCAGAATTTTTATTCTGATTCTGCAGTGACTTAAGTTTTTCTGCACTGCTTGGTGTGTGTATTTGTAGTGTTTTTTGATGTGTAAAACTGACGATATAACAAGATTACTTTGACATTTCGGACAGTAAAACTCTACTACTTTGGAAAGATAAATTGTGGCACCAGTTTCTTTGACGGGCTAGTTCACATTTCATACACGAAAAAAAGAAATACTATAAACTGTCCAACT
>VWZG01012478.1:28510-46432 GCA_013396735.1 Grallaria varia | reverse complement strand
TTTTTTTGGTTGGTTTTTTCTTTCTTTCTATTGCAGATAAAAACTATATTGTAAGTTTTCATTAAAACAAGTCTTATAAAAATAGCGACTTCTTCAATTTGTCGTGTGTACAGTTAAACCTTTGGTCTCATATAGAAGTTTCCTATTTAAGTTAGGAACATTAGGAAGACTTTAAATCTGTTTGTGATGAATGGACAATATGTCATCCTTTCGGCATCAATTTCAGTGAACATAGAGAGAAGCTTGGAATTACTTTGCTTCTCAAATGAAAATGGAAGATCTTTCTTGTCCTCCTGGCATCAGTCACTCCTGGGGATATTAATTTTTACTGAGCTCTTTTTCTATCATGAAAATGATAGAAATGTGATGGAAATACATCTTTGAGATTTATATTCAGGAGTTACATAAACAGGTAATATTTTTCTGAAGTCCTGAGTAATCTGCTGAATTGAGTCCTGATTACACGATTGATATCAGCAACTGATACATGTGTATGAAGATTAATGTAGAATAATTAGGAATAGAGTGTAACTGCTTTACCTGTTCCTTCTGATATTTCCCTGTGGAGACACTAAAGGTGCATCTATGCGGCAAAATGTTTTCAAGAGATGTGTAACTAGTGAGGAAGTAATAATAATAATATAGAAAGAGTATAGCTCTAGCAATGCAGAGCATTAAGCAAGCAAGCTTATCCTGTTTCTGTGCAATGCCTACAAAAAACAGTATATGCTCACAGTTTTAGTGATTTTCGTATTTGTATTTGGTGTGCAGGGATGATGTGGATATATCTACATGGTACTTTGAACAAAATATATTATTATACAACAAAGTACTTAAGTGCCTTTGTATGGAGTAGCTTAATATAAGCCTCATTTTTACTAACTCCATATGAAAAATTAGTGCTGAATAGTTAGTTGGCTTGCTTGTACGCAGCACTTCGTTCATTAAGCTTATTTTTGGCCATGAGCCACTAAAAAAAATATATGGGTTATGGCTAGCAGGATATGTATTACTATTGCTTTCTGAAACAAAAAATGTTCGGTGGCAGTTTTGTAAAAGTAGATTGCTGGTGTGCAAGTATTGGGAGGCAACTAAAAATCCCTGCTATTATCCAAAAGGTTCCAAATATATTTAGCTTACTCATTGTTAAACCTGAAATTTGAAAAAAAATATTTCTGTTGTTGATATCGTAATTTTCTGACTAGATAACTAAATTTTAGTTCAAATGAGAAAGAAAAATAATTTTTTTAGGGGAACATATTTGACACATTTCAGAAGTTTTGCTTTTTCTCTCAGTAATACTTCAGAGCTGTCCAAGTGCTTATGAGTATCAGAGAAAGATCCCGTGAAGATCAATGGCTTTGTTTACTAATGTTATTCATAAATCAACTGTACTGCTACAGCATTTTTGGTAGGTGGGACTTAATTCAGGAACCCCATGGTTTAGAAGTGACTTTTTGTATTGTCAGAGTACATGTTTTCTTTAATTACTTTTGTTGTAACAACTGCAGTAGGTATGAGAGGAGGAGAGTGTCTTAATCAGTGGGGGAAATTGTTTAGGTATTTTTTCAGCCAGAGTTAACCTCACTTCTTAAGTAAAGGAGGAAGAGCAAAGAGAAGGATTAAATTGAGAGAGGAAAATAGGAGCGTACACACTGAAAATTCAAGAATAGGGAGATGAGTTTTTCCTTGTCTGTTTCTGACAGAGATTGGAGAGAGGAGAAAACTTAAAATTGACTGAAAGAGTTGTTTGAGGTGTTTATATCCTTTGCTATGTATGCACATAATATAGAAGTAATGTGCCTGTTGAGCAGCAAAATGAGAGCAGCCTCTTCCTATTGATGTGTTGCTTCAGGGTTCTCAGATGAAACAGCCTCTGGGAAGCAGATATGTCTTCAAATAGCTTTTAGAGGTGTAATTTAATTTGCTTAAGGCTATTGCATTTTCCCTTTTCCTGTCAGGACAGATTAGGAGCTTGACCTCAAAGTATCAAAATAAGAGCTCACAGTCATGGAAAAAGCACGTGATTGAGACTGGATATTGTTATCACTGTTCCTTGACAGCTTTATGATTATGAGAGTATTTAAAACAAGCTTAAGACTCAAGTGTGTATATAATAATCTTGATGAAATTGATGCTAGGATAGACGTTACTAGTTAATATTACAGCAGCTTTTTATTTTGTTAACCATGTTCCTGTACATTAGGCTCTCTTTTCTGTTTTTTATTGTGAGACTATTTGGAAATGGATGAATTAGGAAGACATTTATGTTTTAAGCCTTTCAGCGTTGATTAGTGTGAAAGTTGGAGAGGGAGAAATTTTGCAGTTTTCTATCTCCTGAAAGGTCATCCCTTTTCCACATAATTTGAGTTACAGTTAAAAGCAAGAATTGTTTAAACGGGTGTCCTAGTTATAGTGGCTGGGACCAGTTTATCACTGTGGGAATGTAACTGGAACTGTGTATTCCATACCCTCTCTGCCATTTATCATGAACTGTTAACGATGCATTGTTTGCAACAGCTGCCCAGGACACACCTGACACCTCAGGCTATGAACTGTGTGCATGGGAATACAGAGATAAGAAGGTTCCCTGTCTTCACACCACTGATTCAGGTGTGATAACTCCCCTCCAGGAGTCATTAACACCTTCACACCCAACCTGAGGGGTCATGTCTGCTAATGGGCCATCAAGTAGACCAAAAATATCCTGTGACTCACTGAGTAAATTGCCCATTGTGAAAACCCTCACCCTGGGAGAGGTACTGGGTGTTCCTATCTGGACAGAAGCATATATAAGCTTGGGGTTTTGGAACTTGAGGCACTCACTCACTCGTCAGACTGAGAGGAGGACCAGAACCTCAACAGGACTGCATCTACCGCTCTCAACCAGACTGCGGCCACCAACCTTCTGGAAGGAAAACAGGTTTTCTTTTTTTTCTTTTTTTTTTTTCTTTTTGCTTTGGACTCAGGGGGACCACGTGGTGCTCAGCACAGGGGCTGGTGAGCACCGTACTGTTTGTGCCCCAGGGGGCTGGGTTGTACAATTGTGTTTTGAGGGCTGAACCCAATTTTCCTTTGTATCAGTGTATCCATTGTAATCTTTTTATTAAATTGTAGTTCTGACTTCTAAACTCTTTTGAGTTGGATTCATTTCTCCTGCTGGTTTACTTTTAAAACCAGCACAATGGGGAATCAGTTTAATGGATACTATACTGTTTGAAAGGATAAATCTGCCATAAGTACAAATTTTGCTTCCCATGTGCCTGAGTTTCCTTCTCAAGAGACCTTTCTCCATTTTTCCTCTTTGTATGAGCCTTTTAAAACTGCATGCGAGTTTATTTCTCCCTCCATCCTAATCATTAAGAATACACTCCAGGCAGAGGTAAATTGCTAACACTATCCTCAGAGGAATGAAAAACCTTCATGCTCTAGATGCCCATGTTGATTTTGGTGACTGGCTATTAACATCTCTACCTTAAACAAGAATATGTGATGTGTGTAAGGTCTGTACTCTGTACTGGTACATCTCTAACCCCAGCATCTTGTCTGATTGCTGTACACATCATTGTAGCTGAAAATACTAAATATGTGACTTATGTCTGCTATACCAAGTTACGAAATTTGCTAGGGAGAGATTTGAGCAATATTTCTGTCTTTCCTGCTTTTGTATTTCTTTCCTGTTTCCCTCCCCATCTCTTGCATGCTGAGTTTTTTCTTATCACTGACTTTATCATACGGCGACATGAGTTGACGGTAATACGTCATGTGTGAAATTTTCGGGTGCTGAATAATTCTTGGTAGGATGCTCAGGATCAATTCCACTGTAGACAGTTACTGCACTGCAAGTGTTTGTTGCTCTTCTTCATAATTATGAATGTAGTCTTCATAGAGGAATTTTGCTTTAATCCAGATGTCAGTTACCTCAAAGCTTCACTAAATTTCTTTGTGCTAGGAAGGAAAAAAGAGTCCTGTGATAAGGCAAGAGGAAATTTTAATTTTTATTTCAGAATAATTTTGGTAGTAGAAATAGAAGTGAAGAAACAATATTTTCTGCAACCCATCATCCCTTCTTTTAACTTCCAGAAAATCTACTCCTGTCATAATTTGTGTCTTTGCCATTGGGGTGCAAATTCTTAGAACTCGAGAAAATGGAAAGAATCAGGTCAAGAGAGGTTTTGATAATAAGAATGCTGTTTCTCAAAGATGTCAAGGTATTGTGCAATTCTTCATGGGCAGATACACGTATCATCCTCACAGTGGAAAAATATTGAGAAACCTGCTTTGTACAGTTCACATATATTTATGTATTCATTTTTCTGTTAAAATTATTACTGGGCAAGAAATAAAATTAGAATATGACTTTCGTGGCTTGTGTTGAACTAGGAAGGCTGTTCAATGCCAGGACACTTACCATGGTTCCTTAAACCAGGAATTTCTTTCCACTTATTTTCCTTACCTGATTTCTGTCATTACATTTCAGCTCTTTCTCTTCTTCAAGTCTTCCAAATGATGAATATTATTTCCACCAACAGCTAAGGCTAGACATGTAATTTATCTTTCCTTAGGAGTAGAATGTAAATTAGATATTGCCATATTATAAGTGGAGATAATGAATTGTTTTGCCTAGAAAAATACCAGCATTAAAAAGTTTTCAGCATTTTTGTTTCAGGGAAAAAAGAACAAAGGTAAATGAACTATTTTTACTAGCTTGCAGAAAGTTGATTCTGGTGGAGGTTGAATTAACTGTGATAACCATGTACTGTTTCTTTTTGTTTGGAGTTGCTTAATGTTACAGCCTAAAACTGCTATGTAGATTTAAAATGCAACAGTACTGCACCTGGAAGAGGGTGCCAATGAAGAGCATTTTACCCCTCCCATTCCTTCTGAAATAGCTGCATTTGGAAAAATTCAACTATCTTTGGGTGAATTTTACTAAACAAAGAAATCTTGTTCATTTTCCAGGTAAAGCACTGCTGGGTTTGTGTGCTCGGTGATAATCAGATTGACAATTGCTTAACCAAGTAACTATGGAGAGGTGAAACTGAGGTATTCAGAAGGTGAACCTGAGGCTCATCTTGCCAACTGTAATAGTGTAGAAGTTTAGCATAAGTTTATTTTCTGCAGACTTGCTCTATAGTAAGTGGAGACAAATGTCTGCTTAAACCAGTTTTTTTTATTGTGATTTTGTGTATGATGCATCATCCTTTTGAAGTGGTCACCTTTTTCTGTCAGGAAGACTTGTTCTCCTAGATGCTTTGTACTGATGAAACAGCTAGCTTTTAAATGCTAAAATTAAATACAGTTAGTCTGTATTAGACTGAGACCCAAATTATAGGCGTTTTTTTTACAAGTGGATTGAAAGACAATTCTTTGTTCTTCTGTAAATTCAATTTTTAAAGAATAAAGTATTGAACCTGCATGTTAAAGAATTGTTTTACTTGAAGCTTTTGTAATTTTTCAGTGTAACATTAGACTGCTAAAAAAAATTTAAAACCTTTATCCCTGATATGTATCGTTATGTAGCTATCTGACCTTTCTCTAAAACCTGTTATTCCAAACATTTACTGAAGCATAAAAATTAATTTTTTTCCAACGTTCTTCTACTTCCAACCATGTTTGAGGTTATTTCTTAGGAATAATTAGACTTCTGAGTTACTATCTACAGGGACTTTTCAGGTTTTTTATTTTTCTATCCTTCAATTTCAGTAAAATTGTTGAACAGTTAATACCCTTTTATGAACAATTAGTACTCTTTTATGACCATACCTATGTTAAAGAAAATATATTATATACTTTTAATTAATATTTTCTCCTTTTTTTTTTTTCCACAGAAGTGGCTGATCTTCAGATTAACTTATTTAAATGTGAAATATTGCAGTGTATTTTCTGTATGGTGCAGGACTGATAAAGAGCGTGACCTGAAACTCTGGGAAATCTTTAGAGTACTTAAGTTTGCTGCGGGTTGGACTTTGGAGGCAGTGCTGATTAATGCACTCTGGATATGAATGTCTTGTAATGCATGTTTTCCCTGTCCCATGTGTGTTCTGTTACTGTACTTGCTCTGAATGAGGCGTAGGCATATATGTTTTGTTAAAAATTCTGCTTTTGCAGTACTGCTGCAGCCTGCAGAGCAGGTGTTGCTTTCTCCAGGGAGATCCAGAAAGACCTTTCAGGTGTAATGTAGTTTGTTAAGGAGTGTAGCTTTATAGCTGTGAATTGCCCCTTCTCACTCAGCAAACCAAATCCACTTTTCTGTAATTTCAGGGAAACCATTTGAAAGCTGCTGATCAGAATAATGAAATGAAGGATCAGTAGTAAATTCTATAGTAAAAGAAGAAATTAAAGCAGATGAGGCCAATGCTTTAAAAAACCCAACAACTTCATAAATGATGTGAAAAGAACACAAATATGCGGTAAAATATGCACATATATCCATGCATAGGAAAAATATCTTCAGCCAAAAAGGAGAAAAATCTGAAAACAAGAAGTAAACAAACCAACTTTGTGTGTACTAGATGCCGGACTCTGATTATCTCGTGATACATTATATAATATTTATGAAGTTTCTGCTGTACATATAAAGAAAAAGATTGAAACCTGTAAGCTTGGCACCACAACCATTTGTTTTTGAGCCTGAAATTAAAAAGAAAAAAAAAAAAAGAAAAGAATTGCACAATGTATTAATTTACCTATGCAAACATTAAGACGTGGGACTTTACCCCAAGTTGCCCAAAGTATTGAAAAAATAACTATGATGGCTATTTTCAGCTTGTTTTCTGATATGAAAAAACTTTCATTGTAAACATCTTTTTTTCTTGTCCTACATAGTCTTAGCCTGAGAGGCAATGAGAGTTCAAAGTATAAGTTTTTTGAATGTAGGGTCTTAAATAGAGGACTTTGTCTTAGCGGGGGCGAGTGGGGATGAAGGCAGAGGCATTGGGCTAAGGATAGATTTTGGTGGCTCATTAACACCTGTAACATCCTGACTAAAAGAATTCTTTCTCTTTTAGCCAAAAGAGAAGAGGAGGTTTCAAGTAGTTCTTTCAGCAAACATTCTATGATTGAATTAGTTTTTCTAGCCAGGCAAAATGTATTATGGACGATGAGAACTCTTGTCTTTAGCTTATAAAATCCGAGTGATTTGGGGCAGCATATGCTGCTGGATATACTCAGGAAAATATTCTGGAAAGAAGAGTCAGAAGTAAACTGGTTTATATGAATGGCCAATGTAAAATAATTTTAAAAAGTCATTTGAATCCGTTAAATGGAAGCTTTATGTAACTGAGAGAAGCGACCAAAGAAATTTTGAGCAGCTGGGAGTAACTGCTGTTTTAAATACAGAGTAATGCTAATGCACATAGCATGAGGAGTAGGCAAGAAGAGTTAGATGTGCACACGTCTGTGCAATTTTCTTGGCATGTTGTGGGATGGCTCCTGCAACTGGAGTGTTGAAATGGAAGGATACAGGCATTTTAGGAAGGACAGGCAGGGGAGATAAGGAGAGGCTTGTTGCTCTCCATGTCAATGACCATCTGGAATGCCTGGAGCTCCACTTAGGGATGGATGAGGAGCTGACTGAGAGCTTATGGGCCAGGATCAAAGGGAGGACAGGGACTGGTGATGTAGTGGGGCCTGCTACAGGCCATCTGACCAGGAAGACCAAGAGGGTGAGGCCTTTTATAGACAGATAGGAGCAGCTTCGCTTTCACAAAACCTGCTCTCCAGGGGGAGCTTCCGTCACGCTGATACCTGTTGGGAGGGACAACACAACAAGGCATAAGCATTCCGGGAGGTCACTGGAATGTAATAACTTCTCAATCCCACTGTCCATGTCAATGACAATAATGGCATCAGTCACAACACCAACCCGTGAAGAATGCATGGATATGTTTTTCTTAAAAAGTGTGTATCTGTTCAAGAAGAAAATAGCATTTTTTTTTACTTTGTATTTTGAAGAGCGTTGCAAAGTCCTATAGAATGGATAGAAAAGAATGCTGAATTTCTCCTGAAAAGAGAGAAATGGACACTTTCAGAAGGTAGTTTATTAAAAAAAGAAAGGTATTTTCATGCTAAAATTAGTATGGCTGGTGAAGGAACCTTGGATTAGGACTAATAAAATGACTCGTCCATCTATTCCTTTCAGTAGCTTATATTGCTGTGTCTAACTCATGATCTTGTTTGCATGTAATAAAGATAGGCCTTGAAAAGGAAGGGTTTGTGTAGCTTATGTATCCCAAAATCTGTCCTATAACAAAAAGACTGTCCATTTACTCCACCATGTTCTCAAGTATCAAAACTACTTAAAATAAAAACACAAAAGCCACAAAGGCATAGTGCTGTCATTTCAAAATGATACAAAGGCACTTCGGAGCAGCCAGTAATATTACAGGCTTTATCAGCATTGCATTAGTTCTTTCCTCTGTAAAATCTTTTGCTATAGAAATCAAGTAGTCAGGTATTTGACAAAAGTGATATAAGGGAAAAGATGTTTCATAATCTCCAGTACAGTTAAAATGATTGCAGCTATGTATACAGTTATTTCATCATTCCATCCACGGTTCCTCACTTCATCTATGGAATACATTCAGAAAGACTTAGTAATTTTGATGCTATGCTCATTGCCAGCAGTTTTAAATGAAGTAGTTGGCTCACATACAATAATGTGTTTTACTACACATAAGTCATGGGAAATCTTTGTGTGCTGTTTTTTTTTTTTTTATACTTAGTTGTGCATAAACGGCCCTTTTCTTGGCTGTATTATGGAGAATACAATATGGAAACATTTAGAATTTTTGCTTTAGCTGGTAGGCGGTCATTAGAGGGTAGGAGATATTTTCATCTTACTTTTAGTCTTTTTGAAACCTCAGGCACCTGCCTCTGTGCATTTATTTAGTGTGTGAGGCAGAATTGGCAGCTTATTGAATGTTTGCAAGCAGAATACTTTTGTTGGACATTGAAATAATGGGACTGCAGGATTGCCTGAAATCTTCATTGGGATAAACTGTTAATGTCAATGTTGTTGGCAAATAAGGCCAGTATTTTCAGCAAACTCTTGAATTCACGAGTCCTTTTAAATTTTCCTATACTTGACACAATTTGTGTGAAAGTAAGCCCCTTTGATAATTTATCAGGCTAATTTCTTTCAAGAAAGGATGACATTAGTCCTTTCTCATTGATGAGAAGTATGCAGTTGATACACATATGCAATTGATGCACGTTTGTTTCAGACCGTTGCCATTTGGGGAGAAGAAAATGGAAAGAAATTTTTTTATTTTTAATTGATCTCCTGTTGCATACTGGTCAACTTGATGTGTTGCTGTTCAGAATCACAAAGAATCACTTAATCTGATAAGTATTATTTAAGTGTATCTAGAATTGAAAACTGAAATTTTTAATGTGTTTCTGTTCAGCACAGTTAGCCGTGATCCTCCACAGAATCTGAAAGGGCTTCTTAGGTCGTTTGACAACATAGCAGCTACAGATTATTTCAGATTTTTTCTGTTTTGCTGTGAGTTTCTTCATCAAACTCTACCAAGAAATGTTCTTGAAGATTCAGCTGAATCAAATTCTCTACATTTAAAGGTCTTTAGTGGTAACAATCTGCTTTTGAGTGATGGTTATCAGAAAAACTCACAAGTGCATTTGAGAAACTAGTAGTTTTCTCTGAAGTTGTGTTTTATCCTCTGATTTGCTGAATTGTAATGGCATAAATCAGTCTGTTATTTCTGTCTTCCAAAAATGTCTGTCCTTCTTTTGCACCTTTTTCCAGGAGATAGTGAAGTTCTATTCTTTTAGTTTTTAAAATACCTTAAACCTGGCCAATGTCTGGATTTGTACAAGTGCTTTGGTAGACTCAGAGGTATGTAGCCAGAAACTTTAGGAGGAATACCAAGTTAACAGCTACAGTTGTGTGCTAAAAATACGAGGGGAGTTAGATGAAGAACTGTAAAGGTAAATGTAACATACCTACTGCCTTCTAATCACCATGATCCCAAAGTGCATTCTTGTGTTTAGAAGAGAGCACAGAGAGATTTGCTAATCTGGTTGGGGTTGGCCACCAGTGGGCAAACTGAACGTACACGCACTCCTATTCTGTATGTTCTTGAAAATCAGCTGCAATTGTTCTAGTCAATATAATCTGATTTTTAAAAGAAAATAGACTTTTTCACTGAGGAGGTAATTTTGTTTTGGCTCATTGTGAGGCAAAAATAACCTGAAAGACCAACTCTGAAACAGCAAGAGGCTGTTCAGTTGGGATGGTATAAAATATGAACAAGCTAGTTACGCATCTTACTGCTGGGCGGGTTTTGATGGCATGTGTAAGCAGATGATTGTGATTGAGTCTCGTGTCTTTTGATGATCTGAAAGAACATTAATCAGTACGAGGCTATCAAAGAGGCTGTTCTGTATAACAGAAGTCCTTAGTCCTGTAAGATTGAAACTATTCAGAAGTCCATTTCCCTCCTGCTAACAATGACGTTGAAAGGGAAGTTCCCATATGTTTGAAATTAGATAAAATTTTTGTTGTTCTGTAATTCAAAGTAGTTCCAGCAGTTTCCTTTTACACTTGCATAGAACTTTGTTATTTACATTCCCTTTAAAGCAAAAGACTTCACTAGGCAAAATTTTAGGAAAGTTTTAGAAGAGGCGTATACTGAATTTGTTCTCAGTTTATGTATGAAAGATGATACATCTCAATGCTTGTATATTTTCAGGTCAGTAGAAATAGATATAGGGTAGATTTCTTTGAACAATTATGTACAAAATTAAAGTATAGTAAGAATAAATAAAAAATCCACTCTAAAACTTCTGACTGTTTAATCAACCCATAATGGTTGCTATTTGTCCAGCTTCTCTTCTTTTGAATTAAAACATAGTGTGAGAAGAGTCAAAAACCTGTCTGGTATTTTGACAAATTTTTACGTGTAACAGTATCTTTTGTTCCTTTTTGTCAAAGTGGATGAACACATGAAAATATACTTAAGTATATACTTACTTTCTTTAAACTTTGGACATCTTATTTTAATAAAAATTTTTGGCAGTGTTTTTTCACAATCTTGAAGAAATTGCTTGGAAGTTCCCCAGAGCTGTTCTTTAGGAGGCAGCCTTGCCTGCCATTACAGCTGGAACAATAGTCTGCATTGATTTTCATAACTTCATATTGATAACATGGAGATAATTTTATAATGCCTTAATACAAATTTGGTTATTTTATGCAAAAAAATAGGAAGTCCTATTGTATTACAATGTAATTTTTTAGAAACTAAAATGGTGGTTTTGGCATATAAAACTGGAGGAGGCATACCTGTGGTGTTACACAAAATTCTTTTCTGAATGAATATTGAAATATGTTTTAGAATTCAGTTAGAAATTGTTTTTTTCATGGCATTGCTACCATCTTCTGTCCTGTTTGAACTCCAATCTGAATGAATAATAAACGTTTCTTTTCCCTCTACCTTCTTTTTTTCCTCAAACAGACTTGACCTACCTGGTCATGTTCTTCTTGAACAGATGTAGAGATATCTACCCCAAATGAGTCCAAGAGAGGAAAAATATTTTGAAAGGTAACTGCAAAAACAGGAACTTGATGTTGTTATTAATGTATTACTTATGTTTCATGAACAGAATATAGTGAGTAACTCTAAGGGAGGTGTTTCATAATGCATCAACTGAATTATTGAGATAAATTAATTCCCCAGAAATGTTCTGTTCAGACAATAGCGAGGGTTTTCCAGATGCATCAGAAAAACTGACATAGATGGCTTTCCTTTTTCTGCCGTTTCTGTTTCAAATAGTAGTTCTTGCTGCCTCTGCATGAGGTAAGTGATGGTTCCAGAGTGGAGCACAGGAGAGAAAAATTGAGTTTCCAATAAATGGTATTCTTTATGACTACCTCAAAACTGACCTGGATAATTAGTTGACAGCTTGAACTATAATGACATAGGATGCATGGTTTCTCTCTGTGGTAGAGTTGTTTTTAAAACCTGATATTACCAGCTAATCTTATTCTTCTATTGTTATGAACATATGTTGTATATTTAACTATGTAATCCTGCATTTTTTGGAGGTAATTTTGCTTGTTTGTTTAACAAACTGTCTTACTTTCATGGTTTTTTTTATTATTATTGTTTTAGTAATGTGTACTTAGTGAGTTATAGACTGCACCTTAATGAAGTCATTATCGAGGGAAAGAGTCAGCATCCACTGTATAATTGTCTTTTGCTGGTTAGTACAATCAGATTTGTAGTTACACTCATTCAGCTTCCTGTGTCTCTTCTCTAAGGTCTTTTAAGTGGATTGTTCTAAAAATAAACCTCTTGGTCTATTTGATATTGTATATACTGTGGGGATTTAAAGCGTAAGATGTTTTAGAGAAAAAAAATCCAGTGCCGTCATTGACAGACAAACTCACATGTGTGCAAGGTTGCCTGTTGCTTTTCGCAATGCTGACAGTTAGCAGTCTGTTTTGTAGCTCTTCCATATTTATTTTTTTAAGTCTGGAGTTTTTCAGGAGTCACTTAGCAATGATCTCAGCTTTTAATAGAACATAATTGGACCTTATTCTGCAAGATAGTGTCTGAAGTAACTATATCAATGTCTCTGGAATATTTTCTACAAATATAGCAGAGTTTAAAGAAGAAATAAGATAATCTTTCCCTAAAGTTATGCAAGAATAAGGCTGTTTGGAACCAAGATGTTCAATTCATGTGTCAAACATTAGATAAGTGTAACATTTAGATTCTGATAGGATTGCATGCAAAGTTCCATGTTTTAGTTCCCTCCTTCAGTATTTCTCTCATAATCAAATAAGCTTTGAAGAGTAGGTAAAGTGTATGATTTATGTGTGATACTGATTTGAATTGAAATGTACATATTTTTCATAGATTTATGGCTTTTTATGAAATCTGTTTGAAATATACAGTTTGCTTGCAGAAGAAAGCCAGCCATGAACAACTATAGAGATGTTAAGCTAGCCTTTAGCTTGCCTTTTCTGTTCTTTCTTGTTTTTTATATATAAATATGGACAAGATAAAAATTGTCCGTGGTCAGGAACCTAATTATCGTAAAAGGAAGTAAATCTCATGCGTATGTAGTGATAACTTTTGTATGAAGTATGTGTGAGAAAGCCACACAGGTCGAGTTGAATGTCCCTTGCGCCCCATGGCCTGTGTCTGAGCATTGCCAATAACAGCCCACTAAAAGACCGGCTAAAAGCAGTGAAGCTGTTAAAGATCCTTCATCAAATTGCTTTTCCAGCCTCTTTAAAAAAGTGTTTACTGAAAATCCATATTGCTATGGTATCTTTCTGTGTTTTTGTGGTGTGGTATAGCTGCTCCCCTTTTTCTGTGTTCTGTTTTGCCTTTCATGGCTGTAGGTGCAGCCTTGAATGCAATTTCCTATCCTTTTGGTGGGATAATGGGTTTATTTCGTGTTCTAGACCTTGTTGTATGCAGATATTTAAAAATTAGGAACAGCATTCCACTTAACTCAATTACCTCAATTATATAATCTGTAGTTCCTTGGAATTTATCCAGGAGCTGACTTGGCCTTCTGGTTCAAATAGATCTTCAGGTACTTTTGAATGGAAGGGGTTTCACCAGCTAAAACAGCATCATTTGACTTCTACCTAAACAAGGAACAAAAATATGTTGGATATTTTTGACTTTGGTTTTCAACAGTTAATCAGCAAGCATTTCCATCCAATAATGAAGGAAAAACATATTTAGGTTTACATTTTGCCCTTTAATTACTATGGCGTTACTTCTACTTTCCTTAAGTTTGACCATATATTCCCTCCCCACCCCCCTTCTTCGTCAGTTATTTTGAGTTTCCTAGCATTTGATTTGTATGTGTCTGTCAGTGATCCCTTTTCTCTACTTTGGAAAAATTAGGAAAGGATTAGTCTTCTTTTTCCCTTTTGCTAAAGGGGTTTTTAACTATTATGAATGGCTGTGGGATCACTGCTATTTAGAAATCACTGATATTCTTAAGAAATCTCAGTTGTCACTTGCATTGCTTATTTGGGTTTTGTTGTGTACCACAATTCTAATGCTTCTGATCAAGCTGCAATCAATTCTGCATTTCTTTTTTTCCCCTTACCTCAGGTTAGCAACTATTTTAGTTGTTTAGATGCAGTGCTTGCTAGCTAGGAAGTTATCATGTACAATACTTTAAAATTCTGATGGTGTTTGAAGTTTAGGCGTGCCGTGCTGCTCTTTCATCAGATTATCAGATAAGAAAAAGGATAAACCAACAATTTACCAGGGAATTTGTTAACTGAATACCGTAGCACTTTGTATCCTTCCTTTCTGTCATTCTCATGTAGTCTGTCCTGTGATCTTTGGTCTTCACTGATGAATAATTGGGTACATGTATTTGTGGTGAACTTGGTAGTCATGTTGAATTTAGCTCTGATTAGGTACTATTGTGGTAGTTCAGTTGCTGCCTTGTTTTGTGTGGAATTCTCTCTTACATAAAAAACTGAATTTACAGTTTGTGGGCTATATTTAGGCATTTTTATAAGGTAGACTCTTCTGTACTTTCTCTTGGCATCAAATTTAACTAGAGTGAACTGATGCATTGCTGCTACAAAGAACAGGAGAGACGTGCAGCAATTCAGGTTAGAAAGACAAATGAGTATCTCCAGAAATACGTTCTGACGTGAGTTGGTCCATTTTATTCAAAGGCAAATTGCATTCTTTCATCACAAGTATTTCAGATGGAATCATTTTACTCAGAGCTCTATATTTTTAAGCAGCTAGGTATTTGTTCTCTTCACAGATCACTGATCTTCAAAAAATTAACATCAAGTGAGGTGAACTTTTCTGAGAATTTAGGCAAGAGTCAATAAAGAAAGGAGAAAAAATTAAAACTAATAAGGTACAAAAGTGGTAGTTAAATGACCTATTAAATTCACTATAAGGAATCTAAAATAATAAGGCCATTGACAAATACTGTGGGCCCTCAGTGACCATATAGTACAACACTGAGTTTGTAAAATGTGGAAAAATTGTGGATACAAGCCTTAAACTTTGTAGTGGTGCCTTGTGTCTCCAATTTTGGAACACACAGGCTTCAAATAGGAGGTGAGAAACAAATTTAAGATTGTGGAGATCATCTGCAAAGTTGTAAAATTAGTACTGTACTCTTCTACTCTGTAGTTTTTTCTTTCTCAAGGAGAGAATATATAAATGAAGCAAAACTATGGCACATAGTTTTCAGTAACTCCAGTATTTAGTAGATGAGTATGTGAAGTATATTTTTGGATTGTGGTGATCAAGAATTTTGGATTTATACCTCATTGAGGTTTTCTGTCAACATAATTGAAGCTGATATTATGGAATAGATAATGATCTAAAAATGTATATATCATTTGGCAATTGATGATGGCTTAACAGAATGTGCAGGCACATGGCAGAGCTTTGTCACTTCAGTGAGCACGTGGATGTTTTTAGATTGATAATATTCTGTTACATTTTTATCATCTAGTGATATATTTTGTATTTACGTTTAAATGCATAAAGCTACATTAATAGTAAGATGTGACATAATCTTATTCAGTCATTGAGTAAACTACTACTCGTGTACTTTGGTATCTAGTGGGGCAAATGTGCCACCTTTAGTATTACGAAGTTTCTTTAAGGTCTTCAGAGCTTATGTGTGTCTCTTGTCTTTAAGGGAAGCATCAAGTATTCTTCATTACTTGAGCTTTATACCCCTAAAAGTTCACTTAGAGCCAGTTTCTCTCTTCATACTTGAATGTTGCAGCTTCTGTGGGGTCATACACTGAAGATCATTCCGTTTCCTCTCAGTTGTAATGGTAAGTATTCTTTATCTCTGGCAAACCTGTGTGATTATGGTGTCTTGTTTCTTCTTTTTCCCTCCCCACTTCTACCTATCACTATACAGGAGACAAATGATTGTAGAACAAAGACTTTTTCATACATGAATTGTCTTTTATTCATCCTGTCTCCATGAGTTTGTCTACCATAAGGACCATGTAGATATCAACCTATGTACAATATCACTGAAACATCAGAAAAAGAATTGAGTTTGTGATACCTTTTTATTTAAGATGTATGCTACATTTGGGATTACAGATATTTTAATTTAGATGCAGTCTGTTCTTTAAAAAAAGATGATTTAGGTTTAACAAAACAAATTGTATTGATAAATACTGTTTGGAAGAAAATGCGTATCCTGCCTACTCTTGCAATAATTACCTATATTTGAATTGGGCAGACTGATGATGTGTTCCGATAGCAGTGCATGGATACTTTAGACTTGCAACTTCCAAACATGGACTTGGAGAATGGAGCAATACATGCTAATAACTTTAAGCTTTTCTTTAGTGTCAAGTTAGATAATTCCAAAAATAAGCAAACAGTATTATCTTAAACATTGGTGTGTTGCCAACAGTGTTTCAGTCGCAAATGTAAACATCATGGTGCTATGATGAGAATGAACCATCCTGGCCAGATTTAGTATTCTATGCTGCCAGTTCCTATTTGTATGGCTTCTGTCTTAGAGTACTTTTATTCTGTCTTGCCAGAGTTCTGCCTCCTCCTTGCTTCTCACATGTTTGCTCTGACTACTTTCCTGCTATGAAGCCTGTCTCTTATGAGAGATGACCTTCACAAAATTTGCCTTCATTCTAAGAGCACTTTTCGAACTTTGATTTGCTGATGTAATCAAATACTGTTCATAAATGGTGGAAGTCAGCTTCTTCCAGACTCCAATTTCACTTCTAATTTAGAAGCATTACATGCTGAATTAGTGCCGAAGTACTACCCCACATGTATTCCTCTCTTCAGAGAGACTATTACCCACTTAGTCAGTGTTGACTGAGCTGAGTACTCAGTCTTATGTTCCACTCAGTCTGCATTACTGGTTTTTTTTTTCTTCTCTTACTACATTCCCTGTCTTCTTGACCAAAACAGCTGCGGTGAAGGCAGATAACTTACTTAATTTTGTATATACTTAAATGCGTGTATAAAACTTGGTTTTTTGATGAACTTATAGTTGGAACTTTTAAAATTATTGTCATTTCCTTAATGCAAAATAAGTACTTTGATTTGGCAAGCAGACAAAACAAAGGATGACTCAGATATCTTAGAGTCCTAATGAGATGAACTATCAAGGAAACACTATGCAATATGTTGTTTCTGTATGGAAACTTGCTGAATTCTTGAAATTGTTGAATTGAGAATGGTTGGCTTAGCTGTTCAGAGGGTTTTGAAATCACATGTTGGGTAAGGTATACATGAAGCCTTTGGTAAGCTTTAATGAGCTTGGTTTTATTCAAAGAAAGATGTATCAGTGTACAGCATGGGTACTGTCAGATGTTCACACATTGCTGCAGGTCAGGGAGTAGGAGGGGACTTTTGTTTTTTGGTGCACTAGGTAGATTCTTGCTATACATAAACTTTGATGTTACAGAAATTGTACTATGAAACTTTTACTGTGATGAATAACAGCTTGCAGAGTCATGTGCCTGAATAGCTTCAGGAATTGATCCTTACCAGGTATTTATGCATTAAGAGTACTTTGTATCCTGGTTCTTTGCCAAGGATCCTTTTAAGGTTGCAATATTGAAGACTTTATCCTTTTTCATTGTTAGCNNAGGAAAAAAATTAGAAGATATGGTAAAGTTCTCTGGGGTGCATTGTCATTCTTCCGCTGCTCACCCCTGAAGATATAGTAGAAGAACTATTAAAAAGAGCAAAATAAGTGATAAACAGTAGGAAAAAGAGCAGATTTTCATAAAAATTAGTTAATATTTTAGGACTGATACTGAGAAGGAATGATGATGAAGGGATGTTGCTTTGCTTTCTCTCTGTAAAGACCTTGATCTTTGTCTATGTATCAGTCTGTATCTGTTCAATAACAAACTATAGCCATATGTTCTTGGCTCCACTTGGA
>VWZG01012478.1:0-28465 GCA_013396735.1 Grallaria varia | reverse complement strand
GGATAGATGGTTCTGTGGGGCAGCATTAGTTGCCTAAATACTATGGCATATGTTTTAAAACCAGAAGCATTTATATAAGTGGAAGTATTTAAATGCACCGGAAATCTAATTGAATGAATACAAAATGGATTCACTTAAAATTTAAAATCAAAGACTGAAATAGTTTTGACAAAGAAAATGGAAAGGTCTGTGTTCCTTAAGTAGTGGAAACATTTGTGCGTTCTCTGTTTTGTGGATGACTATGCATTTTGAGAGCAAAAAAGAGGTACTTTTCATTGAATTTGTGCTCAGTTTCACAAGAGGAGCTCTTAGGATCAGAAGGACACTGAAAAATTTATTTTCCATGGCTTAGACCAGCCCTAGCAAACATACAAGCTGGGTGAATTTTTATTTAATCCAATTCCAAAGTCAGTACTAGCGAACAAAAAGAATTCTGAAAAACAGTTGGTGATATCATGACACATTTTTGAAATGTATTGATAAATCCATTATTTTATAGTAACAGTAATGCTCTGTGGAAACATGATCTGTCTCTAGAGCATTAAAACTAAAATTCATCTGTAGTTCACTACGTAATTTTCCTTGCTACTTGCTGAAAATGAAGATGGGAATTAAAAAAACCACAAAACACTCCAACAAAAACCAGCAAACAAAACTAAGAAAAAACCAGTTGTGATTTTTCCTTTACCTTTTATTGCCTTCACTTCTCTCATCCTGGGTTTCCTATTTTTGTTTGAGTTTAAAAAAAAATAATCTGCAGATCAGTATACGCAAGCATCACCTCTATTAATGAACTGGAATTTGTTATCCCTGTTCTAAGAAGTTCCAGTCTCCCATATTTATCGCTGTACCTTCTATGAATAGAACTGTTATGGTAGATTTTATAAAGGCTGGAGTTGTAAGTATGGAATATCACTGCTGCAGCACTGAACTCTCTGTTCTTCGAGGAACTACTGAAAGAACCACCAGCTGGTGACTTATATGGATAAGGATGGCTTGTTCTGTGACTTGCACATTGCTTTGTCCTTACTATTGGGATCTCTGTATCTTTCAGCATTTTCATAATATGGCACAAGTAGGGGTTGACATAAGATTATTTTTTCTTTCACTGACTTTTTACCACTTTGTTTAGTGGTATTTATTTTTCTGATGATGATTTTTTTTTTCCTTTTTTCTGGGAAGGTGTGGCCACAGGAGTGACCATTGCATTTTGGAAAGGCGAGTAGTGATGCCTTTAAAATGGGGCCCTTGAAATCCTGTTGCTGTTACTGATTATAGAAGATATTCAAGAAAGACCAAACCAGAAATATCCTGGAGAAAGTGTCTTCTAGGATACATTGTGCGCTTGCAAAAACTGGTTTTGAACAATGTGCGTTGAAGTTCAATGCACATGGATGGAAGGACTGGTACTTGGCATAAATTATATAAGTTGCGTAAAGAATTAATTTCTTCTTGGTGTACTTGTTTGAAATAAATGCAGTAACCCTGCAGTAATCTTTCTCAAATACTCCTGGAGGATTTTGTGGAAATAACAGGCTCCAAGGCCTGTAATATTTTGTCATGTTGTTTCGTATTTGCATCTTTGTGTGTGTAGGAAGAGCTGTTGCTTAAAGTGTTCTTATAATGTGGAGTATCTATGACTGTTGGATGACTCATTTAGAATCATAGATAGGAAAAAGTTGGAAAAGATCCTTAAGATCATTGAGTCCAACCATAAAACTATTACTCTTGAATTATTCTTATCCTTCTCTGGTAAAGCTGGAATATAACACTTCTGAGTGAGATAAGTGAAATTTTAAGTATGTATTTTTTATGATCTGTGCAAAGTACTGTTCCTTCAGCACAGAGTAAGTAAGCAACATCATATGTAAAGTTTTACTTTCTTTTGAAATTGCATAGTGCCATCCATGTTGTTTATGAAGTGCCTTAAGTTAAGAAAAAATGATGAATAAACTAAAATAAGTACTGAAAGTGAAGAAGACTTGGGTAGCATTAAGGTGTCTAAGATAGCATTGAAGCGTCTAGTGTTAGAAAAAAGCTGATGAATATAAAAAAAAAAAAGGTACCAAAAGTAAGGAGATTTTAAGTAGCAGAACAGCATGTTTTCTTCCATGTAGTGAATGATACATTGACATTAAAGAACTATGTCAAGCCAGCCTTTTCATTCTGTTGAAACTAAACAAAAATTCCTTCTCCATGTATTTAGCAAGGATTTGATTGGCTAATATGGCAGAAGCTGGGCATGATATATAAAGGAGTTTTACAGTGACCTCTGCATTAGTAACTCCCTTATCAATGTTAGTTTGACTACCCTGAATACAAAGATTGATACTGGTAATTTTTAAAAAACTTTTTTAATGTAACTGAATATTTTTTCACCCAGAGATATGTCTTAACTCTTCAAATGCTTTTGGCTTTAGTTCTTTGCAGTGAATGTAGGTAACTGGTGACTTACTTTGGAACATCTGTCCAAATTTTGCTTTGCCAAGTATTTCTAATAATACGATCTTTTTTTTTAAACTTCATGATCTCAAGTTTTCCACTGTTCCTGAAGTATGACAAGTAGAGAATGTTCATGTAAGGAAGGGTTCTTGACTGATAGTTTTAAGGCCAGAAAAACCCCCAGTATTTGCTTACTCTAACCTCCTGTGTTACATAGGCCAAGTAATTTCACTACTAAGCCCTGGGGAAAAAAAAAATCATTAATACTTTGTCTGATTACAGACACCAGGCTGATCCTTAGTATATATAAGTTATGAAATCAAGCATTCCGAAATTAAATACTTAAACTTGCAACCTGATGCTTGTAGTGGTCCTGTTGTTGATAGGCAGTATGATACAGACTTGTACCTGCATGCTTATATCTTGCACCTATTATGTGGAAGGGATTTTCTATGAACTGGAGATGAACCGTGCTTGACTTTAGGGGGCAAAGGACTTACGAGTCATTATACTTGTGTTTCAGTCATGTTCCAAAGTGCAAAATAGGTAATGCAGGCGCAGAAACACAGGAAGAAAAAGGAAGGATTTCTGGTGAAAGTAGTTTATATTTCAAGATGTGTACTGAAATGTAATCTCTTGTGTCTATGTTTATTTTTAAATATTTGAGCTTTCTAAATTGAAAGAATTAATAATATTCTGTGTAACATAAAAAAAAAAGGTAATAGAAAGAAATGTTTTGCACAAAAGCAGCTATTAAATGTTTAATGAAATAGCAGTGATGGATCAATACTGTAGCATTATCATGTCCAATGGAACATACACTTGGTTCTCATACCTGAAGAGAATGTTACTCTTAGAAGCCTGACTAATTCAAAGATTTTTTTGAGGGAGGTCCCGGATGGGCTTTCTGTGTGTGAAACTCAGAGAAAGGTTACATAATCCCAGAGTGAGCGTACCTGTAAATCAGTTTAAATTCTTAAACCTGATGCTACTTTAAAATAGAAGTCAAATGATTAATCTGTAATGTTTTGCTGTAGAATAAAGTGCAGTGACTAATTGTCAATGAAGTTTCATGCGAGCTGTCATAGTGAATTACAGAGCTAAAAATTCAGCTGAACATGACTGAACAACCTGCTCTGGTTGACTCTGCTTTGAAGCACGGGTGAAATGGAAACAGTTCTCAGATGTTCTACTTGAACTTCTCTTTCTCTCATCCTGTAAAACGCAGATTCTGATAGTTCCCTGGATTAACAAGCTATTGGTAATTATTTTCAGTTTACATGTTAACAGTGGGCTGTTGATAAACCCTTAAATGTCTTCTGTGTTTAGAAATTTAGTAGTTTTTGAGGTTTCTCTCTCCTTTTTTTTTTTTTTTAAGGCGTTTTGATTTGTCCTGTTTATGAGCCTAGCATGCACCTTTTCTTTGGTTAAAGTGGTGTTCTATTGCGATTCCAGTGACAGCAGTGCAAATGTGTGTTACATGTACACACACGCATATAAAAAAAAATTAATGATACAACTCTTTAAAATTATTTTGTATTGTCCTGTATTGTTTCTGCTTGTAAAGAATTAAGAAAATAGGCTTTCAGGTTCTTTCCAGTGTTTCCTTCTTGTAGGCTTAAATATTGTGTTTCTTTATTGTCTGTATGTTTCTTGTGACCATTCTGTTTCTGCATTTTGTAGAATCTCTCTTTTAGCTGCGAAATATGCAATGTATATGTTCTGTAACAATGCTACTCAAGTTGTGGCAAGCACAAAGTTTTTTCCTAATGTGTCTTGCTATCTATGTAGCATTAATTTATACTTCCAGAGCAACAGCATGAAACTTCATCTATTTTGATTAGGCTTCACATTATTGTATGACTAGAAATACCTATTCAGTGGTAGAAATGCACCATTTTTAAGATTTACTGAGTTTCAAGTACAAATGTAGTGGCTTTTTCTCAAGAGAGGTTGCATAATAGCTGATTAACCTTACAAAGTAGGATTTGCTCTTTATGCTTAGAATTTCTTGCCTATGCTTTAATGCAAGCAGTTGCTTATGAATCAGTGTGAGCCTTAATTTGTTTGTTCTGTTTTGTTCTTCAGGAAGAATATTTTCTAGTTAAATATAATGCTTACAAACTAAAATGCAGATTATTAAAAAAAAAATAAAACATAGCCTGATCTATGCAGAGGCACATATTCATGCTAGTAATGTTGTTCACACATGTGTGTTTTTATCTGTGCACCTCATAAATAAACTGTCTAATTTGTCATAGTTTTTGGTGGAATTAAGTAAACATTTTGACAGAAAGGCTTATTTGTGTAAATGTGATGAAAATGTGTATGGATGCTGAACATGAGCCGGCAGTGTGCCCGGGTGGCCGAGAAGGCCAAAGGTATACTGGTCTGTATGAGGAATAGTGTGACCAGCAGGATCAGGCCAGTGATTCTTCCCCTGTACTCAGCACTGGTGAGGCTTCACCTCAAGTGCTGTGTCCAGTTCTGGGCCCTTCAACTTAGGAAGGACATTGAGGTGCTGGAGCATGTCCAGAGGAAGCCAATGAGACTGGTGAAGGGACTGGAGTACAAGTGCTATGAGGGAACTGAGGTTGTTCAGCCTGGAGAAGAGAAGGCTCAGGGAAGACCCTATCACTCTCTACAGCTCTCTGAAAGGAGTTTGTAGCCAGGTGGAGTTGGCCTCTTCTCCCAGGCAACCAGCAGTAGGACAAGAGGGCACTGTTTTGCAATGTGCCAGGGACAGTTTAGGTTAGACATTAGGAAGAGATTCTTTACAGAGTGATTGGGCGTTGGAATGGGTTGCCCAGGGAGGTGGTGGACTCACCATCCCTGGAGGTATTTAAGACGAGACTGGATGTGGCACTCAGTGACATGGTGGTGTTCAGTCAAAGTCTCAGAGGTCTTTTACAACCTAGTTGATTCTGTGATTCTGTGACTTCGGTTCATAATTTTGCAACAGGACTCAAGTGGCTTCGGTATACCTCTGGAGAATAATTTGCTTGATATCTTATAAGCAGAGAGATAAAGAAAGCACTTTAATTTGTGTGCATGTACATGGTAAGCCATCAAACTGTTTAGCAAATCAGTAGTTTTTACTGACTGTTTCTACTTCAGACACAGTCTCTGCTTTCTAGTGTAAAAACAAAGCATGCCATTATGAAATTGATACATTATTCAAAAAATGCATTGCTTATTTATGACATAAGTACTGCAGTGCTTTAGTGAAGGTTTGTTTCTTGCTGTTGGCAATAATATACAGTGGAATTCTTCTAGATTTGAGCTTTTTGGATGAATTTGGAGCACTGTGAAAAGTACTTGTCCACATTCATGTATCTGTAAATATTCCAGGAGCAGTCTTAATATTTCTGTGTAAGTAGGAAAGCTGCAATGAGGCTAATGCTATGTGTAGTAGGATGGAAACTGAGAAGCACTTTTCCCCTGTATGTTCTTCAAAATGTGTAACTGAACACTCTGGTTCTGAGATAATAAATTCCTTAATATCAGCCACAGCTGTTCAGATATCAAATCTGCAGATATGCATACAAATTGAAGGGGCAATATTGTTTCACCCTCTTCCTTCACTGTAAGGCAAAGCAAGTAAGGTCCAGTCTCCCTCATTCTCTGTGTTGTCATCTGAAAAGCTGTAGATTACTTAGGCTTGGTGTGAAAAGCCAAAGGAGTTTTAGCAATGTGGGAGTCTCCTCGACAGGATATTATGGTTAAGCTCAAATATGTTGCTTGCCACTATTAGAGGATGCACAGAATTGGGATCTGGAAGGTGAAGAGAGCTGAAATTTGCGAATGGATGCAGACATTGATCCTGACATGGCTGCAAGCTGTGTTGTCAAGCCAGAAGGGACATGGAAATACATGCTTTTCTTTACTGAAAAAATATCATCATAAAAGACAATCAAGACCTTTCCATATATTGACTAGAAATCTGAAATAAAGCTATGGTTACCATCATAGAACAGTTCTCCTTTTAGTCTTGATCCTTCAATTATTATCTCACTTATAAGTATAGTATGTAATAACATAATAGTGTATAGTTGTATAATAAGAAAAGACATTAATAGGTTTCAATGTATTCCATAGACTCATAGAACAGTTTGGGTTGAAACAGTCCTTTCAGAGGTTTTCTAGTCCAACTGCCCTGCTGTGAGCAGGGACATCTTCAACTGGACCAGATTGCTCAGACTCCCTTCCAACCTGACCTTGAATGTTTCCAACAATGGGGCATCTGCCACCCCTCTGGGCACCTGTTTCAGAGTCTCACCATCTTCATTGTAAAAGTGTCTTCCTTATATCTGGTCTAAATCTACCTTCTTTCAGTTTAAAACCATTAACCCTTGTCCTATTGCTACAGATACTTTTGTTGTGCTTCTGTTGTCTCATAGGTAATTTTATTATTAACTTAGCAGGAACAGTCAGCTGATGTACAAAAACATCACACATGAAGTACTTTATTAGAAAAAATTTTTGGGCTGTGGTCTTCTTGAAAGTGTTATGTGTGGCTGAAAGTAAGTCTAGGCAATACTGATATAATGTAACAACTCGGAAATTGGCAGGATATTCATGGGCTCAGCTTCAGTATGTGCTGTAGAAGAACAGCTGACCTGATTATATTCTAGGGCCTGACAAGCAGAAAGTAGATCTGTTTTGGTTTTGTTTTTTTCCTTTTGGTAATCTGTACATTATATACACATGTTGAAAAATATATTTTTTAGATTGTGGTCCTCATTTATGCACTACGTCTGTTTATTTAACCCTGAACTTGGAAATCTCTTGTAATACCAAATGTCCAGTGCGCTAGAAGAAAAAAAGCATGGACTTAATATTGCCAGTTGTCTCTTAAGAAATGTTTAGAATGTGCTTGAAAAGTGTTTGCATGAGAAGAAAATGAGAAAATAATCTTAATAGTGAAGACTAAGATTTTGACGTTGTTTTCAACTGCCTTTTGTGGTAGTGTAGAGAAGACGGAGTCAAACTGTTCTCCTTACTGACAGGTAGGGATGGGATTAGAGACAAAGTATGAAAACCCTAATTAAGTGAAAGGGAAAAAAATTTTCATGAGTAGATAAACCGTGGAATGGACCAGAAGTTGGAATTTCTGTTCCTGGTGATACTCAGATTTTGGCTGGGCATGACTCTGTGCAACCTTTTGTAATTGGACATGCTTTAAGTAGTTATTAGACTAGATGACCTCCAGAGGTTGTTTACAACCTAGATTTATTTTGTGACTATAAGGAAAATTAAAAAAAAAAAGAGACTTTGTTATATTTATGAAATATAAAGAAGCTATTATAACGTCGTTCAACAAACAGTTTGTGATATATTTTGTGTAATTTGTGAATGTAAATTGTCAGCTTTAAATATTGGATCTGGTTCTGTTGAGGAAGTTTACAAGATGTTTTGTTCTTTTGTAACTCAGCATGTGCAATTATGCATTATTTCCTAGCTTATTTAATCAGGAGGGTATAGGAAATATTTGAGGGAAAATGGTAAAATAAATAGCTCATTTTCTTTTCAGATATAACACAAATGATACATAATCACAGACGTTAAATTGCAGAACATGTTTTAGAAAAATTATGTGTATTTATGTGTTGTTTACCGCACACACAGATACATGGACTGATTTACAAATTCAGACACTGTTGCCAAGTGTCGCTGCCAAGCTAGAAAACTTGCTTTCTAGTCTAGTTAAAACTAACATAGAGCAGAGGATAGGCAAGTGTTTATATCTTACAAATGCCGTTTCCTTTCCTGTTCCAGCCTTACTGTCTCCCTTTATCTGTGTGCACAGTGGTTTGGGTGTAGTAATTTCCCAGTCTCATGAGAGTAAAGATACCTGTTTGTGTGTGTTGGTCACAATAGCAAAGAGTAGATTAATTCTACCTTCTTTCTCTTATCAGTAGGTTTTTGTTAGGATTTGGCAGCAGGGCAGCTTAGAGGCGTATTTTTCTTCTGAGCCTTTTAACTGGTTTATCACTGATTCTGGTGAGGCAACTTTTTTTAAATTTCACTTCATAGTAGCATGGGAGGGGGTGGGAGGAAAACACAGTCTCCAGCCCAGGATTTTTTTGAAGGGGACTGGTGTAGTGTTACTTCTGGATCTAGTAGTGTTGTTGAAGCATCCCTCCTAAAACCTGAGAGAGATTCTATGGTAGAGGATTTGAGACAAAATGTATCGTGTTCACAAGCATCATGATTTTACTACAGTATTTTAAGGTCTGTTGAGAAAACTGGACTCTGAATACAGAGGCTTGGCATAAGGCTTCAGATCCCAACTGACCTCATAGTCGAATGCAGACAGGTTCTCTGAAGTATTTAGTGGGGAAGATTGTTGTTTCAATACAGTAGGGCATAGTGGTTGACCTGTGAAACATTTTCCTTTTTTGCTTCTATCATCATAGTGAACTGCAGCTGATCCTGACAAAATACGACTAGTTGAGAATTGGGAACTCAATCTGTCTTTAAACTATTACTGAGGAGGAATGAACTGAAATGTTAATGTACTGAAGTGCCCTTTCAGGCTGTTGTTTTTCTTTTCAGCAGAAGAAAGGTGGTGCAAATAGGTCATTAGAAATAATAAATCACAGTCATCAGCCATGATTGCAATTTATATATAAAGTGTTTTATTACAGAACCTTTCCAGTAGACTGAAGAAGAGAGTTGGCATCTAGTCTTAAATGTTAACTGTAGTTCCTTTAAGTGTTTTCACTGCAAAGATTTGCAGATTCCATATGTTGCTTTGTTTTCATTTTGAAACTAGCACAATGACAGCCATGACATTCTGCTACTGCTTATTTGTCATTGTAACTAAGACAACCTGACATGCAGAGCTTGTAGGTAAACACACAATAAAGGCACTAAGGATTTGATCCCCAGTCTTGGCATGTAACTGATTTTTATTGCAAAACTTCCATGGCAGAAGGAGGAAATGATACAGGAAGCGGGAGATCAGGATTTGCTAAATTGCCGTTAGCGCTGTGTCTGCTGTATTGAGCCTTCATTCTCTACAAGGATAACTGGTTTTACTACCAAAGTCTTTCAGGATTTCGTTGTTATGTTCTTTCAGTCTGCTTGAGAGCTGCAAAACCTGTGCTCTTTACAAGACAAATTGGAATCAAATATTAATGTCAACATTTCAAGGAATTGTCAGGCAAAGAGGACATACAGACTGAGAAAGGCTGATTCTCCTACTTATGAAATGTACCTTTTTTAGAATCAACATAGCATTAAATTAATATAATAATTATCCATGATGTTTTCTTTGTAATCCCTAGTTTCTTGATTTGGAAATGGAAAGTCACAGCTGTTTTCTTCTCTGTGCCAGACTTTCCTTGCATGGAGAATCTTCTGGCAGACACATATAGTACCTTGTGGAACTTGATATGCTGTATTTAATAAACCTTCTTTAGAAAAGACTTAATTTCTATAGTGATATCACTGTAAAATGGAAATAAAAGAATGTGTTTAATTAGTGATGGAAATATAATTTAATGCCAGTCTTTTTTTAATAAGACAGGAAATACCAAGTAGCATAACCTAATGAAGTAACCTCTGGATACAGATGGACTGTGTTACACGAAAAGTAGTGGCAAATCATACCAACCCTATTTCTGCTACTAAAAGATCAGTTATTATTTTTTGTGTTAGAATTTGAGATAGTATGAAAAGTGCAAGTAGCTATAGGCTGAATGTGTTCATCAACTAGTTATAATTAATTGTACTTTCAAAATCTGTTTTCCTGCTTACATTCTGTGACTCTTCCTTTTATTTTTTTTTTTTTTGTATTTTTTTTGCCTTTTTTTTTCTTATAGTTATTAAAGTAATGGTAGAGCCTGGTCCCAAGGTGAGAAAAATACTTGGAAAAGCTTTAATTGGCTTATGTGGATTTTGGGTCAAATCTATGGGGAAATGTTCTCAAAATCTAGCTTAGAAACCTGCTGTAGTAAAATGAGAAATGAGGCAAGATGATTTTCAACAGAATTTTTTTTTGTCAGCATAAGGCTATGGAGGTTCTGACAGGAAGGCAGACTGGGGTTTAGAGGCACTATAAAAATAACATTTGATTTTATATAATTGTTGCTAACTTTAGATTTTTGAAAAAGATGAATCTTCAAAAAGTACAACAGAAAATTTCTGAACAGAAAAGACCACACCATGAAAGTGTAGGCAGTTGTGTGTTTTTTCATCCTCAGTATAGAGCGCTGTATCAGGGCTAAACTCAGAACTAAGAGAGCAAAAGAAGAGTAGGAAGAGGCTGTAGTTTCTAAATAGCCTTCTATTTGGAAAGATCCCCAAATAAATTGCACTGTATGCTGTATAAACGATTAACATTTGGCAACATTGAAATCAATCTCATTCTGGGGCAGGATATAGCAGATTTTAGTACTCAGCAAAATAGTTCTATTTTAAGGCAAATTGAAGGCTCTCACTGTTCTTGAAGCATAGGGAAGTCTCAAGAATGCGGAATGTAGTTTCCTAATTGAACAGTAAAAAGGCTAATCTTCTCGTGTGTGTGTGTGTGCAAAGAGTCTTTTCAGTTCTAATTATGGCTGCCAAGAATTTAACCAAAGTGAAATAGTCATGTCTTCATTATTTAGTCCTGTGCAAGTAAAAATGCTTCCAGCAGCATAGTCCTTTCTAACACACTGTTCCTCTGTGAGTTCAGTGTGGACTTTGTGTGTCACGTGCTGAAGCATCAGCAGGGTTTCCTGCAGCAAGTGGGATTATCCTTTGTCAGTCATCCTGGCACAGTCCGAATCTGCTAGGTTTGAGATTAAAGGCTGTAATAACCTGACATAAGACCTGAGGGACTGAGATAATGGAATAGTCTTGTGAGTGGGAAAGGAGAATGATGTTAGGGATGTAATAAGGTTGCGTAAGTAACATGATGTAATTTCTTTGACTGTTAAAAAATCATTTGTATTGATTCTGATATTTTATTGTGATAGCTCTAAGTTGTTAGCAGAAATTTGATATTGGCAGTTTTCAGGTAAAAACAAGCATTGTGACTCACATAGCTTTTTAATTTTCATATGCATAAACTAATTCTTTAGTTGAATCAGTGAATGGGAGTTAGCATTCAAACATTTTCCTTTTCTCACTTAAGTCAGTGAAAATATTCCAGCTGATGGTCTTGAGATCTGGAGAAACCCCAAAGACTGAAATAAACAAAATACAATTTTTAAAGAAAAAAAGGTGGAAAATTTCAAGGAAAAATTCAAAAGACAGAGACTAAGGGTAGAGAGTAGATGATTAGTAAATGAAATTTGGGGGTTATGACTGTCCATTAGTGCACACTGTAAGATTCTGCTGCAGCAGGGATACCAGCCAATAGGCTTTTTTCTTTCAAAAGATTCTAGTCTCAAATTTAGGGTAGTTTTTCCTCCATCAGTTTCCAACACAGGTAGTGAGACTTTCTTTATTGATGCTTGGTCTTTGCTGATGTTTCTTACTGTAGAAGTTTGTCCTGTTTTGTGTTCAGGACGTCTGTCATCAGAGGATCGATACCAATGTTCTGGAAACCATTTAGGAATGGGTCACTTCTTGATCCTTGTTTGCTGTTCCACAAGGGATGCATTGTAAAGAGTCTTACAGCACCCCAGGCCAGAGTTGGAGTTTTTCATATAAACCAGGAACTTCATAGCATATTGCATATGAAGATGTCGTATATTATTTCAGAATAATGAAGTCACGATCTACAGGAAGTGGGTCAACTACTTTGAGTTAAATTTAAATTTCTTATAAGAATAATTCCTGTAAGAAATTAAGCACTTGGTGATATACTTGTTTGTTATCCTAAGTGAGTTTAATAACATAATAATGCATATATTTCAAACTTTCATTTGTGCTTAAAATTCTGTAGATTCCTTTACTGAGCTACCTTTGAATCCTTTTATTTATTTTTTTTCTTGAAGGTTCATCAGTAAAAGGTACTGCTTTAGGGTCTGGAATATAATGTTCTCTTATGGAGCCCTGCATACTGAATTTCTTTAGGACCAATGGAAGATAGCCATTTTGGAGGAGAACAATTCTTCAGGAATTTCCATGAGGTTGACTATTCTTAGGCAGCAGATTTGACAGATAACGTTTAGTGATTAAAAACAGCTGCAAAAAATACATGGTACTGAAATGTGTTTTTGTACATATTGTCACTTCTGCTTGATAGAGAGGTCAGGGATGAAGTTAAGGGTAAGATCTGTAAATACATATAGGATAAAGAGCTCAGCAAGCTAGGAAAAGAAAATGAGGGTAAGATGTGTGTAAATAAACAGAAGAATGGAGTCACAGAAATCTTTATTTTCCCAAGTCCTATGATATGTTATATTACTATTACTCTGCTAAATAACTTATCGCCCTGAAATATGTATGTTCTTTTTCTATTGTATTCTCCAATTTGCTAAATTTGTACTTTTCTAATGTTGACAGGAAGCGTGGGAATTTTTTTGTATCCCACAAATCAAAAGGGATGACTGACTTACTAAGAACATTATTCTTTTCTTCTCACCAGTATTATTTTCTCTTGTCTGTATATTTATTCTATTATTGAGTTTGATCTGTATGACACCTTATTTACATTCCTTAATTGTAGATCTGCAATTATGATTGTACTTTCAGAGTACTCTAAAGTCTACTGATGACACTGCTACTGTTCAGAGAAGTTAAAACAAGTCAACTATCACAATACCTCAACCATCATTTTATCTGCTGTACGTGTACAAATAAAATTTTAAAACTAATTAATTTGAAGCTAAATAGACATTAAAATTACAACATTGTAATAGTGGATACAAGTTACATCAGCTGTGCAAATTTCTTCGATTATGTTAGGTTCTTGTCTAGAAGACAGTAAAGTCAACAGTGATGTTTTTCGGCTTTTAAACTTTGCAATGCATATGTTCTCATTAAGGTAAAGGAAGTGTTTTGTATCCAACACTTGAAGGTGAGTTTATTTTAGCAGCAGGGAATATTGGGCAGCTTTGGAAAGCAGATTGAAAAAGGTCACCTAGGTCATGAACACACTCATAAGGAAAAGGATGATGACTGTATCCACTAAGTAATAGCATCAAAATTGAAGTTGGTTTGAATGACAGTTAACTTTGTAACTAAATTATGTGTGTAAACACACATGCACGTACACATATTCATATATGAATATATGTATAAAACAGTAAAAAAACGAAATCATTCTTGTCTTATATTTGAATACAAGCTACCCTAGATTTAAGTGAGGAAAAAGAGGTAGTTTTAGTGTTGGGGTCTTGAGGAACACCACTAAGCTTACATAGGTCTGAAACGTTCCTGTTCTCTCCCAATTTCAGTCTACTAATTTGCTATTTGACATTTTGTGCTGCAAAAGTAGACCTTTGCCACAATTCCATGTTGACCATCTTGCTCCCCTGTAGTTTTTCTTTGAAGACTAGCCCTCAATCCAGATCTCCAGTTCACCCACCACTACCAGTGACTCAGGTACTCCCAAGTAACAGAATCTAGCACACACTGTCTTGAAAGAATTGTTAGTGCTTGAAAAGGTAACTGAAAACCTGTTTGGTCTCAAGGAATCACACCTTATCTTTTGCCTCTTGACAGATAGCCCATAACATGTATCATGCCTCTTACAACTGCCCTGGAGTGGAAGTAGAATTACTTTATATAGTCCACATCTAAACAAAGCGTCTAAGCTGCAAGCTTCTAGAAGCTTATCAGTCCCAAATAAAGTGGTATGAATAGTGATTTGATAGTAACCTGCACCCTCACAGGAGATCTTGTATAAGAAATAACAATTTATAATAGTTCAGGAATATGTATCTGTATATACATGTACACACATTTTTAGTGTAGGGTTTTGGAATCACACTTGCACTGTCTCAAACCTTCATCACCATTTTGGTTTTTTTCCTTTTCTAAATGTTGTATTTTTTAGAGGTAATTGACACTATGTAAGATTGGTAAGACTTCTCTTTGATTTTCTGTAAGTTACTGATAGATGCAAAATAATTAATGCAGAGGAAGTCAGTCTTTTTGTCTGACTGTGACTGCTATACAGCTTTTATAGTCTCAACTGCGGTAACTGCTGTTGCTTCAGTGGTACAGTTAAATAGGGCTTTAAATCAAGATAGCACCTTTTTTATATAGGTTAATGACTTATGTCTATGAAAGGATTCTGAATGAAAATATATGAGAAATTTGAACTACTTGTATTTTCTTGACAAAGTGACATAGTTTTGAGTTACAGGTGTATGTTATTTTAAAATACTTTCTTGTTAGAGTTCCTAGCTTGGTGTGCATGATTTAGAAATGACAAGAACATAAACCTGTCTGAATAGTTAGGGTGTACAATGCTGAGGTCATGTAAAGACTATACATTCAAAATATTGGGGAAATCTGATAGCATTTACATGTCCTGTGTCCAAATTGCAACTAAGCCTCAAAGATGGGATGTATTATGAGCAGTTAGGATATATAATTCACTTTATTTTCTTTATTTAATTTATTGTCTTTATTTTATTTCACATAATTTTCTGTACTCTGCTGCTGTACATCCATGATCAGTTTTGCATTCCCAGTTATGAAGTCTGTGCCATTGCAACTAGTTACTTCTTGGCAAAACACATATCAGCCTGTGTCCATCATAGGTAATTCTATACATGTTCATCTTTCCTTCTAAAGCCAGTTCTACACAGCTCTCCTTTTTTTTTTCTTTAGTGATCAGTAACTGATCTTTTTTGGTTTCGTTTTTATATTCTTTGGCATTTTTCTGTGCTTGTACTTTTGAAGGCATCTTGTATTATCTTGCCCTTTCAGGAGTTTTATTGCAATCTCCTGTGCTTCTTCAATAGCCTTTAAGTAATGGTTTTCTGATAACAAAACTTGTATTTATTAACACAGCTTAGTCATGTATGTGACCCCATTCTAGAATCAGTGGTTATTCCACTCTACAAAAGTAGTAGTGTATTAGAAGACATATCTATATGTTGATTTATGGATACTTAGATACGTTACAGATGTAATAATGGCATTTTTTTTAATCATGGCAGTACCACTGATACATTACTAGAATTGCACAACAATTGTGAACTGTTACATTTTTTTCCAGCTTCTATGGACTTTTGTTTTTAAAAGGCTTGCTGTGTTTTTCACTAGTAGGTGGTCTGTGTGATGCTTCCTCACTTTGTTATAAGCATATAAATGTACTTGGTGTTTTACATGTATCTAAACAATGCTAAACTGGATATGTCAGTGCTATGTTCTAGTTGACATGGTGGTATTCAGTCAAAGGTTGGACTCAGTAGTCTTGAAGCTCTTTTCCAGCGTTAAGTGATTCTATGATTCTGTTCTATTCTTAATGATTCTATGATTCTTAATCATCTGTGATTCTGTAAGAGTGGCTCAAATTTGGAAGAATAAATGTGTCTGCCATTTTTTCTACTTTGTGCTCAGAGTGCAAGGTCTTACAGCCTGAGATAATTCTTACTCATTTCCAGTGACAGACAGTCCTTGAAAGGAAGTTTTTCCCTATCAGCACAAATACACAAGACATTTTTGAGACTTCAAACAGCTAAGCTGAAACTTTGCTGCCTGCAAAGCTCTCTTACTTTCTAAAGAGTTCAACTTCTGCCAAGTATTAAATTTTTTGTAATTTGTTTGTTCAACTGCTGCATATTTTCTTTTGTTTGTCAGCTTTCCTTAGTCAAGCTAAGGCAGACAAAAAGCCCCCAAGCAAGTCTTGAAGACAGTACAGAGCAAAGACATACAGAGCAAAGACCTTCTGGTCTTTAAGAAATATCTAATATAATGGTGTATGGCCTTGATGTGGGTGCTGCAGCAATAAAATTAATTTTAATTTCTTAACATTAAAACATTATGGTCCATCTTTTAAATGATCGTCTGAGAACCTGTTTCTCTCTGGGCTATAACTGTCAACCTTGTGAACTGTTGAGAAGCACATATTCAGTTCCAACAAAATTGGCTTTTTTTTTTTTATTTCGCTTCAGTGTGGGCTCTATTAATACATTAGAACTGTGGCAATGGCCTTTTCATTCTCTTCTATGATTATCAGTATGTTTAACTGATTTTTTTGGGGTTTTTTTCGCTTTGTATTGGAGAATGCTGTATCATTTTTTATTTACCGAGTAAGACTGAAGAACATTGTTTCTTGTCCCTAGGAATACTTTATTTCATATAATTAAATCCATTGATTAACCCAGCATGAAACAGATTAGGTTCCATTAAGGAAAATAAATTGTTTCTTGTCAATAGATACTGACAAAACAGTTGTGAGGGAGCTTTTACAACTTGATTAATATTTTTTAAAAGATAGAAATAGCAGTGTGTTTGATCATGTAAAGCAGCTAAAGTAAATCAAGTGAAAAAGTTCCAGTTGAGATTCTTACTTTGTTCAAATGTTAAATACAACTTAAATTTTTAGTACAGTTTGTTTTATAATCATTCTTGCTCTGTTGTCAGATACTGCACTGTAGTAGTTTTGCTGGAAATTAAGACGCTGCTTTTAAAATATTCAGTTAGAATTTTATGTTCTGTAGATTAGGATACATGCTGATACAGTAAGAAAAGTACTTCTATAGACAGCAAAACATCAGAGGTAGAAAATAATAATAATACTCGTCTGTGAATAAATTAGGGATTATGAGATGGTGGTAAATAGCCCATTTTGAAAAAGTCAGTATGAACAGAGCTATATTTAATTAAATGCCTGTGTTTAATATAGAAAAATATTTGGTATATGATTTCTTATCTATATAAATATATATATTTTATATATATATAAAACCAATTTTGCATTGATAAAAGGAAAGTATGTTTTCCATCCATTGTTTCTTCTGTTACCTGCTACTGACTTCTAGGTTTGTGCCAAACTGATGGAGCAAGAGATTTTACTGTGATACGGAGTGGCTGTACAAAGGAGTCACAGAAGATACAGGAAATTGGTTTAAGCCTTTTCCAGCACATGCCAAGGAAACAAGCAGGATCTTTTCCCAGTTACAGATATTGTAGCTAAATAACTGCTTATGTTGAAAAGTATAAAAATGTTGACAGTATAAAAGGTAAACTTTTTTTCTCAGTCTTGTGGGGAAGTTTTGAACACTTCCATATATTAGTAGTATTTCTCATTTAAAGTATCTAATGATTTTATGTGAACTAATAATATTTTTTTGTCAGCTCTGTTATTTTGCCAGTGGCCAGTGGTTGAGAGAATTTGCATCTCTGCCTCTATTTCTATGAAAGACTGACCAAAGCCAGATGTGATAACTTAGTCAAGGCATTTAATACAGCCATGTAATTTATTTTGCGCACTTCACCACTAGATTTGTAAATTCCTCCCAACTTAGTGGCAGACTATGTTAATTCATAAGCTGCAAGCTGCTGCATTGTAAGTGAACTCTTCCTTAGAGGGCAAAGGTAGCAATAGTATTCCAAGTGAAAGGAATTAAAATGGGGTTCTTTCTGCATTTTTTTCACAGTTATTTAGTTGGTCCTCTCAGTTTTCATACCTTTCTCTCTTTAAGAAACAGCATTTGCAGACAGTGAAAGAAATGTTTTCAGTTCTGGACGTCTATAAAGCAGCACATACATGACTCAGCACGGGTTTTATGTTATGTCATCGGATTAGTGACTTGTGATTCCTGTGCTCTATTAAAAGAAGAAACAATATAAGTGTTGATGATATAATTTAGATTGCCTTCAAGTGTAGGACCTTGCTTTATGTAGGACTTGGACACAGATTATTACCTACTTTAACTATGTACTTGTCTAGAGAAACTAATGCTACTCAGGTGCCTTTTGTGTGCATACATCAAATTCTGGGATATTGAAATGGAATTCACTCATTTTGTCACTTCAGTAAGGATGTGACCTCTGCCCCAGCAGCTAAAGATGTGCAGTGGTCTGCATATCCTTAGGTGCCAAACAGGAAGGGGAAACAGCAGCCTTTGCTTTGTAAATTATGTGATAAGTTGCAAATAAGAAATTTTCAAACAGTACTTACTTATTTTTCATTTGTCACCCATAATGGAAGTGCTGGGACCAGAGCAAACAGAGTGGCAAAAGATAAAAATTTGAATTGTACCTCATCTTCTGCTGGAATGACCAAGTAATTTCTTACTGGGGGCTTGCTAGAAGACAAAATGTTTTCCCTAAACACTTGGAGAGGGTATTTGACAAGATTTGTCAGTGTCTGTGAGATACTTTAACATTTCTCAATAAGTGAGATTGGATAGTATTTTATCCACTAAAATCTAGTGCTGGTATGTGAGTGTACCTTATTTAGTGTCAGGTATTTTATGATCTGGTTTAAATGAGTTTATTTATCTCTTTAAAATTCACAGGACACTTATCTTTTAAGTCGACTAGAGAGCTACCTTCTTAAGTCTTTATTTTAGGAACTTCTGTGAGCATTTAAGGGTATTCTCTTATACATCCTAAAAAGCTATTCTTGCTCAGCATTACTGAAACATGTTAATGGCATGTGCCAGAAGATACACAATTTCTTTGTATATTATTGTTTGATTATATAAAGATGATCAAATACAATGGCAGTAAAAACCAGCGTATTTTAAAAATGCCTGTACTGTTTTTCACAGGCAATTGTAGTGAATGTTCTTTCTAGTTAATTTTTCTTTAACTTGGCATTTTCTATTCATGTGGTATTTTTAAGCTTCTGTGTCACTGACCATCTCTGTAAGTTCCATGATTGCAGTAGTGCTACTCAGAGCAAGAGGTTTAAAAAGCACTGACTTTGATTCGTTTTATTGATAGGTTAGGACATAACTATTGAGAAACCTTCAATCCTGTCTTGAATCAAGGAGTAGTTTGGTTACATTATGAGTAGCAAAAATAACATCTACCAGGGTGTATTTGTATAATGATTGAATTTCTGAACTGATACGAATTTCTGTAATTGATATATATGCATATAAATTTATTTCATATTATTTTAGGAATATATATTTCCTATTTTTACTGTCATTACTGTTGCTGGATCTACCCAATTTACAGTATTTTACCCATCTGCTATAGGCTGCATAGGCCTCACTATAATAAAAATACATTAAAATAATCATCCAGCCCTAGTATTCACAAAGAACATTGAATTAATATCTTTATCACTGGTTTAATTACAAATTCGGAAGTGCAGTTTAGGTCTTCAAAAATTCTAAGTTCAGGTATTGATTTTTTAGCATTCCTCAGATTGTTTAAAAGGGATATTTTTCTCAGAAAAAAAAATCATACAGGTCATGTATATCTACTAGTTCTTTTCTTAAATTCTGTACAGCATTCTTAAGCTGACACAAGTATTTTAACTGCTTCCTTTCCTTCCATCCAATTTTCTGTTGTCACATCTGTTCTTATTTGCTTTGTAACGATAATTATGCTGTAATTCCTCTCTCATAATATTTTATATTCCTTAATTTCTTCCATTTTGGACTGTTTTCACACTAGGGTGTTCTCTGTCTCCATGGCAATGAGAGGTAGCCTAGAACATTGTTCTGAGCCTTGGCATAAGAGACTATTTTTTCCCCTCTGCCTGGAGAAACACCAGAATTCTGTCCATGTGACTGGCATGATATGTCATTATTATCTTTGTAATGAGTTTTCTCCAGACTGAAAAACAAACAGGCAAAAACAGTGCCAATGAAAATATACTATCTTTTTCTAATTGATTCCAGGTTTTTATGCTTAACATGCTAACAAGACAAAAATTTTCACCTTCTTGAATGAAATTTAATGAGTAGCACTTTTTTCCGTCTTACTGTTGTCAGATACAGTTAAAAAGTTGTTTTCCAAAAATTGCTTAAGGACCAAAATTTTTGCAAGTACCTTTCTTAGATGCTTAGTAGACCCTTAAATCCTAGACTGTTACTGTCTTTGTGCCCTCTGCGTGTACTTCACATCTTTCAGGGCTTCTGTCCTAAACACAACGCCACAATTTTTATTAGTTGCATTATATTATTTATAGCTGTATTATAGCAAAAAAGCAGGAGGGAAGGGGGAGAGAAGAGGAAAAATAAAGCAAGTTACATGAGCTGTGGTCATTTGTGGAATAGTGCAATATTTGATACAGAAGGTATGCTACATCTACCCCTTGTGCACAAAATTGTTATTTCATTGTAGAAGGCAGTCTGACTGGTCAAGGACTGTAAGTCGCTTGTGGCTCTGAGTATTTCTTTCTTACCTTTTAAGATGTTAGCTGTTAGACCAGTTCCAGAGATCCCTTTCACCATTTTTTTTTCTATTATTTTTTTTTAGATACAAACCATAGTCTCACAGTCATACTGTCAATCTCTTACAGCATACCTAAGAAAGTTCCCTCCAGCCCCATAGATGTGATCTAATCTCTCTGTATAGTCTGTTGCTGTTCTGCCGCTCCTGACTGTCCTGTGGCATTATATGCAGAGGTCAGAGATGAATTTTTTCCCTTGTTGTCTAGGGCTTGTGCGTTAGTGAGTTGGCACCTGAGGGCATTGAACGGTAACCCTTCTGAACAGACGTGGAAGTCCCACATATAGCCTTTTATGTCACATATCTCATGTATTTGCATTTTTTCTCTCAAACTGTGTTAGGCTACAGCTAGTCTAACAAACCTGTTTTAAGGCTCTCCTCAGAAGCTGAATCTTGACATAATAGAAGGAGCATGATGAAAACTTCTTTTTTCTGTTTGTAGTGAAAAGATGGTTCATTGTTTCTTTTATTTGTAATGAGGAATATGAGATGCACTTTTAAGGAAACAGTTAGAAGCTTATAGTGTTTGTGCTTTGGTATTAATTCCTTCCTTTTCAAAATGTTTTCAGTATTTTCTCAGTATTTCTGAATATACGCTTTACTGAGCATTTGGTATTTCTTGGCAAGCAATTGCAATACTGTGCTATTCGAATGTACTGTTAGTAACACTGCTAGTACCAAATAGACAACATCTGCAGAAATCTTTCTGAATGACATTTGTGCAACAGAGAGAGAGGGCTGAAAAGTGGTGGCTCCTAGCCCAGCCTCATCAATGGTACTAGAAGCATGAGACAAAGAAAGGGAGTGGGATAAACATTAAATGTGGAGAGCTCCATGCCAGAGACACTGGAAGCAGCTATTGATTGTAACTGTGCTTTGCTGGCCCCAGGAATACAGGCCTGGGAGGTGGTATGGCCCAGGAGCCAGAGCAGTGGAGGAAGCTGACAATAGCCTCCCTACGGGCTGGCACACATCAACAAACTAATGTCCTTTCACATGTCACTCCAACACCCCACTCATGGATGCTGGTGCCAAACAAGTAGCAAGACTTTTGCAGCAAGGCTCAATCTTGCCTGTAGGTGTTTAGGTCTTTCTCTCCCAGAGGAGCGATGGTGGTATTACCTCTGTGGTGTTTCAGTATTTTGGGGTTTTTCTCATGTTAATTCTTTGAGTTACTAAACTGATTGTTAAGGTGGTAGTCTCAACAATCTTGAATTCTTGATTCCCAGGAGACCTGATGTGAAGGGTCACTGCCTTTATCTGTATCAGAGGTGCTTTGTGCACTGAACTCCTTTGGATGGTTTTAACTAAACTGGTTATATTTTTAATGGGAAACTTAATCTGGGGATACAAAGTCCAATATGGCAGTAGTCACCTTTTTGCTAGTGTGTAAATCTTCTGGACTTTTTTTTCTTCTAATTTCCTAAGTCTGTGTGAAAAATGTGATTGTTTTTTCTTGAAATCTTGATTCACTAAAGAAGGGCTCTGTGCAGTTCTCAAAAGTGGCTTTACAGGGGGCATAAGAGCTGGTGAGAAGAAGGAGATCCCATTGGGAAGAAAGTATTGTGGCAAAAAATTTGCTAAAGAAAGAGTCCCTGCCTTCCTGGAACTAGTTCTGTTTCTCTATCTACTGCAGACCTGTAGCTATGTGGCATCACATAAGGTATGCACATATTGTCCAACAGATCAGGCATCCTATTGAATGCATCTGGGACAATTAGTAAGAAATGTACAAAGGAGCACATGGCCCATCCAGGCTTCTTGCCTTCACAGATGTTTTGGGGTACATAAGATGCTGTGATCGTAAATACGATGCTGGGGAGGGTGGTATCTATCCTATTCTCATGTGTGCACTATCCTGCAGTTAAGTGGCAAAAACAGTGCTATACATTTATACAGCAGACTGCTCTCATGGCTTATGATAGAGCAGGTGTCTATGCAAGTCAGCAGAGATGAAAAACAGCATCTGATAGGCAAGTAGGTATCCATATGCTGCTGAATAATGTGTTTGCATCTTGGATGGGGATTGCAGACCGGTTCAGATTTCAGGGTGAAGAATTTCCCACTACATAAGTATCATGTATTTTCCTGGTGTAGCTTACACATCCTCAGCTATGGTTTATGTTTTGGATTAGCAATCTCATTAGANATACACCTGTGTATACTGTCTGTGGCTCTCAATTTATTTGAGGAAATTGCAGTGTTTAGGAGTGGTGGATTTCCCATATCATATGAGCTCATCCTTTTATTGCTGTAACAGTTCTCCATGTGACCAGCAATTTAAGTCTTTGTAGGGTGATGGCAATGTTGCTGACATTAGACTGAAGGTGAAATATAAGTGACAAAAAATTTCTGTGCAGTTTTGGTGCTTTTTTTCCAGCACTGGAAAGAGGTTGGAACAGAGGTATCAGATGACAAGCCTACCATAGCTCTTTCTGTGAGACTTAGGATACAAACACGTGTTACAAAGTCACTGGAAAGGTTCGGGGTAGATGTGTCAAACCCTCTGCTATTGTACAGGTACAAAGACGTAAAGGGGAGATACTTGGTGAGCTCAAGTTTGCTGCAGAAGTGAGCTTCAGACAAGCGGGGAGCTGCAGTGTGGGACAGTCGTCTCAATTCAGTTGGCTTGTTGGAGTGCAGTCTGAAAATAGCGTATCTACCAAATAAGCAAAGACGTAGCCTAAAGGAGGTAAAGAGTTTTCACATCAGATGAGCAGCAGATGTGTGTACTTGAGATGCAGATATAAGAATTGCAGTAGAAAGCCTATTAAGAACTCCTTGAAATTAAAAAGAGCAAAATAGTCTCATAGCTAATGGCTGTGAGGGAAAAAAATCTAAATTAAACTGTAGGATTTGAGTTTTGATAAGGGAGCATGTACAGCCTAACCAATTTTTGTTTCTGAAATTGTCAGATACGGTTTCATGACCATCTAGAAATTGATGTTGCTTTTCTTTGTTAAAAACAAATAGAGAGGCCAGCAATAAAATGTATTTTTTGCATTATGGTAAGCTGTATAAAATCTGAGTGGAATTTTGTATGGGCAGAATTAAGTTCAGCCTTGAATAAAGTTGAGGAAATCTATATTTTCTGCTGTGGTAACTGTTAGAAGTATTCTGTCTTGAAAAGTTATTATAAATGAAGCAGAACATGACACTGAACAGTTGCCTATTAGACTTTTTCTAAAATTGATAGTTTATAAGTCACATGGTTAACAATATCCCTGTGCTGTAGCAGTGAAATTGTTCTTGGATGAAATATAATTACAGATTCATAAAACTGCTGCAGTTTCAGTGGGTTCTCTGTTATAAATCAGCTTTGAGGTTTGTATGTAAGCTTTTAAGGTATAGGCCATGCTAGAGCTAAAATATTGAATACAAAACAAGGTTTCCTTTATTCATCTTTTCAGGTCAACCTTGGTCTGAAAAGATTTGTAAGGAAACATCTCTCCTTGTGCTGTTCTCTGAGTCAGTCATCATATCTACCATGTATCATTATTCTCTTTAGAATATAGATTTCTGTTGCCTAATAATTCACACAGTGTATGGCAGCATCTGCAGAAAAAGTTACAGAGTAGAGATCAGTAAAATTATATAACAAATGCTTTACAGAAGAAAGGAAAGTAATAGGATTATATTTTTATATCTCTATTGAAAGATGAAAACTGCTCCGTAACATACTTTTTTTCAATGAGCTTTTTTCTTTTACTGTACTTAAATGTGTATTGGTTAAAACTCATGTAGTAACTGCTTTATAAGAACATGAGAATTCATATAGAAGGATATTGAAGTCCAAAAAGAAACAATGAAAGTTAAAGGCAAAATTCCTTTTTTTTTTTTTTTTTAAATTTTTAAAATCTTTTCTGATTAAGCTGCTTTTTTGGTCACATTGCTCCTTTTTTTGTTCTTTTTGTAGGGCTTTCAGATTTCCAGATGACATAGATGTTTGTGGTTTTTTGTTTTTTTGTTTTTTTTTTTTTACAATAAGACATCTTCAAGAAAAAAAGAAAAAAAAAGTTAATCTCAAAGTGCAAAGTAATTGTAGCATGAACTTAAATTCTTAAAAACACTTCATCACTATGACCCTGCATGAGCGTAATGCATAATTTTAAGGCGTGGATATTAAACTCATTGAAATCCATCATTCGCGGTGATTAGAAGTGCTTTTTGTCTTTCAGACAGAGACACACTTGAGAGAAATAGTGACATTTCACATAGTTTCAAGGGGAGCAGTAGAATGAATCTTCTATTTAAAATGCATGAATACTTTTAGCTAGAAAATGTTGTGAAAGTAGTACAGCTGCTGTTACTAATTTGTGACTTTATTCTGTATACTTTTACAACTTGCCCTGTAACATGCTCAGGACAGAGGCAAGTAAGCTCCTGACAAAATTCTGAAGACATAGGCTCTGTCCTGAGATCCTGAAACATTGCCTTTTGCATTTATAGATGGCCAAAGGATACTTTACCTACAGATGCTGTGATGCTACTCAGCCTTCACTGTAAAATGTGTATTTGTTCATTCTGGTTTCTATATTAAAATTATTCAAATGAGGCTTTATAAATGATATAATGATCTTGATTACATTTTTCAGAGGATATTGAACGTTATTATAATCATACTGACTAAAAATCAGGAAAGGTTTGAATGTAACAGGAAGCCATGTAACAGGATAAACAGCTTTAGGAATATTTGTAAAATTGTGGAACTTTTCCAAAAATTGCTAATTTCCTTACTTAATCTGACAGTCAGTTAACAATTGATTTGTTTGTAGAGGCACATAGAAATTTTGTTTGATGTATCCAATAATGAATTTTATTTAAGTAACAGATTATTTGAAAAATTAATTCTTTATAAAAATAAGTATAGGTATATATGGATATATATGTTTCGAATTTAACATAGAAAATTCCACACAAACCATAATCCATTGAAACCACAGTACAATTTAAAAGAACAAAAACACACACACACCCCCAATCTACAAAGACAGCAGAGAGGTCGACATAGTGGGGAGAAGAATACAGAACAAAATAGTGTTGTTGTGTTGTGTAGAGATCCTTAAAGCTACTTCATCTTGAATGCTCTGCACAATTCTAGTTATCAAGAAAATGGACTTGGAAGTGATTCAGAAAAGGGTAAAGAGAAAGGGATGGAGTTGCTTTGTAGACAGAAGTAAGTGAGCGAGACTTCTAGAAATGTCTGAGGGATATTATATGGGGTCTGTGAAGTTGGCTGCAGTATAGAAATGAACAAGAATTGATTTATCTTCTAGTTGGTTTGAGGCCAACTTGAGAACGTGTAATTTATAGAAGCCACACTTGTACATTCTCCCTTAAGCAAAATGCACGCTGCTTTGCCTTGGAAGGGACTTTTGTCTCATTCAGGATGATAATCTGACAGTTCTCATAGCTTTATGTTCTAGCTATTCTAATTTTTGACTGTTTTAATATCACCCTGTTTTCTGAATGGGCTTGTTGGTGGGTGTACATTGTTGATTTAGTAGAAATGGACAAAGAATCTACCTCTTTGATGTTTTTTCAGGAACTGTAAGTTTTGCAAATGTAGTGTTATTCATGGGACAGCACTGTGTTACAGCTACTTCAGACCTGTTCAGGGCACCACTGTAGGAATAGTTACTATTAGGAGGAATAATTGGAAAGCACCATAATAATAATAATAATTTCTGCTATTTCTTGAGTGACTAAAAAAAATTGATATGCCTGTGTGGTTTTTATTATATCAAAAATAATTAAAAAGGCAAGTAACATACACTGATGCATAAATTGTTAATCTGTACAGAATCAAAGTAAAGGAATGTCTAAGTATCCGTCCAGAAATATGATGCTATTTTGCATTTACAAGTTCTTCTCATTTCTTTCTTCCTCTTTCAAAGCACATGTTTCCGTATCAACATTTTTACAAGTAAAACATCTTCTGTGAAATATGGTTTAGTCTGCAAGCACTGTTTTTTTGTTGTTTGATTTGGTTATTTTTCCTTTTCATTTGAGGTCAAACTCTTTAACTATTAAAAACCCAGCAAGTGTTTCGTACCTGCAAAGGCATGTTTGATGCTTCATCCTTTTTAATTTATGACTACGTGGCTTTGACAACTGTGTGAGACTCACAATTTCCCAGTAGTTAAATTTTGTATAAATTGAGATTTACAATGGTCTTTTAGTAAGTCGGATGGAACTGCTGGATTTGACAGTACACCCTCTGCAGTTTGTTAAGCTTAATTTATGGACACTTAAAATGTTTGACACAGTCTATTAAGTATTTTGTTCTAAAGAAAAGTGAGTTAGATTATGACATAATACTAAATAATTCCAGTCATTTTTCTGTGCCGCTTATTATCTGAGATGGGCATATCAATTTATTGTCTTGGCTATGGATTTGTAATTTATTTCAGCAATTTTTTTTAATTCAAGGTTTTCATTCTTGAAATTGTAGCCTAATATAGCTGATGACATAACTGGGAAGACATTTTATGTTTGTAAAATGATTTGTAGAAAATAGAACTAATTAGACTGACAATGAAAAATCTTACTGGTGCAATTAAAAGCTACTAAACAAAATATTTATTTTTCAAAAATTCATGTATTATTCTTTAAGGTAGTTGTATTTTATTGATGGCAACATTGAAGCTTTACTTTTGAAAAATCACTCATTTAAAATGTAATTAAGTTTTTCAATATCTTGAAGTTAAAGTACAGGAAAATACTGTAACATTTTAAAAGCAATTACCTATATAGTGAGAAATAAAGTTTCTGTTTTAAATGCTAGTAAGTAACATTTTTACTTTATGAGTGCAAACAGCCTCTGAATTACGCTGTTCTATTCTGTATGAGTAATTTGTCCCATTATGATAACTGTAATCTTTTTCTCTCTTTTTTTTTATTTTATTTTCCTGCTTGCCTTTTCTAGGAAGTTGAGGTTGGTATGCATCTTCTGTCTTTCATGATGCTGTGAGTTTTTCATCTATCCATTGATTTCTTATGTTTTACTAAATTTAAGATTTTTCTCCTTCTGCAGGATGATTATTTTCGTACATGGAGTCCTGGTAAACCATTTGATCAAGGTAAGACTGCTACCAGTCTTAAATTTTATCTCACATAAGTATTTATAATTGTGTTCCTGTTCTGGAATACCTACAGAATTCTGTCAATTTGCGTCATTTTTTGTCTTCAGATGATTTAAATTCAGCCTAATCATCATTTAATATATGTGGGTTTTTTCAAACTTTTATTGCTTTTTTACTGAAAGAGAGGGGAGCATTAGAAACCTCCAAAGCAGCTTAAAGTTTCCCTCATATAAACATGACGTTTGGGAGGTTTTGATTTATTTATGTATTTAAGTAAAGAACTGATGTGCATTCAGTCGGACATTTGAAGTAAAACATGCAATCTAATATTTGTCTTTTGCAGTTAAAAGAATTACGAANAGTTAAAAGAATTACGAAGATTTTGAGAGTCTCTTTATATCAGGTGCATAAAAGAATATCTAGAAAACCAGTTTGGGGAATCTGTCGTGTTGAAATGATCTATCTTGGGGTAAAATGCAGCTGGAGCTTTGAGAATGCTACAGAATAGGTTTAGTCTGAGAATAGTTTGAACACATGCAGCAGATTTTGCCATTACACATTCCCTCCCTGGGCACTGGAACTCAGTATTTCGTGTCAATCCATTTTATGTGTGTTGTTTCAAAGTGTCTGGCTCCTCTTTTGAAACTGTTGAGAATCTTGATATTTTTTAATTGTTATGAAAA
>VWZG01012477.1:40184-89213 GCA_013396735.1 Grallaria varia | reverse complement strand
CCTGCCCATGGACACACTTTGTGAGACCCTTCAGCTGACACCAGACTAGCATGGGAGACCCTACTGGAGGTACAACCACCACCAGAATAGCTCAGAATCTCATAAGGGCATGCAAGCTTCTCCCCCCCGACAAGGGCGTGTCCGTGGAGAAGAGTGAAGTCATTACTGAGATAGTAAATGAACAAAAATTATGTATTCATATGATGTAATGAATATGTATGAAATAACTCTATAAACACCTAACATACCCTGCATCTGTGTGCGGTTTTGGAGGAGCAGAGGTCCCCCCGCACCCAGCGCTGTTTTGCTTTTACCATACAATAAACTCTTATTCGAAAACCCGTTTGGGCTTGAGACTCTGTTTCTCACATACCTCCTGTCACTGCCAAGACTGTACTCTAATACCTTTAATCTCTGGGCCAGGATAGAAATTATCCATTATTCAGATTTCTACAATGACTGTTTCTGGACCTGCAATATCTGTTGGGTCAGTGTCATAAGACCCTTCTCAGACCTTTGTCTGGCGTCTGTCACCTTCTTGACTTACAGAATAGATATGGAATGGCTCCCCAGGCATTGGGAGTACAGATTAATGGAAAGCCACATAGTTTTGCTGAAGATAATGTATTTTTATCACTTAGATTCTTTTTCATTCTTATGGCAGGAACAATAGGATCTTGACAATACTACAACTCAATTTTTCCAATAAATAAAGCAATTAAAGGATCTGTGCAGTCCATGTGGAATGGCTGTTTCCCAGAAGAAAATTCCTCTGGTAGCAAAAATATAAGAGCCTTAATTTTTATCCTGAATAGTCTTTTTCCATGTCAATAAAGAAAACGCAATTTCTTACGGTTATTTATTTATTTACTTACATGATCAATATCTCCTAGAACTTGACTTAAGACACTCAGGTCTTTGGGTAGTAATTCAATGTTAGTAGCATTGCAATTCCTGTGCATTATTACAGGGTTTTCTCCCATTATTTTCTAGATATTCAAGTGAATTAATATGTCAATGTGCTTATAACTAATTATTCTGGTTTGGTTTCTTTGAGTTTTTTTCAACAATGCAGATAGACTTCTACAGTGTTACCTCTGCTCATTTCCAAGTTAATGAGTCTGTTGTATTTCTGAATTAACATCTGAGTAATATCAACTCTGTACTTCCAGTGCATTTATAGTGTTAAAATGTGTAATAGAGTCTTCTTCTTACTTAGGAATACATTCCTGGATCAATTCAGTTTATGACTTGGAAATGAGAATGATTTTTCATTAGGTTGTGTCATGCATGACATAGTTGCTATAAAGATAGCTGAGGAATGTATATATATCACAGGAGACTGAGAAGGATGTGAGGAAACAGTTTTAGAGGTGCAGTAATAATGCCAAAAAAATACTAAGATTGTGTAATAAAGTACCATGTGTATAGCAAGAGTACCAAGTAAAAACTTTTTGAAATTCCCAGTACTGATATTTTATTGGTACCAGTTATAAATATGGAAAAACAAAAATGCCTCTGGGTGTATGAACTAAAGTTCTAAAGAACATGGTATCAACAAAAATCTGAAGGGTTCAAGAACATTATTACATGGGTGGGAAGCCATGTTGTGTACTATGCGACCTAAACTGGTAATTTCTGGGCATCTGTCGTAAAAAACCCAGGGCAGTGAAGAAAAGCTTGTAACAAAATGAGTGTAGCTAAGACCTTAAGGCAAATAACAAATCTTTTGGTCACTAAAGGATGATTTCCTTTAAATTGAGGGAGAAGAAACAGACACTTCTTAATTATATTCCCTGCTCGTTGCAGGGGGATTGAACTGGAGGACTTTTAAAAGGTCCCTTCCACCTTAAACCACCCTATGTTTCTATGATATATATATAAATATTTTTTTAGAAGTCCCAGGCATTTTAATTTAGTGACTTATTCTCAATGAATTGCCTCACCATTGTCTGACAATTGGTACAAGCAGGAACAAAGAGACCTATTGGGAAATACACAACCTTTTTTCCTCTTTCACCAGAGTAAAATATTTTTTGGAAGATAGATAGACCTCTGTTAATGATTTGTGTAGATAAAGCTATATATTGCAATTGAAAATATATTGGAACATTGAAACTGACGTTGAGTCACTTGGTGAAGAAAGGAAAGGATAAACAAAAGAATTTAGAAGTGTTAAAACTGAGACTTGGCCTTGTACTTGCAGGATGCAATTTGGCATTTCACCCCTTGGTGTCACTGCAGCATTTGATATTTGCAATTACTGTCCCACTGTTGGATTTCTGTTTGTTGTTGGGTTTGGCTTTAGAGCTTTTGGATGGTGAACTTTTTTTTTTTTTTTTTTTTTTTTAGTCACTGCAATTGTTTTTTAACAAGTCATAATGAAAGGTAGCAATTAAACTGGGAGCTGCTAATAGCTCTCAGGCCTGCCAATGGGTTCTGCCAAGCACTAAACAAGCAGCGTGAAGCCTCAGGCACCAGATTAGTTTGGAATGAATCAATTCAGAGATGGATAGGATTTACACAGTTCAGGGTTTAGAAATCTGTCGAATCTCCTACAGTAATTTGTGAATTTGGTCAAGTTCACAGTACTCTTACCCTTCTGTCTATACCCTTTCCAATTCTTCTTAAAAATAAGTATCTTTTAACACTTCTATATACATCTCCTACCTGTGACATGGATAGAATTCCACGTAGAAAATTTTTTCTTTAAAATAGCATTCAGACTCTGAATTTAATTCATGCAGTGATTTTCTCTGTGCTGTGTATCATGCATGGCATGTCAGATAGGGCTCCTGCCTTGGTCAGTGACTTCAGACATGAGAGCTAAATTTTCTATGAATCAAAGAAAGAAACAAGGGGAAAATAAATAATTAGAGCATCCTAAAATAGAGGCTGGTAAAAGAACATGTGCTGTGCCAGTGATGGAGCAAATACATTCCTTGGTGTCCCTATGTAGGAGGGTGCAACTGATTTTTTAATTTGCTTCTGCTCCTTTCCCTGCTCTCTTTGCTCACCTATCCTGTCTCACTGGTCTAATCTCTTTGTTGAACACACATATTTCAGTACTTTTTCCTCACTGGTCTCAGAAGTGAGAGGCAAAAACAAAGCCTCTAGCTGAAATATAAGGTTAATATTGTGTGGATCATATCTTCTTAGAAAGTCATTTCTTTATTCTTAGTTTTAAGAGGTAATAGTCACCCTTGGCTTTAAACCTTTGCAATGTTCTGGCAAACTGACAATGCAGTGTTTGAAGGCACTGACAGAGGAGAATTTCTGTCACCAGACAGTGCAAGGGAGGCTGAAGAGTGAGGGGCTGAAAGTCCTCTATGATGATTAGTGTTCAATGTATTCTAATTTCCAGATGAGAGAAATGAGGCAATGCAGTGTTGACAAAGATGCTGCATCTGTGAAACTGATAAACTAGGTCACAAACAGAATTTATTCTAGCTCATAACTTCTCAATAGACGGAAGCAAGAAGAAACACCCTTTACAAGCTAAACTACTAACTTGTTTCTCTTGAATCAATCAAATGAATTTGTTTGTTGTTTTACAGCCCTGCAGCGATGTCAAGTAATGTGGCTTCAGAGTGTGTATAAGGATAATGCCAACAGGGAAAATTGGTCTTTATTCCTACTCCATCCCCTACACCCCCTGTCCCACTAAAAACGGGAAGAAGGATGAGAAAGGAAATTAAAATTTGTTGAAGATTCACCAGTTCCTTTATTATATTATCCCCTCTCTCTAGGTAGGCAAAGTACATAAACACTTCTATATAAGAGAGTAACACAACGTCTCCTTCCCATGAGCAACAAAAGGACAAAGAAGCAGAAAAGAAAAACACCAGGTAGATGAGAAAATTCAAAGGCATCAGAGCACAAAAGGTTGACAGAGGCAACACACATGTAGCATCACTGCCTCCTTAAGCATATCCCCTCGGTGTGGGTGTGCTGATGGTTTTGTCACCCCCAGCTGTAGGCCAAATTCCATACAGATGAGGGTGGAGGAGGAGACACTTGCAAGTTTAGTGCTGGTGGGGCTCTTTTAGGGGAAAAGGCAATAAGAGCAGCAAGTGGGAGTGAACTGGAAATGGTCAGCAGTTTTTTTTAAATTACTTGGTTTGGATTAAATGACTGAATCACCACGTCCACATGGAAGATGATATGCAAGGGGTTTGTCTTCCCAGAAAGGCAATGAGCCATGGGTCAGTGTGAGTGGAGAAAGGTTACACTAGCACCTTTGTATTAAGTAGTACAGAGGATTACATTTGCCCTCACTTGAGCAGAAGTTAATTATTTGTCTGAATATGTCAGATGGTTATACTAATTTCTGCTTCTAAGTAGGTGAGGGCTTTTGTTAAACTCGTACATGAGGTCTTCGTAAGTGCTACAACACTGTAGTGCCATGCATTACTAAATGTCATGCAATACTCAGAAAAATGTGATACCTGCAGCAAATGTCGCGAGCAATAAAATTACAACTTGGTCACTTACACCTTAAGAAACACATTTTCAGGGAATGAAGTTGAACCATAAGTTGAGGTTTGGATTTAACAGAATTTCAGTCCATGATACAGAAGTGTGGTGGGTTCACCGTGGCTGAATGCCAGGTGCCCACCCAGCTGCTCTATCACTCCCCTTCCCAGCTGAACAGGGGAGAGAGTAAGGGTGGAAACAAAAAAAAACCCAGCACAAATCATGGGTTGCGATAAGGCAGTGTATATTGATACAAAAAGCAAAAGCAAAAGCAAAAGCAGGGTGCGCGCACGCAAAGCAGAAGCAACAACTAATGTCTACTTCCCATGAGCAGCAAATCCCCAGCTACATCTGAGAAGCAGGGCTTCTAATCTTGTTAGCAAACAGCTGTCGTAGACAATGAGTGCCTCCCCTTCCTGCTTCTTGCCCCAGCTTTTATATCTGGGTTGACCTCATATGGTATGGAATATCCCTTTGGTCAGTGTGGGTCAGCTGGCCTATTTGTGTCCCCTCCCAGGATCTTGCCCTTGGCTGAACAGTGAGTGCTGCGCTCAGTGGTAGCCAAAATATGGGTGTGTTATTGACACCAATGCAGAGCACTGTGAGGGCTCCTATGGGGAAACAAATTCAGGCTCAGCCAGACCCACCACAAGAAGCTTTTTGTCAAAGAATATAGACCCTAATATTGTCTCCATATCAAAGCACAGGAGGAAAAATGAGAGCCCTTCTGATCTTGAACAGCTTTGGACAAAATGACCTGGAATCAGTCTGAATGATTTTAAATCCATCAGCTAGTCATGAAGCCCATAAATATAGAAATAAGTATAGCCATTGTCCAACTCTGCTGCAAAGTTATATGAATGAAAGATGAATCTCATCAGAATATTAGATTATGACTGCTAAAAACCAATCAAAAGCCTTGAAACACCTTAAAAATGGGAGGAAATATGTCAGGAAAAATGAAAACTGGGCAGCTACAAAATCTGCATAATGATCTTGGTCTGTAGTGGCCTAATTACTCTAATTTAGAAATCACCTTGTCACACCATATTTTGGGAATAGATTTTAAAAATAATGGATTAAAATTTCCCCCTGAAATTATTTTAACACAGGAGACCATTATAAATGTTACAATTGCCCTGTTCACTTGTCTGAACTCCTGGAAAGTGTAAGTCAAAAGCACAAGTGCATTTTAGCTCAGTCTATTTATACTGAACTGACCATGGTGATGTCATTGCTATGCCACTAAAATGAAATAAAGCACTTGGGTAAACATCCTTGCCTTTTGTTGTTGTGGTTGTGGTTTTGTTTTGGTTTTATTTTGTTAGAAGAAACAATATGGCTCCTGATGAAAACATTGAGTCAGTAAGAACTGTATAATTCAACATTGCATTTCAACAAATAAAGAATTTATTAAAAGTTAGTAACTTTTTTTCCCATGGGTTAGGTAGGTAACTGGAGACAGTAATTTTCCCAAGTAGTTTTCCCAAGCTTCCTATTTTCATGATACACATGGAAAAATATTTTTCAGGTTTTTTTCTTCTTTTTTTCTTCCCCCCATAACATTTATATCTATAGGTGGCATAGTTCCAAACTGTACCAGAGTTTTCAGGTAGGTTAAAAGTAGATTTTATTCTCTTAACTCTTCTGGTTGTCATTTTTCCCCCCAAGCTATTAATTGGTGGCACCCATACGCACGCGAATTCTTCCCCTTCCCTCTAAAAGTGTTCTGCAATATCTGATCCAGCAGAAACTTTCTTGTAGAAATAAATATGGATAAGTATATGTATGATACATTATATATGTAATTATGTGTCTTATATATGAACTTATATAATATACATAGTCATACACAGATAAACAATTTGTCTAGGTAGCTAAGCAAATAAGGTGAGTGTTTTTTCAGTCCTGATGAAAATTCATTTCTACCACTGACATGTCCAGCAGCACAAATGTCGTCTTCATTTCCTAAATTAGTCATGCACCTGGAGTGCTCTCATTAACAAGGGCAGCGTGCCTCTTCAATTAAGTATTAATTTAACTTTAATTAAGTATTTATTTAAATCAACAAGGAACCACAGTACACACGAAGCTTTGCAAGCTGTTCGGCTGAAAGGAGTAGATTAAAAGTTAGCAACAGATGTAAGCAGAAAAAATTAACTGGAGTAAGCAACAGCTTTTGAGCTTCCCCACTAAAAAAGACTTTGTAAAGGACAGTCCAGACTCACTTGGGGTGCTTCCTTGCCAAGTCAGTGATAGAGATAATATAGAATATCATAAAGCACTGTAGCCATGGTAGGCTGCAATTAGTGATCAAAGCATCATGCTGCTAACTCAGTTAAAGATCCAGGCCAAAGCACACAGAAGTTTAACTGCAGGTATTCTTCTATAAGTTAAGACGCTACAGCTGGAAGTGCGTTTAGGACACAGCTGGGGTATCACCTCACCCAAACATCCAAGTGTATCTCTGGAGCAAAGCAGTGGGAATGGGTCCATGTACTTTTAGAGTTCAGGGAGGTAAACAATGCTTTCACCTTGTAGCTGTCTCAAAACCTCATCAAAAGGTTTGGGAGAGGGCATCAGGACATAGCAAAGGATGACACTGCCAAGTTTGTAAGGTTTTCAGGATGAGGGAAACTATTTACACAGTCTAAGGCAGAGGGGTAAGTTGGGCGACTGGGCTGCCTCATGCCTTATCTCCCAGCAGTCAGCAGAGCATGCAAACTGACCATTTAGGACAGGGCACGTCTTCCAAGACTGTATTCCAGGCAGATCAACTTTGTGAGTTATGCAGGGAATGGGAATAAGTCCCAGTCCCTCATTTCTGTGGAAGTGCCCTTTAGTAGCACTATCATAATCTCGCATATTTTGGCTCTTGGAAGCCACTCTTTACTTTGTATACTGTGGCTTAAGATTCCAAAAGTGGAGGAATAACCCTTTGCAAACTGAAGCAAAATATATTGAAGTGATAGGGGATATGTCACTTAAGAGACTTGTGTGAGAAATACAAAGTTTTCAAAATGAAGTTTAGTAAATGTGAATTTCTGGATGTCAGTATCTGTATATGACAACACCGAGACAAAAGAAATTGAGACTGCACATCAAAGAGAAGAGAATGTGTTTTCAGCACTAAGAAACAGACATAAGGAAGAAATACTTTTTTCATAGACAGTACTAAATTCTTCATTTCAGCTCACACCACAGGTGAAGACAGCATTTTAAGTAATAAAACAAACAAACCCCTCAGGTCTGTGTTCAGAAAAGTTCTAGAAGTACTCTAGAGCAGAGAAACCCTTTCTTCTCTCACAGCCCAGTGCTGCAGCTGCTGCCAAAGGATGTGCAGCCTGGTCAGAGCTGCCCAAGCGCTGTCAATAAAGGCACCATCCAGTGCCTGCATCTGGAGGATAATGCACTTTAGGGGCTGATTGCAGAGCTTTCATTGGGATGTAACTCAGAGGCTTGCCTTTCCAGCAAAAAAAGTTCAGTTTCAGTAAAATGTTTCCTGTCCTCTTTTTTTGGAGAAGAACCATAATTTCATGTATTTTGCTTCATCTCAGCAATCATAGGTCCAGTCAGCAGGTCTTTTGAAAGGAAAGTAAAAAAAGTACAAAGGAAATAAAGGAGATAAAAATTATTTTTTTACATTTACTGAACCTTAGGTACTGTTTCTATTCAACAGCTTTTCCCCATGTGCTCCCTTGGCTCTTGCAAACCAAGGAAGGAAGGAAGGAAGGCAGGCAGGCATGTAGAAGGGAAGGGAAGGGAAGGGAAGGGAAGATCCTATGCATTTCTCAGTAAAGATCATTTAAGCTTTATCACCTGTAATAAGACCACTGGGTGAAACATACGACGTCCTCAGATCTGAGTGGAAATATAGCAGAGCAGACAACACTAAATTAGATAGGGGAGGTTCAGACAACTACCAGGAAATGAAGAGTGATTGCCTTTTTTTTTTTTTTTTCACCTTGAACCAGATGAAATACATTACTTTATCCATCTGTGGAATCTTCAATTATTTTCCAGCCAATCTGATCAGAATTTTGTCTGGGCTATGTAATAAGCAGTCAGGATTATTCATTTTGCCTAAACCTCATCAGGAGTCCCAATGTGTAATATATCCATTGCAGATTCAGGCTTTCAAATATTTTTTCCTTGTCTCTCAGAGACTTGCAACAAATGCAGAAGTTCCATCTTGCTTAGGAAAATTCTGAGTACACTCCTCCCTCCTAAATGCACCTAGGTAAAAATTCTCCAGAAGACTTCAATATAAACAGAGTAGTCCTGCAATGTGTCCTTTGAAGGGGGTGTTAAAGCTCTCCTGCCTCACCTTATGAAGCAACAACAACAAAAGCTTTTCAACCCCCAAGGCAGAAATGATTGGGTTATACTGATCTACCATCTCCACAAGGTCATGGTCACCAGCATCACTTGTGCAGTAGAAATCTACAATTCAAAAATAGCTGAAATCCTAAACATAAATTAATCAAACTTTCTCTGCTGAATAACCTAAATCAAAAGAGTTCTGTGGCCAAGCAGTATGGTTTTCAAAGCTTGATAAGGGATATTTTTTTAGTTTTTGGCTGGTCCTACTTGTCTTTCAATGAAGGTAATGCTTTTTCTCACATGCTCAGTTACATGATTGCACTGAATGACAGAGATTGATGTGAATGCCTCTGGTTTCACAGGAGTCAGCCACTGACTGACTGCAACTACCTGTATTAGCCAGGGCCTTCAGTGCAGCGTGATGGTGTTGGCAATCCTGAATTCTAATTTCTAATGGACCACATTTAGAGTGAAAATAATTTGAATAATTATGAGGGTTAACTGACATTGGTTATCATTTAAAATAAATTTAAAAAGATACTCCAGAATACTTCACTTAAAAATTCCCTAAACTGAACTGTTGACTGTTCCACAATTTAAACTCAGGTCACTGCAAACACTTAGCTAATCACTAAATGTGAAAATACCCACCACCAGCAAAATCAAGCAGCAGAACAAAAAAACCCCAACATGTAGATCACAATGATTAGTAAAGATCATGAAGTATGAGTTATTCTTAGCACATTCAGTCTTTTCCTTTTATGAAAGGAAAAGGAAACTTTTGAATGGGAGTACTGTTAGCTGGAAAAAGAGGTCTGGGACGAGAAAAAGCAACATGTAAAGCCAGGGTACCACTAGGAATGCGATCATATTCAATGACACAATTCTGAAGGGGTTCATAACTGTGTATCATGAACAATATCTGTACAACCTCACTTTGACAGTTTGAGCTTATTTAAAGATGTTCTTTGTGCTGAGTTGGGTGTTATTCCTTTTTCATTATACAAAATGAAAATAAACAAACAAACCCCAAACTCCAAAACCCCCAACAACAACAAAAACCCCCATCCATCCAAACCCCAACAACTTTAATGGTTCTTCTGCTAATCAGACTATAATTCAACTGTGTTTACACAACTTACTGAGGTCAGTCAACCACTGTAGGAGATCTGGTGCAGTGTACGGAGTAGGTAATAAAGACAGAAAACACATGTCTTAAATTACACGAAGATTTAAAGATCTTTCATTCCACTGAGAAATTCATTAACAGTTAGCAAAATAGTGAAAAAAATTTATTCGTACAAATTTAAGCACAGGGACAACTCAGATTCAGTTTCAAAAATTACTGCCAAGAGTCAGAAATCAGTTTTGTATTTAGCTAGCATGATATAATTTTTAAGCAAGAGTTAAGCAATTAAAAATTAGTCATCATCCTGTTCTGGGGGTATTTTTTTATTTGACACATAAAATGATTTACAGGAAACCTTCCTGATGCCAGCAGGTTTCTATGTGTACATTTTCAATTACAGTTAAATCTGTCTTTTCATCTTTCAAGATTTCATTTTATTACAGCGCATAACCTGAACAATCCCATTACACACTGCATTCATTTTTACATGTTCATTTTTTCACAATTAATATGGATCCCTTATGTCATGACTTTGCTCTTTATCTAAGAAAAAATGCAGGAAAGAGATTGTTGCCAAAGACAACCCAGCTCCCTAATTGAGAAGAATCCAGACTTTACAGTCCAGTGGATTCCTTTAATTAAGAGGAGTGAAAGTAGTATATGTTATTCTCTAATGCAGCTGATTTAGCATGGTTTAACAGACTGCCATTTAACTCTGAAGTCCTTTATCTATTGGTTAATACACACTAATCCTCTTCATTCCCTTCAGCTTGCCTAGAGCATTTGTGGTTACTCACTGCAAGTGTCATGACATAATCCAGGGACTTTTCTAGCACAGGAAATCAGTGACATAGAGATTCCAATATTATGTACTTACCAAATTGGAGCCAGTCATAACTGAGCATGAAGGGTCATGGTTGCTTTCTATTCAGGAAAGCAGAGGTCTGGGAGGACAAAGTACAGACTCTGGGGACTTGCAAATGAGTTCTGAGCCCTCAAGGGAAAGGAGAAGGAAAATGAAGGAAAGAGGGATGTCTGTAAATTGTTGAACTGGAATGTAGGACTGCAGGATGCAGATACTTCTTTTATCTGTGATAAATCTCAGTCTGCTTAAAAGCATCTGAATCTCTGGTCTCAAATGCTGCTTGCACAGGCACTTCTACTTGTGACTTTGGACTAAATTGTGAAGAAAAGGACTGATCTAACCTGAGAGAACCTATCTAACATGACCAATATATTTTATAAGCGTGGTCCACTTTCCATAAACAACTGCTGTAGCTTTTATTTCCTATTCTTATGGTATGGGTTAATGGGGGGGAAAAAAATGGACATACTCTTTCTGAGTCTTACTTCACTATATCTTATTTACTTCTGCCATGAATACACTTGCAGAGTTTAGATGAGAAGCCTAGAAGACTCTTGGAAACCTCATCACTGACTTTTACGAATGGGACTTGAATTGCAACCTACTGTCACAGGACATCACAGTAATCATTGCCCTCAACCTCAAATGTAGCTATTTACAGTGTTTTTTAAGTAGCTGGGTAAGTGATGTTATTTCATTGGATTCCCTTGAATGTAGATTGCAAAGGTTCTTTGACAGTATTAGATTTGTAAGGACACAAAGACAAGTGATATGACAACTGTTTTATGTAATAATTACCCAACATTCTTAGCCCAATACAAGGCACAGAGAGGAACTGGGGCATGTGGGACAGGGCATTAACCTGTTGTTAACATGACCACAGGTCCAGCCTTGCCTCCATGATGCAGAGACAGATTTATTCATTCAGACAGATTATTAATGCAGAGTATGGTAAAATATAAAGAAGACAAATGATAGCTTTGTCCTCTGTAACACCCAGACTCAGCCTCGGTCTACAAAACAAAAATGTCTGTCTTCAGAAGTCTGCTGCCATTGCAAGTGTGAGCCCTGCTAAATCAGTTACACTTCTGGAAATACTAGTTTAAGAAGTTATGGGAAAGTAGAAAAAACATGAAAGTGAAAAACGAGTGTGACTGAAATTGCCTATCCACACTGCTGTCCAAAGGAAGCTCTCACAATACTTAATAGCACTGTTGTGCCTCCATTCAACAACTGCATCCACAGAGATAAGATCTGACAGCCTGAGATACAGCAATGCAATGCAGGATTTCACTCTTTTTGGTTGTTTAGGAGTCCATCCAGTCATGGTGATGCCTACAATGGGGATTGTTCTGCACTGATAAAGGAAGGAAAACAAAAGCCAAATTTTCTAGCAAGCAAATCAAATTGTGTAACAGATCTTTGGATAGAGACTGTACATATTACCTTTTCCTCTCCTGCAATCAATACTCTTATCTCACCAGGAGTGTAATCCCAGCACATCAGGCTCTCTGAGCAGGAAATTCAGTTGTGAAATTCCTCCTGCTATTTTACAAGAGGCCTGCTATCTGTTGTTTATTGTTGTTTCCCACTCTTTCTGTTCTCCTTGGGCTGGTGTTACCACTAAGAGTCAGACTTTCTTCACATATGGCTTATGGAGTTGTGCCATTAATTGCCAGCAGTCTGTTCTGGCTGATTCCCTCTGGGAAGATGGATGCAACATTGTGTGTCATAGCTTTAAGTGTAATTAATACTGAAGACATAAAATTAGGAGATGCAGAAATAATTCTGGCAAGCTGAAAATAGCTAAGTGCTGAGGNTGGTTTGGGTTTTGTTGGTTTGTTTGTTTGGGTTTATTTGTGGTTTTTTTAATTATTAACAAAAAACTAAGTGTTGAAAGTGTGAAAAAGAGCTGTGTACCACATGAGAGAAATTGCAGGCAGAGTACCTGTCAGCAAAACATGTACAGACCAGGTCAAGAGCATAAATCACCTCAGAGTGAAGTGCTAAATTATGTATTTTGTTATGCGCCTGTAATAGAAACATTAAAAGATGGAGAATGATAAGATAGCACTCTTTAATGTCTTCAGTGAATCTCATCTGAATGGAACAAAGAACAAGACAGATTTTTTTTCTAATATAGACACTTAATTAAGAGTGGCATAGCATCAAAGTTCTCCACCCATTACAAAGCACTTTCAGGATAACTAATTTTTCTGACTACTGAAGACTTTGAGACAAAAAGTTGCATATCATGCTTTTTATAAAAATCAGTAGTCTCCAAAATCCAGGCCATTTTAAACTCAGGAGGAACAAATATCTGAAATTTCTCCAAGTATCACAAAGGAATACTCTTTACTGTAATAAGTAAAATATTTTTCATTTATCTCAGTTGAATTCCCCTTCTCTGGACCAGCTGGTGATCTTGACCCATGGCAGTTATGATTATCCCTAAAGGAGAAAAAAGGGGGAAAAGCCAGTTATAGAGTTCCAAATCATAGCAAGAGGTGTGTGAGAGAAAGCAGAGCTACAGTATTGTTTCCTTTATTTTATATGGCTGAGGAAGGTAGTTTGAGCAAAAAGAAATGTGCATTATCTGTCAACAGTGACCACCAAGGCAAAAGTAAAACTGCATGGTAGAAAATGTTCCCATAAAATGTGACTACCATTATTATTTACTGTCACACTCCTGCTTCTATTTTGCTAGCTGAGTAGTCCTAGCTATCCAAACACCTCCTAATACTGAAAACACATGGTGCTGAAGAGCTGATGGGTGCATCACTAAAACCTTGCTCAGACTTGCCTGTCTACAATGCCATGACATATATTCCAATTGCTTTCTCTTCTTGGTCCTGGACATCTATGCTTGTGGAAATGCCAGTATCCCTATTTTGGAGAAGCAATCTCTCATACTGAATTTGCCAAGCGCACACCTTGAACTAAGCTCCCCGTTTATGCATTTCAGACCTTGGCTCATATAGCTCTTAGCCTGATTCGCTAATTTAAAGCACAGATTACCTGTAACCCCAACAGAGTCAAAAGTCCGCACTCCACTGTTTTTTTCACATTCACCTCCCTTGTCCCCAGAAATTTTCCATTTGTTGTCTGTTCCTGCTTAGTTTATATTACAGGCATCCATGCTGCATGGGTATGACGTCCACAAGAAATCATCCTACTACAGTAATTTATAGTCAATAATCTCAGGTCCACTTTGGGGAGGTTCAGCATCAGTGAAAAAAAGTGAAATTTAACTCTTTTTACTGAGCAACTGCACAGCAGTAGTGTGGAAGGTATGTATCCTGTTAGCTTTCTGAATATTTTACCCAGAAGTAGGCAACAGGCAACTCTCTTTCAGTGTAGATTGGGGTTAGACTAATTGCATTTGCATTACCATTAGTGGCTTGTTATGAAGTATTGAATGAAGTGGCCTGGGTAATTTTATTTTCTCTGTTGTTTTGAAATCAGCTCTATGGTAACAACACAGACAGACTGAGACAGAGTATTAGTCAGAGAATGACGAATAAAGGAAAAATACATTCCAGTAAACTGTTCCCCCCTCCAGCTCTTTCTCTCCTTACTCTTAGATTTCCAGAGTAAATGTGTAGCTGCTCACAACAGAGAAATGTCTCCCTGGTAAAAAACAAAGAATCACAGAAAAAAATAATCCTTTAAGAGCCCCTGGAAATGATCTCATCCAGCCTACTCCTTGAAGCTGACACTATTTCAATATTAGATCAAGCTGTGCAGGGCACTGCCAACAGTGTTTTGGAACTCTTTTGTGATGGAGGTTACACAGTGGTCCTGGAAAATTGCCATGTCTAGAAAATTACTAAATATGAATCTTCAGTTGATAGGCCTGGTATGAATAGCAATGAATACCATGCTTCCAAGTTGTCTTTTCTACATAAAATTGTTCTTAATCTTCCAGCAGTCTTGAGAGGAAGACATTCAGCCTAAGGGTGTGTGTTTATGGATCCGTCTTGTGCACCACACCACACAGCTGTGCCATTTGTGTCTGGTCCCATGTTACTCTTTATGTGATTCCCTTGGCTTGCAAAATAACATTTCCCATGCCCTAATCTGCCACTAATTAGCTTCAGCTGTCCTGAGATCAAAGGAATGGACTCTACATCATCTTTCCAAGAAAATCAGAAGATCTGGTGAAAAAAGATTACAAATTTTCATGTTGCAATTATCCCAGTGTTAACATGTACTGAACCCCTAAACAGTCAAACACACAAAATTATCAGAGGGCTTTCAAGCATCCTCTACATTAAGTTTTTCAAAGGTCTTTTGCAAAACAGCAGCTCATAACAGAAATTTCTGTCTCACTAATTTTCACTTCAAACAGGAATGGTCAGAAAATAAAATCTCAGAGGAAAGCTAATATTCATATTTTATACCCAATTTCCAACCTGTAGAATGCTGAATGGTTCTGAGTTTGTGCTTCATTATCTTGGCCATGACACACCATAGAAGAAAATATTTTTGCACAGAAATCTGAAGGTGGCAGACAGATTGCACGGTGGAAAAGAGGAATAGGGGAAAGCATATTTTTTTAAGGAGTGAGTAATAAAGGACTTCGCCAGTGAAATTGCAATAATTTTATTTCTAAAAGACTAGAAACAGTTTGTTTCCTTTGAATGTGTGAGTTGGTCTCTCAGTATAAGACACTGGACTTGATGATCAGTGCAGAATCCAACCTCATTAAAACATATCATTGGTACACTGTTTTTGACAGGTTATGTATACCTTTGGTTCACAGCCAAATAAAATTCCATAATAATTCATTTAGTACTTTAAACTGTTTACAGTACTTGCAATTTCTGGCTTCCCTTGGAGATAGTCTTTAAAAGACACGTGTATGTACTAAAAAAAGAGACAAAAAGTTAAGAATTATGTTATTTCTTTTGGGAAGGGAAATGTAAGTTTTTCTTATATAATAATTATAAAGTGGAGAGGAAAATATTGATGAATTCAACTGTGGAGACAAATGCAAAGACGTAGTTTGATAAATGTGTACAAAAGATCTCATCTTTGCTAAAAGAACTGATAAATAAAGTACTACTATTTCAGACAGATAAGGACTTTCACTTGCTTGAAAGGAATTTTATGCAGTATTAGTAAATTAGGGTCAGTACAGTAATTCACTTCTAATGCAAAATTATTCTTTTTTTTCCAAAAGGATATAAGAATTAATTTATATCTCCAAAGAAACACAGTTTAACCATCTGAAATGTGGATTTAAAAATGTGCTCACTGCACTTTCTCACTCACAAGCAACTTTTTTAATGTGCAGCTATGTACAGTCTAGTAATGTCAAAAGACCTTTTTTGGGTGTTGTAATTAAAAAATTGCCTGTCTTCTAGTGGCCCCAAGTGCATAGGCTGAGATTTTCAAAACTGCCTGAAAGATACACAGGTCCAATTCCCAGCAAAATAAATTGGATTTAGAATTTGAAATGCCTCCATTTGAATATCTTTCTGTTTAAAACTTTTAACTAAAGTCAAGCTGCTTAAAGTACTTTAGTAAGAAACTAATATGAGATTTCATTAATAATATGTTTTCATAAAGCTCTATAGAATAGCTTGTAACTCTGTTTTATCACTGCTTTGAACTCCTTTTGCAGATGGTAGGGAAATCAACCTTAATAATTATTAATATCCTAACCACATTTATAATATCTATTAATCTTTCTTTGGCACTTCACATTCAACATTAAAAAGTGACAATGTCTTTGCTTTATCAGTCTCATCCTTTAGATTCACTGGTGGACTTCAGACTGAAATATAAGTGTAAGCCTTTCTCATTAACTAAGGTGTGCAGGTCCCTTTTTGTTCTCTGAAATCAGGGACAATGCTCCTGTTGGATAGGGAGGGAGGCCCTCTTATTTCAACAGACATTAAACATTGAAGAGTTTTTCCTAAGAAAGNGCTCTGGACTCTTTTCCACGAGTTCCACCGCTGGTTCAGTCTACCTTGTTTTCACATTGCTGTCACTGTAAAGAAAAGTTATGTTTAATAAATCACCTTTTCTGGGATTGCGTTTCCTAGCAAAGTACCCTCTAGTTGCATAATGGTGGAAGACTTGGTACCAGCAACATGTGTCCTTTACAGGTTCTGGATAGGAAGGACAAATGTTTCAGAGAAGAAAGATATTGCTGGTCTTTAAGCTGCTTCTATACAAAGCAGCAGAAATTGATATATTGATATTAGAAGTTCATTACTAACATAGAAACCAATTGAGCGGCTGTTTATCCAAAATTCACTTCGCTTTTGGATCGGTCAAGCTGAGGGTAGTTTGGTAGTGGATATAATTGTACTCAGGAATGCATTCTGTGAATATAAAAAGTTGTTTGAGTTGGGGTGGCTGCACTGAGACAGTAAAACTGCTCTAATTCCATGTTTTAGCAATTCTATAGCATCTAGACATAAGATGGTTTTGGAAAGGTGGATTGTGTTTTTGCTAGGGGCTTACAGTGTTTTCCCCCTCCTCCAAGATAAGCCTCTAGAAGCAGGGAGTTCACAGCAATCCTTCTGTGGGGGCAGAAACCAGCAACAAGGAGCCTGGCCAGGATAACTGCAAAGTGTTGGGTAAATACCAAAGGCAGGAAGCCTCCCAAGGAGGATAAGAGTTAATCCATACTACAGCCACCAACCAGACCTCCAAAGACTATTTCCATTTGAGGAGATTTGTAGTTCTGTGTACTCCCTGCCCTGTACCCAAAACCTGTTTGGCAGGACCTATTGTTCTCCACCTGGTGGCCATGAATGATGGGTGAACGCCTGCTGCCTAGGTTCCCCTTAGCAGAATGTATTCTCCTGATCAGCTTGGTCCATCCCTTCTTTAGCATAGCCTGGCCTCCTAATTACACCAAACCTAAATATTGTGAAGCGCGTGTTTAATAAATGTCTCAGCTTGTGCTGCCGAGCTGGGTCCGTGTAATTTCTCACCCTTACATCCTTCTGCCCCTATCTCCCTGTCATTCTGTTCCCCACATAATCCCAATGGGTCTGCCAACACAAACACAGTGACTCCAGCTGTTCTCTAGAGGAAAATTAAAAAGAAGAAAGAAGGAAGTTGTTCTTTAGATAAGGTCATGTTTTTGCCCTATTTGAGAATAAGTTATTGTGGAAAGCCAATAGTGCAACTGCAGACATTCGTGGAGCTTCCCAGGACAACAGCAGTGTGAAAGCATCTGTCTGCCCTCAAACCCAGGCACATCCTGCAGTCTGACCCTTTTACCCAAGTTGTTAAACTTCAGTGAAGGTGTGCCAGTAGAGCAAGCAGCATGGTTATCCTGGAAGGTAGATGCTGCATTGCTTTAACAAGGCCTCAGTAACTTCTCCAGAGGAAAGCTGGAGCCTACTTGAGGAACACATTTCTTGGAGCTAGTGGGAACCTTAGGGAGAGCCAGATACAGAGATTTAAACTAGAGTCTGGAGAGAACTGTAGAGGGTTGGCTGCAACTTAAAAATCACTCCATTTTCTAACCATGGGAGGGAACTGAGTTGCAAGAACACCATGCTGAGAGGAAGGTTTTATCTGGACTTGTTTGCATTCTGCCTTCTGCATTTGGCTTCTCTTCTTTCTTTAAAGCATTCTTGCTATGTCTGCTTCTCAACGCTCTTTTGCAAACTTTTTTGAGAAGCTTGTTATCTGTGAAAGTCCTGGAGGGCCACCTCAGACATCTGGCTCACTGCTCCTTGAAACAAGAATCAGACATGGGAGTAGAAGGGAGAGGACTACTCACCCTAGGAGGTTACAGGTAGATGATACTACTCAAAATTAGGGTGAGGTTTGGAAGAAATGTCTCAACAGATCACCTGTTGAGTAACAGGAGGTCTTTCCACTGCTTGAGGAAATTCTCATAAGTAAGGACTCCAGCCAACAAAAAGGCCTTTTATAGAGAGCATGCTTCTTGTCTGCATCAGCTTCGGATGAGTTTGTTGGGGGAAATTGCTCTCCTCTAAGGCAGTGGTGTAGCTTTCCACAGAAGAGGATTTTGGAGAGGTGTTTTGTGGTTTTGCTTGGGAAGCAGATCTGATATCAACTGAACTATACCTTTCAGTGTCTTTTTTTCACTAAAATTGCCAAGAGTTGTTTTGATTTGGGCTAGAACTGCACTCTAGAGATAAGGAGTAGTCTGTGGCAAGAGACAAACGAGGAACTGAAGTGAGAAGGAGGGCACACATGAAACCACCGACACTTTCTTGTGAAAATGCTGTTAGTACAAATAAGGATCCCTGTGAGTTTCCTGCAGATCAACCCCAGGTAATACCCTGACCAACAGACTGTCAGAGTGACTGCTTCAGAAAAACACTAGCTTCACTGGGACCAAGTTCTGGTGTGCTGATACAGCCCCTGGGCTTTAGGAGTGCAGCAGTGGTAACAGCTTCCCCAAAGGGCTGGAGAATACGCCCTGATCTGGTGTCCCTTCACTGTGGACCCACTCTCCTCCTGCTCCTTGTAGTGTGTTTAAGACCTTTCTTATCTCTCATTGAAGATCTCTGTGCTCAGAAGGTAGAGAAGCAGTGTAGGGATGGAGATGAAGGATACCCCTAATCCTTAACCCTAATCCTTGCATCCTTCCTTAAGAGAGGAGTTTTGTGTGACAAAATGGTCAAGCATTGAAAGGTAAGAACTAAACACTTAAGCTGCTTAAATCCTTGGGTTCTGTGGCCCACAGGTAGAAAAGTATTTAGTGAAGGTGTCCTTTAATGATAAAAAATTAATTCTGTACTGATGTATTTTCTCAGTCTGGACCTGGGAGTCACTATGAAATAAAAAAGACTTCCTGGCACAAATGTAGCCTTTCAGCAGCTTAAACCAGTTTAAGCAGGGAAATGGTCTAGCCTGAGGCTCTTTGCTTACCTTTTCCATGGGCAGAGTTGAAGCAAGTCTCTCTGCACTGGTTCCCTTCTAGGCTGGTAGGCCATTGCTCCTGAAGGGCGCAGCTGGATATCCTGTCTGCTCTGTGTTTTTAATCAGATGCTGCATTTTCTGGATGCTGTAAAATGCTGATCTTTCAAATAACACCATAATTCACTCCACTAGTAGAAGGAACTGGTGGTCAATGCCAAGTTCAGTATTTTCAGTGGCAACTGGATCATGTCTTTATTTGAAGGTTTCTCAGATGCTACTGGGAAATACTATTTTTGGAAGTGCACTGTAATTGGCTGTACCAGCCTGGACAAGGGCCACAGCTGATATTTTTGTTTCTGGCCTGGAGTTTGTTCACCTTTGATTGGACAAGTCGGGAATTTTTTCCCTCTTTCCGGGGCTACAGCTTCATGGGCAGAATTAGACAAAGCTTTAGCGCCGAACTGGTGACCCAGGCTGGTAAGAAGTGCAAGGCTGGCCATAAATAGGATGAGTTTAAATGGAACGGTAAAATGCAAAGAGTTGTGAAAAGAAATATCTGAATAAATTAATATGTGTGTGGAAATAAGAGTAAGACAGAAATGTGTTGTTGGTTCCTAGTGTATAATCATATATTGAATACGGTGTCCAATTCTAGTCGTCCCTCTCAGAAAAGGTAAAAAACCCCCTAGAAAATTTATTAAAAGCAGCGGTAAATTATGTCAGGGGATAATTTCTGTTCAAGGGAACAGTAGATTAATCCCTTCAGGCTGGAGGACAATCAGCTGAGATGGGATGTCAGAGGAGCGATCACTGAGGTGGTGAATGGGAATGATTGCTCACTATAATAAAAAGCAGGAGATGTCAGGTAAAATGAACACCTAGTAGGCTCAAAATAAACAAAGGACATATTTCATCCCTGTATAGGCAGCTAATCAGTAAATGTCATTAGAGTCAAGGAGACTTCTCATTAGCAGTAACGTTTGTTTTCTTTTTGATACAAACCCAAGTCTTTTACACATCTGCTTGTGTTCCCTGCTTTTGCAGCCTTAGCTGAATAGTAGGTTTTCTTCTGATACCAACAGATTACAGTTTTTTATTCCTTAGACCCAATTTCCAGGAATTGTTGCAGATAATGGCAGAGCCGTGCTGATGAACAGCAGATGATGGATGGTCCCCTTGTTTTCTTGCTATCAATTCTTCTCTGATACTTTGGTTTTTCCTTGCTATTATGGCTGTTTGGATTCTGACATTCTTCAATAAAGACAAAAACTGAATCTCAAGCTGACAAATAGTCACATATATAAAACAATTTAGTTTCGATTAAGGTGTCTCAAAACTGGATTTATCCGCCACACAAAAAAGTGACAGTTAAATAACTAGATCATTTTTTCTTTTTGTTTAGAGTTTACTAGGGAAATATTTTGCATGATAAAATGAGTTTTTCTGCATGCTTCTAGAATGAAAGATCAGGTAGCTCAATGAATTAGGCAATGCTTCAGAGTATATTTCTTTCTGAGTGGAGTTTAAAAAAAAATAAATCATTTTAAGCTATCAACCCAGGAGTCTGTCATTGACAGAATGTGGCTGGAAATGGTTCAGGACAGACGCTGTGCTTCCTTTACCAGGACAGAAATCTGCTCTCTGCATAAAGGATTAGATGCAGAGAAGAAATATATAGTGATATAAAATTATACTGCCCCAGAAAACCTCTGTAGCTGTGCTCTCAGTCTCCATCTCATAGCAACATTATAGCTTTGCTTTCATGGGAACACTAATTTATATTTTTGGGGAAAGGATGAAGCCAGAAACTCTGGCTAAATACCTTTAGCACGAGGCATAAATGGCACTATGAAAATGACCATTTCCTCCAGACTTAGAAACATTGTAATTCATGTCCTCCAGTTCGCTGGATTTTATGCAACACCGTCCTTTGCACTCTGTTTCTCTGGAGGATTATTGGCTTTGTTACTTCCTTATCTGAAAACACAACCAGTTAACCCCTTAGATACTATACATATCTATCCATATTAACACTGATACTTCTTTCTGAAGTCTGGTGGGTGCAGTAATGAGCTAGCTGTGCTAATGAAGCAATAAAAACCCAGGGAAAGTGCCGTTGTATTTGAAAAGACTCGGGAACTAACACACAGAACCAGATTTTCCAAAGAGCTCAATTGCACCTTTTATACTTTTTCTGCTGTCAGCTGTACTGTGTCATGCATGTGGAAAGTGATGCATAGCATGTGTCCAAATAATGTCACAATTCCTCTTCCTCTTTCCCCTCAAAGGAAAGCCTATATTCTTCACCAGAGAGGATGAAATTAGAACATGAATTGTGACTGGTGGATATTAGTCATATCACTTATTGTCTGATAAAAGATATAGGGATGGATTTATTTACCTAATTTGACTTCCTATGAAAAGGACTGATGGATCTGACCTGTGTACACACATTCTCCTTATAGGCATTGGAGACCCCTCTGTCAGCATCAGCTGAGAATGGGGTGCAACTGATCTTATCCTGAAGCAGAATATGATCAGAAAAATCCTTTCCAAAGTTTGTTGTCCAGATCTCTGCTGAGTCTGACTAGTTTGGATATAGGTACTTTGGAGTGAAATGACTCCAGCCTTCAGGTTGGAAACTGCCTGGACAGCAACAGCCAAAGTGTGAGAGCTATCTGCGCACTGAAGAAGGAGTCATTTTCCCAGAATATGACTCCAAGTAGGGTTCTCATTGTCCTCATTGCTTGTCCAGTGAAGAGGCATATCCACGGACTATATGGGGAGTCAGAGAAGGTGGGCTGAGACAAATATTTGCAGGTAGATAGCTAAATAGACCCTAATCTGCATGCTGATATTTCCCTCAATGACATTTCACTCTCTTCAGAGAACTAGTGCCATCACTTCAGTTTCAGGGCAAAACTCTTTTCTTAAAAGGTCCCAGCATAACTCTTCATATACTGCTTCTGAGATATCCTATAGTGTTGTCACAGTGCCATGGTGTACCCCAGCACACAAAGATTAATAATTTCTGCCTCCAGTCAATGCGTGAAAGTAATTCAGTGACCTTTGGGATAGGCATCTGCAGCATGTCTTTCTAATATAAATAGAACAGTTTTAAAAACAACTAGATATTTGAAACAATTCAGTGGCAAGTTTAGTTGTAAGCATATGTCTTCTGCTTTGCCCAAAAAAACCATTTTTCTTAGCTTCTCTTTTTCTGGAAATATAGTATAGAAACCCATTAAAGAGGAGATAGACATGTACTGAGTCTTTAGATCTAAAGTAAAATTTTCACTTGAAAATGTCAGACAGATTTTCAAGCTAAACTTGAAGAAAACAGACTGTATTCAACATTCCAATTAGAGTTACAGTCAACCATACACTGAAACAAATCTTATTCATTGAGGAAAGAGGGAAGAAGATTTAGGCAAAAAATACCTTTGTTTTGTTGTTATTTCTGTTCTTTTTTTTCTTCTCTCCAAAGTGCCAGGATAAAGGAAAAAGACAAACTACTAATGAGGGTCTTATTAATATTCTGATAGGATTGTAAACATAGGATTCTAAACATAAAATTATGTACTTTGTGTGGGAAAAAACCACAACATCAAAATTAGGTTTAATACTATGTGGTTTGGAGCATGAGAGATGCTGAGTAAGTGCCTGCTGGATTAGTCCTGCAAGATAGCTGATGGTATTTTGTGCTTGCTAGCAAAACTACAGATTTGTGACCCTCTTCTATGTTACTTTCAATATCAACATGGAATGTAGAGGCCAATGTCCATCGAGGATCATATCTGCGTATGGGCCAGACTTAGGTGTTAAAGGGCTTCAACAAGTCGTGCCTGATTAACTTGGTGTACTTCTATGATGGAGTGACCACATCAGGGGACAAGGAAAGGGCCATGGATCATCTCTCTGGAGTTCTGTAAAGCTTTTAATGTTGTAGTGGTAGGAGAACACTGGCACAGGTTGCCCAGAGAGCTGGTAGGTACCCCAGCCATGAAAACATTCAAGGTCAGGTGAGATGGGGCTCTGAGCAACCTGGCCTAGCAGAATATGTCCCTGCCCATTGCAGAGATTTTGGACTAGAAGAGCTTTGAAGATCCTTTCCAACCCAAACCATTCTATGATTCAATAAATGCCTTGTCTGATTCGAGGTGGTGATCTGGCATCACTCCTGCCAAGCAGCTGGTACCTTTCTCTTTTTGGAGGGGATGAGCTATACAAAGAAATGTAATGAAAACTAAAGTATGAAGGATTATTATACTGGTTTTAAAGCTTTGGAACACTGTTACACATCACAAAAAAACACCAAACAAAATGTAATTCAACAGGCTTGTCACTTCTGGGATATTTTGCTGTTAGCTTTAGTGGACGTAATTGAGGATTTTGATTAGTTTCTGGGAGGTTTGGGTAAGAACTGTGTCTAGACAGCACCTTTTACTACTCCATGTCATGGAGCAAACCTTCTGTCTGCATGATTAATTCTCTCATCCTCCATGTTCTTTCAGATTGGCTAATCTTGACAATTCTGTGACTCTGTGACTGTGATAGATGTTCTCTCATGACAGAACAACCAACACAGATGACTGTGTATAGGGATTAGGATTGTATGACCCACCTGCAAGTCGCTAAAAACCCCTTTGGAATCATGAGACATGAGCTTTAATGGCTGTTCCAGCTGAACAGCAAAGCCATAATGAGTCGCATTCAACTAGTAGGTTTTGGCAATGGTTCAAAGTAATTTCATCCAATTATGTTTAGATGAAGTTTTCTTTTTGAAATACAGTGTTTAATCTAAACCAAAATTAGATTTCCCATTTAAAACTGATCATTTGTCTTTTAAACAGCTATTAGGAGCAACACAGTTCAGTTGGCTGATTTTTTTAATAGGCTTTTATGGGTTCAGAATTAGTTCCTTACTGCTATGAAATTTGCACTGAGATATATCTTTCAGCATTGTGATGGTGGTGATGGCAGTTTCTAAACAAACTAGTCAAATGTTTTTTTACAGGAATGACATCTATATAAGTAACACAACACAGTAATTCCCAAATCTCTCATCATCTGAATATTCTATGAGCTTCTCTTAGAAAGATTGTGATAATGAGGTCCTATAGCTGGACACAAACTTTATGAAATTTAGATGCAGATCTCTTAGAAATTTTTCTTTTAGAACAATTCTGGGCAGGCGTAGATTTAGGGTTCCAGCTGGAATCCATCTCATGGAAGAAATATTGAACAGACTTACCAATGGATAATTTCTGCAGAAATAATGATCACAGTAATATGATATGTGGATCAGGCTTGATTTTCTATGTCTGGATCTTTGAAATAGAGATATGCTATATCATAAAAGAAGGACACCTCCTAATGCACAAAATTCTACTAATAAGCCACAGAGACTGCCTTGAAGTAAACCAAGACTTTCAATTGCCATGATTAAGTGGTAAGAGAAGTTGATGAAGAATGTATTAAGATGGTTAAAGGGTAATAATTATTGATTCGTTTTCCAGGAGACAGAAGCGACTTGGTACATTTTTGGACATCTTTTCCCAAAATATCATTCCTATTCTTACTGAAGACAGCATATAGGAGCAGTGAATCTTTGTGAGAACTGGTTTTTTGCCTCCTGCATCGCAAGTCTTGAGCATCCAGGTAATATTTATATGTAATTCAGAAAATTATTTTTACAAAGAACTCCTAATAAATTTATTTTAAAAGCACTCTGGGTCTAATATTTTGTAATAAGGTTTTAGAACAATAGGCCCATTGAGAATTTCAGTAGAGTACTAGTGTCTGAAGTCAGAAGTGCACAGTGTAAGAATAATTCTCCCAGGCCCTGGTTGTGCGGTTTACCCTGCTGAGCAGTGACTTAACCAACAGAAAAGCTTCAGTTCCATATCCGTAGCCTGCCAAGCTTGATGGACATAAGCAACCACTTGAAAGTTGAGCACATGCTTAAGTGCTTTTCTCAGCAGGGGCTCTGACTGAGTTTTGAATGTCACGGTTATATGTATTTCCAATATAAAAAATGTATTTTCTGCATCTCTTTATTGTAGAGTCTATTCATTCTTTTGACATTCTGATGATCCCTTTTCCCATATGAAATTAAACTGTCTTTTCTAAAACATTCTTTTCTACTACAATCATATCTTCAAAATGAGGATTAGGGATGAAGAGCAGCAGGAGGCAAACAGATGAGCTATTTAAAAACTATTTTAATTCATACTTCTTTAGTAATAAAGTACATGGGGAAAGAAATTCAAAGCATGTGTTATGTATAAGTATAATTATTTCTAAATAAGATTGTTTTCACATTTTCTATAAGCCATCAATAACTCTTTACTGAGTCATCCCCAAATCCTGAGAGATAGTTAAATACACATTGATGCCCATCTCGAGTTCTGATAGGCTCCCATGATAGAATTTTTTTTAATTTAGTTTTTCCAAAAGGTCTTATTTTTCATTCAGCATAAACCCCTGATTACAAAAAAAAAAAAAAAAAAAAAAAAAAAAAATCCAGGTGAACTTCTTCACAAAGATGAGATGGACCTCCACAATTCAGATGCCAGATCTCAGAAAACCAAAGAAAAATCTCTTTCAAGTGTGCACATATAAGCTTTAGTCTGTGAGAGTCCCACTGTGGTCCTCAGCATCTCCTCCTCCACCCCAGGTATTCATTTTTTTCAAAGAACAAGAATATAGTAAAGAAAAGCTCCAGATATATGTGCCTTTTTTTTTTTTTCCAATGGAAATGAGCCAGCAGTCTGACTATCAGACATGCAAACAGAGGCTCCTGTGGGAATCCTCAAGACTTTGCAAAGGCAACCATCACTTTTCTGCAGGGATAATAACTGCACAATTGATATTTCATAGTGAACTTGAACTATCAGTTGACTCAAGCATCTTGGCTCATTCTTTTGATTTGTGAAGCAGAAGTGTGTTTGCAGTAAATTAATACAATGGGCTTTTTTGACATGATTACATCTGTACTCCACCTCGGTGAAAGGACTTCTGTTTTCAACTCTCTACATGTATTAGTAGAATATCCAGGCTAAGCAGGCAGCTGATTATTTTGGGAACTGAATTTTTAGTCTGAGTTGCAGAAGTGTTTCTCAGTATGTTTATATGTTTAATATTTACTGCTTCAAGCAGGCAGGTCTCAGGTGGGAGAGAGGAACAATTCCTTTTTGCAGTCCATGTCTGCTGGAGTTATTTCTGACTCTATTTAAAGTGGTGAGTTTCTTGTAGCTGCTTTTTAAAGGGAAAAGTGACATGTGATTCAATTTGAATCGGGCTCATGGGGTTACAAAAGTGTATCTGTGCATAGAAGTGCGTCTTTCACTTGCTACAATGTCACACAAATATACCTCCTTCATGTAATTTACTCACTTGGAGACGAGTAGAACTAAATACGGGTCTTTTTGCTAGAACCCCTTTTGAACCCAGCAGCATCCAAAGCAATGTGTTTTCCTCTGTGGTCCTGTGTATTGCCATGTCTGGTTTAGGGGAATATATGACTCAAGAGGCTAAAAGAAAAAAATCATGATTCTGCATCTTCCCTCCCTTTGTCCATCTTCCTCATTGCAATACTTAATTTCCCTCTACTTTAGGAATCTTGTGGGTTTCCTTATCCAGAAAGCTGAAGGCTGAACATGTTTGTTACTTGTGAAGTATAAACAAAGTCGATCTGGTTGTTTCCTTTCATTCTGCTGGCAATGATTTGTCTTTTCAAGATATTGCAGGTCATCCTTTCCCTTTACTTTTACATAAAAGCAGAGTAGAGGCTGTTACCCCTCTTTCCTCAGCCATCGTAACCTCTTCGTATTTCTTCTTCATTAAAGTTCACATGCTGGTAGGATTTTTATCATGCAATCCCACATCCCTTCCAGAACCACCAGCTGCCAGAAGCACACAAAACAACTTAGCAGAAAAAAAGGGAAACTTCTGCTGTTAGTTCATGATGTTGACTTATAAGCTATAAGATTTTATATCATCTAGTCAGCCTTTTTTATCCCTGCACTTCAGCTGCTGGATAACAGAATGAGGAAAGCAAAATGCTAAAATAAAGCAGCTGTGTGAGATGTATCTGTGTGCCTGTGGTCCTCTGCCACTATCCTGAATGGGTTGACCTTCTTTTCTAAATTAGAAGGTCCTTGAAGCAAGGGAAGGAGAAGAGTTTGAGCAAATGGACTTTCCCTTCTGTAGAAGAGGATACTTATCAACAATTGTAAGGTATTTACTTTCACATCTTACTTAAATAATCTGCTCAGCTATTTGCAGACCTCCTTCAGGGAGACCTCCCATGGGATGTGTCAGCTGCGCTGATCCAGCCACCAACAGACAGAGTTCATGCAGCCTATGTGTGGAAAAAAATTGTGGAAAAGGCTGTATGGTTGCAGCTGATCTCCTCAGACCTTGCACTCAGAGTAGCCCCAGGAGCTGAGCCTCTGTGTTAGCAAAAGGACCCTGCTCCTTAGCACTGACTTTTTTCCAGCCGTGCGTAACTGGCAACCTGTGCTTCATCCAAATGAGCAAATCCTGGCCCACTGAGTCCCTGTGCTACCAGAACTGAAAGCAAAACAAAACTAGCTCTAATACCTTCACATTCTAAAGCTCCTTCACTTGGAAAATGTGTGCCAGGGGTGAGTGAGACCCCAATTCCTACGCATAATGTCTTCAGTATGTAGTGTATTAAATATAGGTTAAAACATCTGGGGCTTTTACCTTATTCCTCTCATTTCCCCTTTTCTCTCTTCATTCACCCAGTTAAATCAGTCTCTGTATTAGAAAGATATATTCCAGCCTACAGGACACTACCTTAGTGAGGCTTTTCATCTCACTCCCCCTATAAAACTACTCCTGGATTTTAAATTCTGTTAGAAACACAATCTCCCTGACTCTGTTTGCTTTTATGTGTTCAGGATGACTTTTTTCCTATTCTTAAACTTTTAGTTTATTAGTTGAAGCCATAATTCTTATGAAGGTGTCTATAGGAATGCAAATGCTACAGGGGAAATGCATCCTTATTTTAACAATATTGGGTGAGGGAAATAGAATAAGATTATAAATCACATAAGGGATTTCTGACTCCACAAATGAGGAACATAGTTTGTGAGAACAACATGCACTCTGCACGCAGCTGTGACCTCTGAAAGTAACTCCTGAACCTTGCATAGCTCCTGCTTTGATGAGGTTTCTCGGAAAGGAAACACAAGTGGATTAAGCTCCTTCTGGGTTTCTAATCCTCACTTAGAAATAATTCCAGAATAGTGTCTGAAATGATATTTTGAGTCTGGGAATATCTTTCTTTTCTGACTCCTTTTGAAGAAAGATTCTTAAGGGTAAAAATGTATCACTAAAAATAATGAGCAAACTTGGGACTTTTCCTGCAGAAAGATGATGCCTTCTCACTAACTGCTATGTGATAAATGCATGCCTGTTGATGTGTGTGTGCCATATACCTCACACATCAGGGTGGAGGTTTGTGCTTGTATATCTCTAGGACAGGTCTTGTGCTTGACTTTTCACAGGCTAATCTCTTTGTGTGTCTTTCTGAGCTGGAAAAGATACCTGGTATGAACTCTTGGGAGTTCAGATTCTGAGCTCTGAATGCAAAAACTACTTTCTTTTTTTCATCTTCTGCAAAGAACTATGGCTTGCTTGGTTTTTATGGGTGCTTGTGTATCAAAAATGGGAGAAACTGGAGAATAAAAGGAGGAAGTATTTTTTTAAGATGAAGGTTAATTTGCCCATTGCAGGGTATGAGGCCCCATCCATGTTGGAGCCCTTCAGTCCTTATAGACCAGGAGAAAATTACAACTTAAACTCACACAGGTGTTTTTGGAAGCAGCTGACTTGTAAACAGGAGTGTTTTTCATAAAATGGGTTGTGCCTTAGACTAGGTGTGCTGGTAATGGTGAGGGAATCCACAAGGGATTGAGTGGCTCTCCTGCAGTGAAGATTGACCACTGGCTACCCAAAAGCAATGGAGACTGTGTTGGGATAGATGGGCAAATCACAGCCGCTGTCTGATTGGAAGACTTGTCTGCACTATTCAGGTCACAGTCATTTACCTCTCACATGCTTCCTTGGGATTGAGACATTAGCAAAAATAATAACCAGTGTGAATGATATTTCCGATACTAGTAAAAAAACACTGTGTAAAATAACTGGAAAGTGCTACAGAAGTAATTAAACTGCAGCTTCATAAGTGGATGTATTAATAACAGAAGTGAATTATTTTATAGACCAAAAAGTTGTTTGTTTTTTTTTTTAATATCACTTGCTGTTTCATAATACATGGGAGGTCTGTTTTCCCAGCCTTTGGGTGCATTTACAAAACAAGAACTACTTTGGAATTTTTGAAAATTTTTTATACATTTTCTTTGTGTGTGTGTGTTGTAGTTAAGTGTGAGGCCTGATATTCTGACCTCACGCAGAGCAAGCTTAGCTGTGACTGATGCTCAGCCCTAAAGCATTGCTATGAGGGGGAAGTAGTATGAAGTAAAGTGCCTTCATATGTGAATTTCTTTGAGAAGGATAATAAATAAGGACCCTGGGATTAGTGTGAAAACTGGCAACACACAAAAAGCTGCTATAAAAATGTAATTATCTTCTATTGACAAAGCAGTATATTTTTTCACATTGTTTGTAAATAGAAGATACAAAGTAATTTGGCTAAAAACATCAGTGTTAAAGCCATGCTATGTTTTATACTGGATCCTACTTCACACATCTCCCCATACATACACACACAAACACAAAACTTGCCAACAAGATAAAAAAAAAATCTGGATTTCTAAATAGACCTAAAAGTCTCAGTTCGATATGCAGAAATCCTAGAGTATATATGTGGTCTGCTTTGATATAAGGAATGACTTTGTAAGATGTGTGTTGAAATTACTGGGCTAAACTCTGCTCTCAGCTCAACCAGGCACCCAGCTGTGAGGAACTGAATCATAGAAGGTTTCTCCTGTGCAGAAAATCATGGAGCTTGGTGCAGCCTGTCTTGTGGAAGATGGCATTGGCTTCATGAGCTAAGGGAGATAGGCTTCACCTGCAAACTTTCACCGTAGTGAAGGTGAAAGTCTAGCAGTCATTTCCTTGGTGTATACTCTTCATGTAGGTTAAAACGAAATAATGTTTGTTATGTGTATTTCTGCAAGAAGAGGCTTGAATTTTGCTTAGGATGGAGCATGGGGATTTTCTGTGTGAATTATACTTATTACATATATATATGTGATTTTAAAATACATCCAGATTTGAATCATGTGTGTTTTTTTTAACAATACCAGAATGTCCTCCACTCTCTCTTGCTCATTATCCAAACAGAAACCCTATAGAAACTTTCTTGCAGCTCTGTATGTTAATAGAAGTCTCTGCTTTGTATTAATATTCATAGCAAACACCAAGCTAAATAACATAAAATATCTGCTTTATGTCTTTTTAATAGAATTAATCATAGAATGGTTTGGGTTTGAAGGGACCTTACATCTCGTTCCAACCCTCTGCCATGGGCAGGGACACCTTCCACTAGACCAGGTTGCTCAGACCCCCATCCAGCCTGGTCTTCATAGGAGGCTGAATGTCTTCCTGAGTGGGTATCTCGGTGGCATTCACACTTGTGATTTATTAATATACTGCAAATTACTTCATGTCTAAAAGACAAATTATTTACCTGCAAAATATGCTCAAATGCTCCCAAGCTTTGCAACTCAATTTGCTACAGAACCTTGTTAATACCATTTCTTCCATTACCAGAAGAGTGATAATATTTTACAGGGTAGTTGTAGAGAGGGGGCTGAATGTGATATGAATAGCATAACTACTCATTTTGTTACATATTTCCACCCTAGTGTTTTGCAGTGCTCATCATGAGTCTTTTTCAAGCCCAAGGTACTTCTCATTTTGTACACATGAGGCTTGCAACTTGCTGCCTTGTCTCCAATGTTTCCAAAGTGAGGCCTTGAGGTTTTTGAAGATTGGAGTTATTTGGGTTTGGTTGAGGGAGTTTTTTTTGTTTGATTTGATTTGGTTTGGTTTAGGGTTCTGGAGGTGTGGAGTGAGGAGAATGGAATGTCGATTGTCTGTGTGGTTATTTGACTGTGTTGGTAAGGATTTTTAAAGTATTTTTAAAGATAAAACCAAAACCAGAATACCAGCTTCCTTCACTGACAGCAAAGATCCACCACGGGCACAGACTTATCTATCAAATTATAATAACACTGTAGGACTTCACATTTAATTAGCAAAAAAGGTGCTTTTCCACTGCTTCCATGCAATGTGAGTGGGTTCTCAATTTGCCCACTTGTCTTGGTTTAGAGTAAGCTAAAACAATTTAGAATTCCTTTCTCAAAATTGACCACACCTCTTTTAAATTTAAAACAAAATTTTGATTTGGAAAACGTGCAGAGGGAAAGATAACAGTTCTTAACNTGAGGCTGTCGGTGTCTCAGGAAAACGGCAGCAACTCCAAAGCAGTGAAGATTGTCTGTCCCTCTGAAGCTCTGGGCACACTGGGCTAGGAACAGGAGGCAGGGAAAGAAGCCAGAACCCACAGGAGTCCCTTCGAGCTGGTTCCTTCTCCAAACCGCTGCAGAAAAGTGAAGGGAAAAAAAAACAGCTCCCAAAACAAAACAAAAGAACTCTCCTCCCAGCCATTAGGTTGGAATTTCGGATCATTAGCCGGGTCTTTGTTAAGGAGGGTGTCAGTTCCCAAAGTCTGTGTTGGTAGGAAAGAAAAAATTCTGACAAATTCTAAAACTATATCACCACTGGTTATCCTTGGTGTCCTGCCGTGAACTGGGGTTGCAGGGTTACAAACCGAGCCACCATTTTCGCATAGATTCTGCATCCTAATAGGTTTTTTTGTGGTAAATACTACATTTAGATGTTTATTGTGAAGACAGTGAGAGCAGACTACGAGTTTGGTTATCAGCAGAAGATCACTCCAGTTGCCTACTTTTCCAAAAAATTCTTTGAAAGTAGTTCCTGAACTGTAGTGTTACTGCATCTCAGTTAAAATGCAGACTGCTTTGGCTTTAAAACTGATTTGTGTTTGCTAGTGTTACTACAAAAAATACATAAAAAGTATAACAGCACTGCATAAGCAAGGACAGTAGTTGCAAAAGTTTTATGCTGCAGAAAGTAAAGCTTTACACTTCACTTTTACTTAAATCATAGGGCAGTTGCTGTAAAAAATTAATATGTTTTCTGGTTTGCCACTCTGTACAATAAATCATGGTTAATGGGGCCTTACAGGGAAAGGCAGCTGAGGTATTAGACATGGACAGGGAGCCTGCTGCAAACGGGAGTCTAAAGCAGTCAAGATCATGAAACAGAGCAAAAGCAAATGGATTTGGGTCCTACATCCCAAACAGTGGTTAGTCCAACATTGTGGGGGAACATGATTGTAGCTGTTCATTATAAGCAAAGAAATGCACTTACCCCGAACTTTTAGATTGCTGTCAGGATCAAGGTGAGGCATTGGGGTCCAACCCAAATTATTTTTATCTTCTGCGTGACTTATAAGATCCAGCATGTCAAGCTGGGCGCAAGCACAGATACAGTTCTGTTTCCTGATGGATCTCTTTACTCTGACATTGTCATTGGTAGGATAAGTCTCTGAAGAATGCTTTCACCTCGATGCAAGTATTTCAAGGCCCAGCAATTAGTACACCACATAATTGCAAGGGAGATCATTTCAGAAAACAAATGGGAAGAAGAGAAAATAGTGAAGCTGAAAATAAAGTGCTGATATTCTTCAGGCCCAGGTGACTCTTTGTATCACAATGATTGATGGCTTCAGTAACATTTTTACAGTCTTATCACACAAACAATCCTTTCTTCCCATTTTGTTTCCTTGGGTAGGTGCAATAATTTTTCATGGAGCGGACAAAGGAAGAATATACAGAGTATTTGTCAAACTCATCAGAACACTTCCTTCCAAATGACCCTGTTCGCTGGTTTTGCATTTCCTCCATATGATCTACTTAGAGAGCTCCTGGGAAGCAAAAGGACTTTGGACTCACTATATCTCAGCAAAAGCCTAAGCTTGTTAACTGAGTCATATACCTTTGCCCAACAACAAGGATCACTTTTGAGAATCTAATCAACATTGTTTTGGGGTTTTTTTTTGTTTGCTTNTTTTTTTTTTTTTTTTTTGACGGTTGTTTATTGTTTTGCTTATGGGAGCCCGCAGGAAATAGAACACATTTAAGAAACATGGGAAGTAAGGTTGATGCACTTACTGCAGAAAAAAGCGCTATGGTATGTTAATTATCTGATTAATTATTGTAAAAAATAGTTATTGGCCCATGAAAACAAATTCTTTGTAACCAAAAATGGGGAATAATTGACACATTTACCCACATGGTTCCTAATAACTTACCAAAGTGAAGGCAGACAGAAGGGAAATTACATTTTTTGTTAGTTGTAACATTTAAATGAGATTATGTGAAATGGGTCTCCTTCAGATTTCCTGCATAATTCATCCATCACTGTAACAGTTAGCTATTTTTAACAGTCTTCTCACAAAATTAGGAGAAGGAGACAAGAAGAAACTCTGGCAATGTTCTCACTTTAAAAGGAGAAACAGTCCTTTAATCAGCAAGATACTGCGGGACTTTGTTAAGACTTCATTTCCACTGAAATTAGTGTTAAATATATGTTTTGTTCTGGCATAGACTCAGTGGAACTTCTTCCCCTTTCTCCCTCTACCCTTAAAAGAATAATTTGGTTGAATATGATTTGTATTTTGTTATAGGGGCTTGGCTGCGAGTGTTGAGAAGGCTGACTGATGTTGGAAGTGCTGCAAAGCGCTGGGGAAGTGTCCACTGTGCCAGTGGCTCCACTCCACTCTCAACAGGGAGATGCAAATCTGCTTCTTCCAAAACCAGCAGAAGGGAGGATTTAGTGATGACAATCATTTGTCCAGAGCAAGATTGTGTGAGCACAGACACCATTGCTGCTTTTAGAGATACTTGCACATATATAAGACGCTTCTCTGACACTCATCTTGAAGAATCATCTTATTAATGTGAGGGATGGGGAATAACAACAGGGCTACAGTTAATTTGTCAGGTTCTAGGACACCATCCATCACCCCGAGCTCGGATCAAGTAGCATAGGAATGGCAGGGTGATTCAGCAACACCTTCACTTTAAGGCCATAAAAAATTATTTATAATGGATGACTAAATTTAGACATAATGGAAACCACAAAGATAATTCACAATCAAGCAAATAGGAGTCTTGAATGTGCCACTTCTCTGGGAAGACCTGGCTTTAACAGAAGTGTAGAATTTCAGATTCTGCAGATGTCAGATTATTATAAAGACAACGTTTCTCCTGGTGCACAGTTAATAATGATGTAGTGACCAACACTTCTGGGAAAGCCAAGAGTTTGGAAGTAATATCCTGTGCCCAGTTAGACTAAGGTCACAGATTTGAATGGAATATAGATCCCATTATTGTTGGGCATAGCCTGTACACACCAAATGAAGGTGCTGAGTTTAAGTGGTTGTTCTCCAGGGATATCTCAGGGAAAATGTCTCCTTCTGTAGCTGTTCTTATTCTTTAAAGAATGACCAAATTAATTTGAGTAATAAACACTTGCTGTCTTCAGCATTTCTAAAAACACATTTCTGCTGCAGGAGTTGTTTCTAATTGACACTGTCTGAAGGATAGTACATGCTAACTTACAGTATTTCTGTGAGGATGGTTCCCCTCCACCTACCCTTCTGACATATTGTAGATTATTGTTTGCAATAGTACACTGAATTTCAACTCCTGTGATTTCTACAATAATGTAGTGACATCTAAGAGCTGCATATACAGGCTGTCATCCTGGATGAAACACAGATTGGACTATGCCCTGTTCTGTGACTCGAAGCAGTACTGTGTTAACGAGGTTTTTTTGAGAACATATTTTTTTGCAGGTGCCTTTGCTGCTAAATATAGTTCTGTTTTGACTGTCTGAAGGCATGTAAAATAAATACTCAAAGAAGAATTCCAGATTTATATGATGGGAAAGCAGTGCAATATCAATGAAATCAGTATAAGCAACATCCTTCAAGACTGTCTGTCTCAGTGGAAAACAATCAAAGACTACAAGAGAGATCATGGACAGCATGGCACTGTGCTCCTGTTGCAATACCAGTACACAGCATAGGAAAGATTTAGAAATGTCTTAAATATGCTGATCACTTCAAACAATATATCACAGCCAACCAAAGCATTGATACTTTTGATGACTTGCACTTAATCCTTTCAATAAGCAGTAGCTCTTCTATTTGCATTGTGGTGAAGCACTTTGGAGCAGGTTCAGTAATTTGGGCTCCGCTTCCATAGGTCAGCTTGTACTTATCGGTACAAATAACAGTAATAGAAGGAGGTGAAGCCTTTAGAATAGATTTAAGCTTTTCTAATCAGACTGAAGACTGCCTAAATTCTATTCGTCTTCTCTACAATCACACTCTCAAATCCCTTAGGAAACTGACTGCCTAAAGCTCATACTTAGTTTGGATTAAAGTCACACGTGAAATGTCTGTGCTTTTAGGGAAGGATACTTCTTTCCCTGACATATTTCAGTTTCTTAATTCACTGTAATGCTTCCAAGCTGTCTGAAGTCTTCCTTCATAGTCAAGAACATGCATGTGTGACAGGCTAGGCTGTCACAAGGTAATTTTAATAAAAGGAAATATTATTTTACTTAGAAAGCAGATGTATCCTAGTGCTACCTGGTGTTACCTGGTAATATCAAAGGTCTGCTCTTTCTTGAAGGCAGACTGGAAGTTCTGGTTTTTAGCACTGAATGAATCCACAATATTATCAACACATGCATCTTGGGGTCATGGCAGTAATGTGGCAGAATTGTGAGGAAGTGGAAGGTCCAAGTTGCTTTAAGGTGCACATTCACCTTCTTCCCTAATGAGACTGGCTGGTTTCATGCCCCATTTTAAGAAACAGTGAGAAGCAATAAATGCTGTGGGATACTGTAAAGACCTGAGGTATAATTATTTCTCATTAGTGGGATGTTCTCTTCTGGTGGCACAGTCTGGGCAGTGTGAACCAGAGAGACTGGCAGAGCAGCTGTGGAGTAGGATAGTGACCATCTTCTAGAAGTCAAGTGACATAAGATCTTCTTCTACTCGCCCTAGAAAACTGAAGATTCAGAGATGGTTGGAGCTCATGGAATTTCTGCCGGTATGATAAATGTTAAGAAGAAAAATTTTTCGAAATAAGGCTGGCCCCAGAGCACATTTATAAAAGTTGTCTTTCAGTAAATGAAGACTGGAGATTAGGCAGAAGCCCGTATACTGCTTTGGGGCAAACACATTCTGCAACAGCATTCCCCTCAAAACAAGAAGGTGAAAATATTTCCCGCATAAAAGCCCTAAGATCCAGCTTAAGAGGAGACATGTAAGATGAATTACTCTGGAGAAGACCAGACTCAATAACCAAATCAGTGTCTTCTGGTGCTATGCTCCTGTCAATTACAAGAACACCATGAGCAGATGCAAACTTACGTAGGATTCTTGGGCTTATTCATTTTTAATTTACACTAATAAAACTTCTGAACTGTACAAATGGTTGAGCTCTGAGATGGTGAACATGTTTCTGAAATGTAGGCACTTGGATGTGATTTTGCAAATGGTAATGAATTCTTGGTGGCTGCTTACTGATTATTGCAATTGTACGTGCAATAATTAGATGATTGCATAATTAAATTACTAAACCTAGATTAATTAATTAGAAATAGCTGCCTATAATTACATTCCAACATGCATTACTACTAATAAAGAAATTAACATTGAAGTGATGGATTCATTACAAAGTTTTCATACCACAGACATTTTGCAGATTCACTTGCATTTAGAACAAAACCATAAACCTCAATTTAGCATTATATTAAAATACTTTTGAAACAGATCCATCAGTTCTAAAGGGATTACTCTCTTTCTTAAAATTAAATGTGTAAGTACTCCACTGTATCTCAAAAAGAGTAGGGACCTGTGGGCCCACAATGTAGGTTGGAACTAGGTCTCTGGCACTGTTCTACATATTTATTTTTATTTCTTAACCTGCCATGGAAAAAATTATCAGATGGCTGACTAACAGCAGTCTGGCTCAGAAACAAAATTAAGTCTTGTGCTATAATAGAAGACTGATTAAAATTTTCTCTTTTTTTGTTCTCATGTGTTGTGAAAGACAGTATAATCCTGTAAATGTACTGGGAGTACTACTCAGTCTTTTACATTTGTCCTGTGACAGTTCACCACAAAAATCTCAAGCAGTGACAGCAAAAGTAAAAGAAAAAAAGATAGGGGAAAAAAAACACCCCACACAATAAAACCCCACCCAAACCATTCTTGCTTTCATTGCCTTGACAGAGTTTTTTCTTTTGTTTTTTTCATCATTTGATTTCAAACTGTTCGTACAGTATCTGTTGATACCATCTAAGTACAAACTCTGATATAATACAGCTTCTGCTCAAATTTCTTCCCTTTAATTGCTGATAAATAGCAGAGACTTTCTCTTATTTCCTCTGACCTGATATAATAAAGGTATTTATTCACTTTCCTTAAGAAATAATGAGTTTATAAATTGCCCATGTGTTTGAGCCTAGATGGTGGTTGGTACACAAACCTAAAATGGACATCTCTTTTATGCTCCCTATGGATTGTAGCAAGATGGAAAGAAATTTTTTTTCTGGTCATCTGTGGCCCTGAGTGCAAACAATGGATTATCTTTTGTGAAGTCAATGTTGCACTTCACTGATGGAACAGTGCTTAATTTTAATAGGAGTAGAACCGTGTCCTTTCTGAGTTCGTGATACAGCACCTGTCATTAATGAGTTCTTTGTCCTTCATTCCACTTGAAGGAGTTCTAGATATGGAATAACAAACTACTTGTCACATGTTCCTCTAGTGCTCCAAAAAGCTGTGAAAAATACTAAATTTTTTGTTGACTGCTCCTGAGTGTATGTTCTAAGTGGGCATCACTAAAATAATCCTTCTTATTCTTCTCATATTAATCAATATTGGTATGCAAAGATTTGTAACTTAGAATCCTAAAATGGTTCGGGTTGGAAGAGACCTTAAAGGTCATCTTGTTTCAACCCCCTGCCATGGACAGGGACACTTTCCACTATCCCAGGTTGCTCTAATTCTCATTCAACCTGGCCTTGAATACTTCCAGAAATGGGACATCCACAGATTTTCTGGGCAACCTGTGCCAGGGCCTCACTAGCCTCACAAGGAAGAATTTCTGCATAGTATTTAATCTAAATCAACCCTCTTTCAGTTTGTAGCTCTTACCCCTTGCCTTACTGCAACATCATTTTGACACTGTACCCTATCATACTGTAAGCAGGGATAGCACCTGCAAATGGTGTGCAAAGGCATTCAAATTAGTGCCTGTACAGGAATACATCTGACAGGAGCCTGCTATTGGTTAAGATGCATTGCTGGGGAATGAAGCACACAGTAACTTTAGGAAAATAGAATAAAAAGAGAAGCAGGACATTAGAGAAAAAAAAAAATAGGAATCAGTGCATAAGTGCAAATAGACTCTTCATGTACAAGGAACGTTTGATTTGGTAAGGTTTTCACATTATTGTCTTGTTCTGTGCTAAGTGAGAGCTTGTTGTCTCAGAAATAGACTCTGTTGCTTCTTGAAGAAGCATCTCATTCTTGGTTTTAGTTTGAAATTCTTGTTTGCTTACTCTGTGCCTTTATTCTTAACTGTTCTTTTGGCTCTGTATCCCCACTTACATGTCAATGGAGCACATTGCTTCTCAGCTCTACCAATTGCCGTGTGTCTGTACCGAAAAAAAAAAAAAAAAGTAAATGAAGGCCTGTTTGGATGTTGGTTACCTAGAGAAAGTTTATAAAAATCACAGACTGTAAATATATCATAACTTGACACAGTCTGGTTCAAACTACTGTTTCCCAAGTGTGTTTGTTAGCAGTGCAGGCTACTGAGGCACAGCATGGTTTACTTATCTGCTCTTTTTTTTTTTTTTCCTTTAAGACACAGTAGTTCATCCTTTGAATGCAAAATTAATGATATTTTAAGTTCCACTTCTGAGTTCTTACTGTTTACTGTTGAAAGAACTGCTAAAGTGTGCCTTGTTCTGGTTTCAGCTGGGACAGAGTTCATTTTCTTCCCAGTATCAGGTGCAGTGTTGTGTTTTGGATTCAGTATGAGAATAATGCTGATACCACACTGGTTTTTCAGTTGTTGCTAAGTTGTGTTTACTTCATGTTCAGTTTCCCAGCCCTGCCAGTGAGAAGGTACACAAGAAGCTGGGAGGGAGCACGGCCAGGAGAGCTGACCTGAACTGGCCATGGGGCTATCCCACACCGTGGAAGGTTCTGAACAGTTCATAAACTGGGAGGAGTTGGCCAGGAGAGGCCAACCTGCTGTGACACGAGGTTGGTCCTGGTCTGTAGGTGATGAACAATTGTGGTGTGCCTCACTTGTAGGTTTTGGGATTTATTTCTCTCTCTTTTTGTTGTCTCTCTTTTTATTACTATTATTATGTTGCTGTTGTTTTAATTTATTTCAATTATTAATCTGATCAACTGTTCTTATCTCAACCCACAGAATTTACCTGTTTTCTGGTTCTCCTTTCAAACCCACAGGTATGCATGTGTGTGAATGAGCAGTGGGAATGGGTACTTATTTACTGGCTGGGGTTAAACCACAACAGTGTTATAAGGTACTGTTCTATCTTTCAAGTTTCTATAAGCTTATTGCAAAATTACGCGTATTTCTCTTTTGCTCTGTGAAGCTTGTTTTGTGTTTACTCAGCAAATGCTTAAACTACTAAAATAATTGTTCTAAATTATATGTGCAAGGGTTTTTTTCTTCCAATAATATTGTTCATCAGCAGATGCTTCTACCTCCAGACTGCTATTACAAGAGAACTAGCCCACTTAGAAAGATCAACATTTATTTTTTGTGATATCTGATGTGGTCTGATTTATCTGATTCACATCAACTAAATCAGGGATGGTGCTGCTGGAAACTACACACACTGTTGCTCATATTTACCTTAACTTACTTCCTTATTATGAAACTCAGATTCCAAAGTCACAAAAACATGAATCCATGGAATGGTTGAGGTTGAAAGGAACCTCTGGAAGACATTTGGTCCAACACCCTGCTCGAATAAAGTCACCTGTGGAAGGTTGCCTATGACCACATCCAGATGGCTTTTGAATAACTCCAAAGATGGAGACTCCACATCCTCTCTGGGTAACCTGTGCCAGTGCTTGGTCACCTGTACAGTGAAAAAATGTTTCCTGATGCTCAGATGAAACCTCCTGTGCTTCAGTCTGTGTCCAGATCTTTCAATCATGTGTGCTTTCCCAGTCCTGAGTCAGAACAGGGAACTACAGTTCAAAACACCACAAAAAAACCTTGGGGTTGAACACTGTCCTAAACCAGAGAAATACTAATGTCACTGATGATTTGGCTGTTTTCTGCTCTGAGCTTTGACTCGGTATGTGCATATCCAAATTCAAACAGGTATTGGTTTACATTCCCTATTTCTGGATCCTATAAACTCATCCAACACTTTCCAGCTAGGCAAGATCCTACTAACTGAGAATCTGTTTCATGCAGAAAACCTGCAAAACTTTACCATGGAAGCGGGAAATGTGAGTTCATGAAAAATTTACACTATTTCCCTGTGTTATTCATACGGCCATCAGTGTGCTGTACAAATATCAGTGGACAGTGGGTAAATTGGTAGGCTTTTCTGGTTTTGCTCCTCAGTTCTTAGGACCACAAAAGAGTTATATTTTGGGGCAATTTCAGAGACTGTGTTCTGTGTTTTCTGAGAGCTTCCATTCTTAAAAAATCTAAAATTTAAAATCCTAAAGCTACACTGTGAAATGCCTAAAAGAAATTTAGACTTTTATGTCAGCTGCTTTCTCTGTCTCGAAGTAAGAAAAGTGAAAAATTAAACAAAGCAAAACAAACCCCACAAAATATCCAACAAGAACTGGGTACATGAAAAGGACAAGTACAAGACAAACACATATAATTGGCTGTTTCACCCTGTTCATTAAACCCTGGGCAGCCCAGAAGATCCTATGAAAGGGTTTTTATGCTTGATTTTCAAATGTCCTTGTTCCTCCATCAGGCACTTGAACAAGATTTTGCTGCTGTGTTGCAAAAGTAGCAGTGTGACAGGACAGCTTCTTCCAGTCCATTTATCAAAGTGCTTTTTGCTCTCATTTTGAGGCCAGCCTCAAGCAGTATTCAGTTCTAAGAATGCAAGCAATACTCAAGGGAGGGAAGAGCTTTGTATGAACAAAGCTTATGTGGTTTTTTTGTATATTTTTTTTAGTTCTGGTACATTCTGTTCTGCACAGTGAGTCTTTTTTTCCAGAGGTCACTGAGACGAAGAAAGCTGAAATAAATAGCCATACATGTTGGGACAGCCTTTCACACCAAGGTGCAGGAGAAATCAGAGAACTGGAGCTGAAGGCTAATTGGCTTTGTCATGAAGAGGAAGACATGATGAAAAAGGAAAGGCCTTTAAAATGCAGAAAATACAGCTGTTAGGGCAATATGTCCTGGTCAGACAACTTTGTACAGCCTATTTCTGAGGTGCTGTCATCACAACTGCAGCAGGAAGAAAAAGCTAGGACTAGATATGTATCTCTGATGTGATTTGTGTCAGTACAGTCTGAGCACTTCACTTGGAATTGCTTCCAAGACTGCACAGGTTCACACCTCAAAAACAGAGAACACCCCTTGGTTAACTGCAAGCTTGTTAAAGCCAAGATATTTCTTTTACATATAGTATAGTATATTATACTATGTGTAAGTATAAATTTAGGTTAGATATACAGAAGGACTTCTTCCTTGTGAGGGTGGGGATGCCCTGGCACAGGTTGCCCGGGGAAGCTGTGGATGTGCCCCATTCCTGGCAGTTCAAGGCCAGGTTGAATGGGGCTCTCAACAACCTGGTCTAATGGAAGGTGGTCTTTGCCCAAGGCAGGGGGATGTAACAAGATGATCTTTAAGGTTCCTTCCCACCCAAACTAGTCTATGAAATATATATATACTTAAATATCTCTTTATATGTGGTGGCTGAAATCTTTGAGGTATCCAAGGGTCTCTCAAGGTAGCAGCCTAAACCTGAAAGTATTGTTGAATTGTTTTTTATCTGAATTGCTTTCCCTGTGCCAAAGTCTGAGCATTCAGATCAAAGCAGTTGGAATGGTTTCCACTGGGAAATTACTTAGACTTTCCTGTTAATGCTGCAAGCCATGCTCCACTGAGAGTTTTATACAAGCCTGAGGAAGCCATTATTTTTCTGACCTGCAATGTTTTAATCATGTGTTGATGTTTAGAGTTATTATGTATGGAAACAGATTAATCATATGTAGCTCACCCTGCTCTCTCATTTCATTTCCAGTATTATTAGCAAGCAGTTTACATGTACAAAGTCTGCCTGATAGACTGAGATAAGAAGGTTTGAAAGTGATCTGACAGTTCAGAGGGGAGGGGCGCCTCAAATGCTCTTGTGGGTGATTCCTCACATTAAACCTGTGCAGTGTTATTGCTGAGTGCTTCTGTGTTGCAGAGGGAAAGAGTAGTCAATCTTGCATGCACCGATTTCCCTCTTTTGGTATGTAGTGCTATAGAGTGGGATAAAGAAAGATGTGGTTGCATGTGATGGCTGATCCAAGACTAGAGGAATTACTAGCTGATATTTAAAAAAGAAAAAAATTCCCCAAGTCCTCAGGGTAAATGTCCATCCTGCAACAAGGGGAGGGGCACCTTCACCTGCACCAGTGCAAGTTCTATGACAAGTGGGACAAAGGCTGTTGTATGACCTTCATGCCTTTGGACATCTTTTTATTTATTTTCTTTTTTTTTCCCCGGTGGATGCCAGACACTTTTCTTATCATCCAGAATTATCCCATTTTCCTTCTTAAAAAACTCTGCCCAAGAGAACCCTTCACCTAAAGTTTTTCTTTTCTCATGGGTCAGCGGCTCATAAGGAATTAAGTTTTTAAAGGTTAGGTGTCGTCGTGTGGTTGAGTTGGGTCAAGGAGACAACATGTCCTCTTCCTAAAACAGGACCTTTATTGTATCAGAGGCTGTGGTTCTTATAGACCTGAGTATGGGCACATGTCCAAGGACCATTGGTTTCTCCATACATAAATAATTCCTAATTGGACACACAAACCACGCATGTCAGTAAACATGAGTCATCACTTTAGAGACCGGATTTCCGTTCTAGGTGTCACAGCCTTTCCTTCCGTGCATATCACCCTGACGTATGCAGAAGGTTCCTAGCACAGTCCAATTATTCCACAGAGACTCCAGGCCAGCTGGAGTCTCCCCCACACAGTTAGGTGGCAGACTTCTGCTTCAGCAGACTTTCCATTTCTTCCTTTTTTGTTCATAAGTTTGCAACTGAGGCAAGTCATGGTTTCTTTGATGAATTTGTCTGACAGTGCAAGCCAGAGAAGGTCTAGGTCTGCTGTGGCTTGGGAAGGAGTTGCAGCATAGCTGCAAGAATGTGCTAAAATCCACAGGTTTTATTTCTCTTCATCTCTGCCTTATGGTTAAGGACAAACATTTTGCTACCAAACTGTAACTATTCAACTGGCTTTGGGTCAGTGAGAAAGTACTGTCATGAGGTGGAATATTAAAGGGAATTTTGAAGAGGGGTCATAGATTTCCAGCTATGCTTTGGCTTCTGGGTATCTGTACTGGTGGATGTAAGAGGAAACAGGGTGAATCAGATTTAAGTCAACTGTTCAAAATATGCTATGCTAGAACTCTGGTTACATGAAAAAGAAAGGTTTTCTAACAGTTTGAGCAGAAATCTCGTTAAATGAGTATACAAAGCTGCCATCCTTCGGTTTCCTTCTTCATTCCTTTCCTTTCATAATGGTGATGTAGAGCCTTGCTGCAAGTTAATTAAGAACATCCAGCCCCTTAAGCAGAAAGTGTCTTCTTGTTAGCTGGACCTAAATGTTGTCTATCACCTACTTCATAGCAGAACCAGCATCAGAGCAGCCAAGCAGATTATTCAAAGCAAAAAGACTAATTGAGAAAGACACAAATATCCCTAAGCCAGCTCAATGCTGGCAATTACTAAGTAATTAGACCTTCATTACCCACAGCCAAACTGTGTGAGCTTAAGTGTAAGCTTTAAAAAGATTTCTGCCAATGTATGGAGTTCAGTGGATTATCAAAATCCTAATGAAGTAGTAATAACTCTTAAGTTCTTTTGTAAAGAAACCGATGAGGAGTGTGTGGGGTAGACTCCAGCTGGCCCTGGGGTCTCTGTGGAACAGTTGGATTATGCTGGGAACCTTCTGCACATGTCAGGGTGATATGCACGGAAGGAAAAGATGTAACACCTGGAGCAGATATCCGGTTTCTAAAGTGATGAGTAATGTTTTCTGACATGCGCAGTTTGTGTGTCCAATTAGGAATTATTTATGTATAGAGAAACCAATGGTCCTTGGACATCTGTCCAGACTCAGGTCTATAAGAATCGCAGCCTCTGATATCTCACTCTCTCACACTCTCTCTCTCTCTCTCTCTCTTTCACACATTGCATTATTCCACCAATGCAATAAAGTTCCTGTCCTATTTTTGGAACAATACGATGTCGTTTCTTTGACCTGCCTCTAACTTAACAACGACAGAGGAGAGCAACTAAAATAGGTTTTAGCTTCTGCCTTTTTTTGTCATCTAGTGTCTGACATGAAATCGGAAGTCAGAGTCTATCATGTTAAGACCATGTGGAGAGTGACTGCTCTCAAGCTATTGTGTATTATGTTTTGTACAAAATCAGTGAGCCTTTAAGAGATTGAATTCATTCCTCAGGAGAAAACTGAGCATTGCGGATAGAGAATTTGTGAAATATTCTGTTAGACTGACAGATAACGCAGCCTTTGGAGGCTGTTTTCCAGCACTGAGTATTAGGTAACTCAGAAAAGACAATCTGATTTGCACTGGAATTGTTCTCTCTGTATGAGTAGAGAAGAATGCTTTGTATTTAGTCTGATTTGACAGTATCAAACAAATTCTTGGCAACTGTTCCAACAGAAAAAGTTTGACGGTCTCCCACAATTCCTTACACAAGAACATGCTTCCAGAGTATTCTCTGTACTTCATCCAAGGTCTTAAGGTGCCTGTCTTTGACTAACTGGCTGACCTGTATCTGGCGCCTAGACGAATTTTGCGTCTGTGCATAAAGTGATCAAAAAAGACATAGCATAATGAAAAACTGGAATATGGTTTGTTACTCACAATGCTTGCACATGGGGATAGAAGTGATGGTGCTGGCGGCCTTTTTGTGGGTTCTTAGTGTATGTCCTGTAGTAAAGTTTGCTCCACACAGGAGGTTGTGATACTTCTAAAACTGAAGTACATCTTTTACTCAGACTGTACCACCTTTATGCTGCATATAAGGAATTGTTTTGCAATAGACATGCCTGAAAACAATGCTCTCATGTTCAGGCTGGTATAGTTGACAGTGGTTCCCATGAGCTTCTTTTTGTGTGGAGGGGTTTTTTAGTATATTTGCCCACAACGAGAAGCAAAGGCAACAGGCTAATGAGAAGTGTTACTGTCTCTGACTCTGCAGCTTGACTGTGCCATGGCAGACACCAAGAACTGAAATTTGTGCCTGATCTCTGCTAATCAACACAGTCATGGATGATCTTGCAATACTTTGCTGACAGTGGCAGGACAGATCATGTGCAAAATGCTGCAAGAAGCAATTGCCGGAATAAAACATTGTAGATAAAATTCAGTGTAGATAAAGTAAAGCAATGCAAGTGTGAAAAGAACAATCCTAAAATCACCCACGAAGGGAGGGGTTGTTACTACTGAAGAATGAGATCTCAGATGCTGCTGTCAGAAAATGACTGTCCTAGTAAACCATCAGAAAAAGGAATCAATTAGATGTCATAAGGAGAGAGAATGAAATCACACTGCCATTTCTTGTACTATATGCCTGTATCTTGAATACCTTGAGCAACTCCATTCCCTCCCAGCTCAAAAAGAATATAACAGAAGAAGATTAGGAGAATGGCAAAAGTCATAGTCAGAAGTATTGGGCAGTTGACTGGGCTAGAACCAGCCTGAAGAAGGCAACATAAAATGGGTTTGTTTTTTTTTTTTTAAAGATGGAAAGAGCTGCCTTTGCTCCTCTCACAGAGGAGAGGAGTCTGGAGGTGTAATGGAGTGATTACAGAGTTTTGCTTCTCCATTATCTGGGGAGAGATGTGCAGGAGCTAAGCTGCTGCAGGACCTCTGTGAGGTGCCTTGCAGGGCACGGAAGGCAGGCAGGCAAGCTAAAAGTGATACAATCCAACACATGGCAGGAAACTCACTTCCCCATATATGGAACACTGAGCTGACCCTACCTGCATACCGAAAGACCAACCAACAGGTGCCAGGAAAACTTCGCCTGGATAGCCGGGAACTGGCTAGTGGGCACCCAGGGCAAGGGCATTTTGGGCAGTGCCCAAGGGTGCCAGGGGCTCCTGCCGCTGGTGAGCCTTCCTGGAGCTGTTTTCTTCACCACTCCTGCTTCTCCTCGCACCTCCTTGGACTCTGACCCTTGAACTCCTGCCCCTGCTTCTCCTGTGACAGATGGGTCCCCTCCAAGCACTGCTGCTGGGAGGTGACCTGCTGTTGTCCTGCCCACACCCGAGACTGCCCGACCAGCCTTCAGGCAGCATCTCCTGCTGGTGGTAGCCTTTGCTGTGCTTCTGACTATGGCTTTTGCCCTGCCCTACTTTCTCCTCTCCCCACTTAAGTTATTGAAATTTGTCTTCAGTCTTACCCTGTCCTTCTCCCTTTCCCCACCCTTCCTTTGGCTTTTCTTATCAGAGTAAAGTTAATTATATGTTTAGAATCCAACATTTGGCATTGCTTGTGCCTTAGTTGTGCTTTTGGGAACTGTTTAAGAGCCTTGTTCCCTCCGCATCCAAGCAGATCGAGACAGGAGGGAAGGAGGGAAGCTGAGCCTGGGTAGGAGACAGGGTGGTGGTCTTGTGTTTGTTTGTCACTGCCCAAATATGCTCTATTTGGCAGTAAATGAAATTAATGCTTCCCCATCTGAGTTGGCTTTTCTCACCATAGTAACAGCTCGACAGACTCCTTGATGCATGAGATTTATAGTCTGGGGTTTTTTGCTGTTTTCTGCCCCTGTCCTGGTGATCCAGGTGTGTCCCTTGAACCAGCACCATTCAGCAAGTCAGGGTACGATGGACGAAGGGAGAAGATGTGCACCTGTTGTCCATTTGCTGCTGAGCACTGTCAGGGCTGAAGGCCTCTCCATTTGGTCTTGTGCTTTTAAAATCAATTATGTTAAAACGATATGGTTTTGTAACTGTGTATCTTGGAATTCTATAGGAAAAAATTTGTTAGGAAACAAGAGGAAGAGTTTCAAGACACTTTGAAAGTTCTGTGTCAGGCAAAAAACCCTGCAAATAAAAATTAGGTCCCTTATTTTTCCACACTTAAAAAGTTTTTCATGCTCCTCCTAGCTTCTCCAGTAATTTGCACACTTTGCCAAATAAAGCCTTCAAAACAGATTTTCAGGTGGGCTATTTTAAAAGGTAATTATCCTCCATAATGTTAGCTTTATGAAAACATTATCTTTACATGTTATTCATGACGAATTCAGGCCTCTTTTCAGAACAGAAGAGTTAATTGTACCTTCACCATCATAATATAAATGCAGCAAGGTAATGTGGCTTAGTTATTTTTCTGAAATACTTGTTTTAAGAGGCCTTGGGCAAAGTAGTGTTTGAACTTTTATCCTTTAATTATAAAAAAATAAACCATGAAGAGCAATGCATAACTAATTTTATAGATCTGAATTAATTTTTAAATCATTTGTGTGTGAACTGATAGCCTGGGCTAACGGCTAATAAAACCAATGGGACCCATCTTGTATGTCGCTATGTGTATCTACTTGAAAACATGGAATTTTTATTGTTTTCTGAATGGAGTCTTCTTCTGGCAAAAAAAAAAAAAGGCTGGAGGAAATACATAAAAATATCTAAATAACTTGAAGTCTTCCTCAATTCCAGGTAGTATGACTATGAGATTTTAACAGGAAAGAGCATTTTCTTTCTGCTCTTAAAACTACACATGGAAAAACTAGGAGGAGGCTGTGAAAGTCACTGAGGGAGTTTAGATTAGCCAGTGGCTCACTGGCACCCCAGCCCAGTGGCCTGTCCATTTCTGCATGACATCTCAGTGCAACTCCATTGATTGCTCCATTTATTTTAAATGAAAAAATGTTTTTCTGCTTCTAGTGTCCAATAATACAATAATAGCTTTTTTTTTTTTTT
>VWZG01012477.1:21095-40170 GCA_013396735.1 Grallaria varia | reverse complement strand
ATGGCCTTCCAGAACTATGCAGTAGCAGAGTGTTCAGGCTGGGGAAATACCAATACTGAAGCAACTTGGTTTGCAGGAGGTCCCACTGGGAAGTCTCTAATGTAGCTATTCCAGAGGAGTGTACTTGTTTCATCGCATTTTTCGGAGGACATGGGATTTTACTTTAGTGGTTTTGTTTTATCCTTGCTCTCTCTGTGTGTTATAAGCAAAGATAATATGTGTGCCAGCTGCTGTCTGAAACTTAGAGGAGCCCAGAAGGAGAACTCTGTTACCATCTCATGGAGAAAAAATGAAAGGGACTCATGACTCCAACATAATTAATTTCTACGTCAATCATATTTGCTTTTGTTCTTTTCACATATCCTTAATAGATGTGAAACTGGCTCTCCAGCTTTGCACATGGCACTGGTGACCTCATTTTAATCAGTAGCTTGAAATGGTGGGCATATTAATACCCAAAATTAAGTTGTATGTAGGTTCTGGATGTTCTATGTACACTTCCTAAAAAGCAGACATAACCTGGGAAATAAAACTCCCTGAAGGTGAGACCTGGCAGTGCCTGGGGAGGTGGGAGGGGGAGCTCAGTGAGAGTGGCCAAGCAGAGCAGATCTTCAGCTTGGATGTGAACTTTCCACTGGCAGGACGTGCTACAGAGCCCTGGGACACAGACAGTCATAACTATGAAAGACGTCTATATAAAGGCATGGAAAGCTACCAACAACCGTTGCATGATCTTAGGGGAAGCCTGAGGGAAACTTGGAAAAACTTTCTTTCAGTCTTGAGAAAGCAGTAATTAGTTATCATAGATGCTTTATTTTATTGTAGTTTTAGCTTTTCCTTGTTGTTTTGAGTATGGGGAGTTTAGCTGTTTGATTCATTGTTCAGGAGTGGAAAGGATTACCTGATAGACAGGTGTGCTTAGCTCAGCTTTCCCCTACTGCTTGCCAGGAGGCTGAGTGCCTGAGATTACCATCACAATTCCCACCTCACTCACCACTGCCAAGAAGTCCCCTCCAGAAAGTGCACTGTGTGACTAACACATACATATGTAAATGCAGCCCAATCTCCTTGGATGTGTATTGACACATTGCAGGCTGAGCTAAAGTCAAAATGTCTTGAATATTAAAAAAAGATCAATATTAAAAGATTAGTATAAAGAGATTCTACAGCTTCTGCTCTTTTAACTTTGCAATAGCTGCAGTGAATTTCCTATCTGGTCAAAGTTCTGTACCAGAGTAATCTACAGAGAGTAAAGTGATGTGCTGGGGCATGTGTCAAGATAACACGGATGAGGAAAAAACCCAACAAACCCAACAAATCCAAACCTAAGAAATCCTCTCTGAGGCTTTCCCAGAACTGTTCCTCAGGTTAGTTGGCATAACCTTTTGCAAATGCTCCTGTTTAATTGTTATACTTTTGAGGTGTCTTTTTTGTTTGTTTGATTGGTTGTTGTTTGTTTTTTCTGTGTGGATTGTAAATATGAGTAAAAGGCTTCCTAAAATTTACATAATTAAAATTTAAAAGCTGTGAGAAGCTGCAATCAAAAATGACAGAGGAAAAAGACACTTGTTTGAGACCCAGATATCCTAAGATATCTTCTCTCTGAACGATGGTTAACACTGGAATTTTACATGAGCTTGGAGTTTTCTATTGGATTCTATACCAGTGCAAAGCAGTCACTGTTCTAAGATACTGTCAGGTTAGTGGGCTCAAAGAAACTCAAGTAAGCGTCTTGTCACAGGGTCTAATATAGTGAATTTCTCAGCCACAGGTTAGGTGGCTTTGTTAAGCTTTGTATCCAACCATGAGGGAAAAGTGAAGCATCTCAGAGGAGCCTCAGAAATTGCACCATCCTATCTCTGAAGAGGCTGCCCAGTGAGGCAAAGTCATGAGCTGAGCCCTCAAATTTTGACTGGATGTCCCCTCCAATTACAGTGATTCTGTGATAATACCAGGGTTTTTGCTAAGCTGTGCCTCTTTTATGCTGAGAACAACTTAATGAAAGACTTGAAATGTTTTGAAATTAGGACTCTGCAACATTAGTGGAATTTGGGCATTTATGTGCTTTGACAACAGTACTGAAGATGTCTTACACTGAGAACATTAGTCAGCACCAAAAATTCAATCCTGTGTTAAAATAACTGTGTTTGAAATCATTTAATGCCTTGAATTAGACATTCAGCATTAAAAAAAATTATTGAAAACCTGTCTCATTTTCCAGGTCAGCTCATGACATCTTAAAAGCTGTCCAGAACATGACTGCTTTAATGAAGTTACAGACACAGCAGTATTTATCTGTTTTTAATATTCTAGCACATCAGAGACTTGCCGTTCTTAATGTATGTCACCTGACATCTCCACTCCAGGTAGTAAATCTCACTTTCATAAATGGCACACTGAGGCTCAGCATTTGAGCTGAGGTCATTGTGGGTTGGGATCTGAATTCAGGTTTGCAGTCCCAAGTTATTGTCTTGGTCACTTGGCAATCCTCTACCCTGAGATAATAAATATTTTAGCTTAGTTAAGAAGTTAGCAAACACAATAACCTATGAAATCAACTTTCTGAGCTAAGTATCATAAGATACTTTAATACAATCCTAGTAAATAAATAAGATAAGCTCAGTTGTAATGCATCCTTATTTTGAAGGAGCTGTTTACATGCTGAACAAGTATGGTAAACAGTATGCCCATTGGGGTTTTGACCCTGTACCTATCAGCACAATTTGATAGTTGTTTCCCAAAGGAGTTAAAAATGTCAGAGTACAAGAAGAGAGATTATTTGAAGTGTAATGAAGCTGTAGACTGCAATGAGCACCATCTGTCAGTGTCAAACAGAGGAGTTGTCATGACCTGAAGATCTGCCATTCTCTGAAGCAGATCTTCCAGCCACTTGAGTTCAGCCAGTTTGGTTTTACGTGCTTTCAGAAAAGGTAATCTGATTTTTGCAGGTCTTCCTCCCTGTTCTGTTTATTTACATCTGACTAGTGAAATTATGGCATAACAAGAGGTCCTCTGCATGAGTAGGCATGAAATGAGAGGAGCAAGCATTCTTCCAGCAGCACATTGGAGAATGCTTAATGTTGTTTTCTGCATATTAATTTATGAAAAGCCAAACAGCAGCAGCAGATACGTTTGGAAAGCAACTCGTATGCTATGTGCAGTGATCAGCTGGCCTTTCAACTGGAAGAGTATCTAGGTAAATTTGGCCACTTAGAAAACAGTGCAATGTAAATTCAGATTACGTACTTTTTAATGTGACCTAGACTATCATCTCCCGTGAATTAATTGCAAGGTTGTAGAGGTTTTTTTAATGTGACCTAGACTATCATCTCCCGTGAATTAATTGCAAGGTTGTAGAGGTTTTTTTAATGTGACCTAGACTATCATCTCCCGTGAATTAATTGCAAGGTTGTAGAGGTTTTTTTAATGTGACCTAGACTATCATCTCCCGTGAATTAATTGCAAGGTTGTAGAGGTTTTTGTTCCATTACCAGAAGCAGTTTTCAAAGGTATGTATGGGTATACTGTCTGCTTCACCTAAAGGTTAAGAATTTTTACTGAAACGTTAACAAATATCTTAGTAAATACTGACAAAAATGTAGTGATGTTACTACGGTCTAATTCCTGGTCCTATATGGGAGGAAGGAGAGCCTTCTTTAACTGATGGGAATGCAGAACTGTGTCTTGTTTTTTATCAATGAAGGGCATTGCCACTCTCTCAGCAGCGCTCCTGCTCCAGCTATATCAGCTATGGGTCTCTCTCTCTAAAGAAGAGGTTTTTTTCTCTTTTGCTAAAGGGAAAGAGAATTCAATGCCTTTCAAGTTTATAAGAAGCCTTCACTTCCCAGCTGCTGCAGCTGTTTTATGTTGCTCCTTCTGGTGCTGAGTTATTTAAAACTAAAATGTATATAGACTTCAGTTGAATAGCAAAGTAATGACAGTCTTCATAGGTTAAGATTTGAGGAATTTTGTTTTCCACCTTTCAGAGATGACGCTTCACTGCCCAAGTAACAGGCTGTTATTACCAGCCTTCTGTGCTGGAGCACAGAGAAAGTGATGTTTTATTAGTGTTTTTATATTCTAATAGTATTGTGCTAATTTTCTCATATAACTGATGCAAAATGGCTTTAAGAAGATGCTTCCCGTGTCTGGTTATTACTTTTTTCCCTTTCTGAATTGGTATAAAAGACCACTTCAGTCAAATTTGCGCCTTGAAAGGAGGAAAAATATAGAGTTGAACTCAGGATGTGGCATATAATTTTTCTTGGAGGTGTTTTTTGTTGTTGTTGTGTCTTTTTTTTAAGACTATTGTTTTTTCTTTCATACTAAGGAAGTGGTATCAGTGGAATAGAAAGCTTATTCTCCCATGAACAGTTCAGGAAGTTATGGAAGAGGTCTCTTCCCTCAGTGGCTTTTTGGTAGTTTCACAGGTCTCCATGCCAAGGCTGGCAACCATTGACCATCCCTTTCAACTCTTGTTTTGTCTTCCCAGGTCAAGAGAATTACTAGGTTGATTCCCATGGTAAATGTCCCTTCTTGATGGTTGGTAAAGGGAAAAATGTAGATGCCAGGAGAGCAAGAGGAAGTCTGGAATGTACAGAAAAAAAAGGAAAGTGTGATGCTGTAACATAATTCCATTAACTACTGCAGTTAGTCTTAAAAAACTGCCATACAGAGCTGAAGAAAATTATTTTGTCCTAGTCCTTATGACTGACATGGAAAGCTGCTTACTAGTATACAAAACCTTCTCACTACCTGTTTCACGCATGATGAGTTAGGGCTTCTTTTCCCTTTCTTTTGATTGATTGATTGATTGATTGATTGATTTTTAAATCAGTGTTTAGAGAAAATACCCCTATCTCCCAACTGGCCTGTGCCCCAGGCTTGAATTCGGTTTACCCCACAATTTTTAAAAGTGTCTTTTTACCTCTAAGAGCATAAATATCTCTAATGTTGAAAGGCAAAGCACTGTGTTGTTATAATTTGCCTGAAGGGCATATGCCTAGGCAATATTGGCTTTCCAGTGGCAGGTGTAAGGAGTCCCAGGGTTCTGTAGCATGGCAAATAATTACCGTAATGGGAGCTCACATGACCTTCAGGGTTTTTTGAAAACTCCTGCTTATTTCTTGCTTAGGACAGGCCTCTGTCAAGTGAAACTTGGTTTATCACTTCTATTGAGTTATTGGCTTTGGTGAGATCAGAATTTCCCTCTATATAGAAAAACAAAATTAAAAAAAGGAGTAAATTGCTGGACATTGCATGTAGGCCAATGACTAAATTGATCCAGGGGCATGCTCTCTGCTTTCTGTTCAGAGTTGTCTGGCTGCATTTGCCCCCTGAAGTGGTCTTGGGTGATTTCCCCTGCTTTCCTGAAGAGTTGGTTTGACACATGCCTGTTGGATCCATGTACAGTGCCCTTTGCCCTGCTGTGGCCATATTTCTCTGAAATCTGTCAGTGGTCTGTGCACAGAAGGAAGCAGACCATTCCATGCCTCCTTTTCTCAGAGAGGCAGGAAAGCAGAAGGAGCTTTTCATCCTCCACTTTGCGTATTTTCTTTATTTTTTGAAAGGCTCCTTTTAATGTGGCATAAATGGCCAGAATAAAAAGACAATTTATTCTAATTACACTGAAAACGTATGTGTGTAGGACTATTATCACTTCCCTGCTGGCATGAGAGCATTGGAGTCTTCATATAGAGATAAAACTTGTGCTCAAAGCCTGATAAAAGTCCTCCTTGTGCTGTGAGAGCATTGTAAGCAAAGCTGTTACGAGTTGTCATTACCAGTATGTTCCTTCCTCCAGACAGTGCCACAGCAGCTGTGACTTTGGGACTGCAAAACCACTTAGATAATGAGCCTTGTGGTATCCTAAATTTTGTGATCAGGGGCCTCCTTCAGCTTAAACCATCCCAGAGAAGTGTCATCTCTGAGAGGTGACACCACTTGCTCAGCGTGGTGGTAGAATGGTTCAGGAGGGGTAGGTGGGTTTGTGTGTGGGGTTTTTTTTTTTTGTCAATATTTTTGTTGCTGGTATCTCAAAGATAAAAGAAACACAAGTCAACTTCTCTTCCTTCATGTCTTGAAAACAGGCAAAAGCTGCCTTTTGGATACTTCTTCCAAAAATACAGACATAATTAAAACTAGAATAAATAGTAGAACTCTTTATCAAAAGAGTAAGGGACATTACTTATATACATTACTTAAATTTGTGCTGAGAAACTCGGTTTCTGGTAAGTGGAATTAATCCTTTCTTGCTGACAGGACTAGTGCTGTAGGTCTAGATCATGCCAGACCTGGCTGGTGGAGAAATAGAGAGGGAAAATTATGGACCAGAGGATGAACTATGCTTATTTGAAACAATCTGGTAATATCTGCAGGCAGTAGGATAGTGACGCCTATAATAGTGCTTCCCCTGGAACCCACTGTGAGGGACAATTCTTATTTGGCACCATTTTGGGAAGCCTGCACTCTTAGCTGCGTTGGTGAGAAACACGTCTAAATGTGGTACAGATGCTTCCCCGGCCATGTTCATGTTAGTAAGCAGCTCTCATGGGAGCTCCCAGCAGGCTCCTTTCTCTGGAAGACTGTGACAGCCCAGATATAGAGGCAGTTTATGGAAAACCTTCCATTCTGAGAGTTCGGAAGAAAAGTGTCTTTAGAGGGCGTTTTATTTGTTTGTTGGTTTGGTTTTTTGGGCTTTCTTTTGTTTGGTTTGTTTTTTTGATAAATGGTTTGAAGGCATGCTAGCTGATGAGTTGGAGCCTGAGAAAGAAGTCCAAGAGCAAATCTCTCCTTCCACCTTCTTCCTTTAGTCCAAGTGCCTTCTGCCTTCTCAAGAAAATGGGTTATATAAACCTGGATTTTGTCTTTGCAGCAGGATCAGTGCAACCAAATTTCCCTCAGAGAAAAACACTGGACCTTTTCTTTGTATGATGCATAAAAAGCTCTCAGTCTTTTATCGCTGCTAAAATAGGGCAGGAGGTCTCGTGTAGGTGTGCAAAGCCAGCTCCCCTCTGTGACCAAAACTAAGCACAACCTTTTCTTCCCACATCTGGCTCTGGCCTGGGAAACAGGTCTGTCAAAAGCTGCATGGTCTGGCAGTACCAGTAATAAAACCCATTTTCTCTCTGTGCCAAAGAGACAGGAACAAATCTTTCAGTCCAGAACAGAGCATGGGGACTTGAGCAAGGAAGGAGGAGAGGAGTTGTGCATTGAGTAGGAAAAGAACCCTGGAGCAGAGTAGCATGGGGAGATTAGAAGGAAGGAAACTCAAGTTTACCATAAAATTAATGTGATTACTAATTGTTATGCTGTTTAATTGGGGTGCCAAGTGAAGACTGGTCTGCTATGTGGGTATGTAAGATCTACATAAACACTGCTACCTTTGGAAAGGACAGCATATCTCCTCCAAATGTGCTTTCTGAACACTGACCAGTATTTTACCAAAATTTATGGTTTATTTTACTTGACTAAGTTATTACCATAGCCTAGGGAGTACTAGAAGTATGTACGTCAGGTTTTTACATTCAGTAATCCTTGGTGACCTTTAGCTCTTGATCATCCTTAAAAAATCTTTAAAAAACCCCATGTTGATCTTAAGACATCTTGAGATTAGAATTCAACACAAGTATTTAAACTGATCTAAACAATGAAATACATAAAAAGTTAAAGTAAATGCTTAATTGCCAAGCATTATGAATGGATCCTGAATCTAATGCTTCAGAAAACTTTCAGAACATTTGTAGAGTTGGTGTAAGAGGGGAATTTCACTTTCATTTTTAATTTGTTGCCATATGCTTTCTGGCTGAACTCTCCAAGCCCTACAGCCAGTAGAGAAAAAGGCCTAACCTAAACCTGACAATTTAACAGAATATATTCTTATTCTTAAGTGGCCAGAACAAAAGATCATGAAATTGCCAGGAAATCCTACTTATGGAGTCATTAAATTAAAGAATCTGTGAAATTATCCCTTGCAATGAAGAGCTGTTAATTACAGCAATCTTGATATATTTGATAAAGGGTAGTTTTTCCGTATTTGAAAATGTCTTTTCCTTAACATCAAAACAAATTAATTATCTACTGATTTTGTTGCATGGGCTTTAATATATTCCACCTAGGATTACTTGAATGTCAGTGGCAAAATAGTGGATTTCATAGAATCCTAGAACGGTTTGGGTTGGAAAGGACCTTAAATACCACCTTATTCCAACCATGGCAGGGACACCTTCCACTAGATCAGGTTGCTGAGAGCCCAATCCAACCTGGCCTTGAACACTTCAGAGATGGGGCATCCGCAGCTTCTCTGGGCAACCTGTGTCAGTGCCTCACCATCCTCACAGTCAAGAATTTCCTCCAACTTCTGATCTAAATCTTCCCTCTTTAAGTTTAAAACTCTTCTCTGTTGTCCTATTGTCTATCTGCCCTTGTCAAAATTTTAATGCATTGTTATAAATATTTGGAATACATTCTTGGATTTCCTGATTTTTTTGGGAGTCTGGGAGTGAATTTATTGGTAGTTTTAATTACTTCAGAAGAAAGTATTAACGTAGATTAATATTTTTTTCAAATTTTTACCAAGAATTAGAAGCTATCTGTCATTATGATTTTGTGCACTGGGATTCTTCCAGTAGGTAGAATTTCTTGTTGCTGCTTTTTTTAGATGCCCCGTTCTTGGCAGTTTGGAAATTAGAAACCAAACTGTAGAATAGAAGGGACTTTTGGACATGCAACCTTTTCCTTGAGAAATGTATCTGCTATCTTTTAGTAGTAAAGAAGCAGGTACGTATTTTTAACCCCAGATATGTACAGCCTAAAGGAGCACTCTGACTGACAGAGGAGTCCTGGCCAGCTCCCTTCAGGGGGTGGTAGCAAAATGACCTGCTGCTGAGCACAATTAGAAGTATCTGTTATTTGCAGGAGCGGGAGGTCAAGATATAATGCAAAGTGGCAGCTTTGCAGCAAAAGCAGCTGGAAGGGAAGAGCAGAATGAAAGGGAATAAATGACTGGGTGTGAATGGAATAGAGATGGAAGCGTGCACAGAGGTTTGAATCACTGACTGCTTAATGCTCTTTCTTGGAGGTGGCCATGAGACCTCTGTTTTCTCAATGTGTAAGTCACAGCAATGGAAGTTTTCAGTTGGCACACCCAGTGGCTTCCATAGTTTGCAAGACACCAAGTTATTTAGATGGTAGAAAGGTAACTTAAATATATGAAAATGGAGATTGTAAGAACCCTGAGAAGAGCCCTAAAGAGCTTTTCCCTCTCTGTTTTCTTAAAGAAAAAGGAATTAGTATTGCTCAAAATACAAGATGGATTCTCTTGTTTGTTACCTTGTTTTGGAGTGACTGTTTCATTTTTATGCTTTAATCTAAGTGTCCAGGTGCGACAGTTGATTTATGGGGGTTCATGTCCCAATAATGGGAGGCGGTCCTCCTTTACATAGTAGAGATTTCCCCCCCCCATTGTCCCCCTCCAAGCAGCCACTGGGGCGCCCCACAGAGAGACATTCAGAGACCACCGGAGAGGGAGCAGAGAGAGAGTTTATTACATGGGCAGAGGTATTTATAACTTCTCGAAGGATTCTAAAAGATCCAATGAGAAACTAGAAATAACAACCAATAGGAAAGGGTTAACTAAGGGCCAATAGAAAACTTAGACAGACTTCTATCAAGGACACGTTCTTTCGGTCTTGGCGGGAATTAGGAGCTTTCTCAAGGGATTTTGGGAAGAAGAAAGCAGTGACTCAGGAAAAAACCACAGAAACTCCATTTCAAACAATAGTAACAATGTCAGTTTTCAAGGTATTCAGGTTAGCTTTTCTCCCTTCTTCACCAGCCCATTTCTCACAAGACTTTTTCCATTTCTGATATTGTTTGTTCACTGCCACATCCAGGATACCTAATAGAGAAAATCCTAGTGATGCAGACCAGCCTCTCTTTCTCTTTTTTCTCCTCTTTGAGGTCCCTGGCATCTCATCCTGATTTATTTAGCAAGAGGCTAAGATTTTCAGAAGAGTCTAACAATTTAGAGTGCCTGATTTAAATTCCCAAATCAAGAAGCTTTCATGGGGCTTGGTTTTCAGAAAGATGTTAACGCAAACTGATGTAAGTTTAACACTTGTAAAAACTTCAGTCACTTGAGTGTGAATGTTGACTAGTCCCAGTAGGGCCAACTGATTTTCAGCTATTCATGCTCTGCAAATAACCCCATTATAGGACTAAAATTACCATTTTAGTGGTAGAACAAAAGAACAAAACTTTGCAAGCACCTTTGAAAATCCCATTGACTATATCACTGAAGGATCTGTACTACACAGAAATCAGAAGGATCTCTTGTGAAGTAAATTACTTTGTGACTAAGGATACAACGTAGCTGGCTAAAAATTGGCCATGATTTGGGAGAACTGAAAGCTGGTAGCTGTTCTCTTATCTGAGAGATATTTGAGTACTGCTGCAATGATAAGGCATGCCCAGGTGTGCCCAGGTGGCCAAGAAGGCCAATGACGCCTGGCCTGTGCCAGCCGTGGTGTAGCAGCAGGACCGGGGCAGTAACCATCCCCCTGTGCTGGGCACTGCGGAGGTCACACCTCAAAGCCTGGGGTCAATTCTGGGCCCCGCATGACAAGAAAGACATTGAGGGGCTGGAGCATGTCCAGAGAAGGGAACAGGGCTGGGGAAGGGTGTGGAGCACAACCATGATGAGGAGAGGCTGAGGGACCTGGGGTAGCTCAGCCTGGAGAAAAGGAGGCTCAGGACAAGAGAAAATGGACTCAAGTGTACCAGGGGAGGTTTAGGTTGGATATTAGGAGAAATTTCTTCCCCCTAAAGATTGTCAAGCTTAGTCACAGCTGCCCAAAGCAGTAGTAGAGTCACCATCTCTTGAGGGAAGTAAAAGACGTCTGGATGTGGCACTCAGGAATGTGGTTTAGTGGTGGGCTTGACAGTGCTGGGCTAGTGGATGGACTGGATAATCTCAAACATCCTTTCCAACCTAAATGATTCTATGATTCTGTGATTAACCTTAGTGGGATACGAGGTCAGAACAACACAGAAAGGAAGACGACATTGCTAATTTCATTATACTGAATTTCCCGCATAATGCTGAAGCACTGAAGTAAGAGTAGTATGAGGTAACAAAGGGAGTAAGGATGTTAATATAGGGAGGAAGCTTTGATTGTTTCTGATCTCTCTTGAACTTTATGCTTGTTTCTTGTGCAAGAATAAACACCAAGAAAATTACTGCAAATAGCCAAATTTTAAAGCAAATTAGGTTTTCAAGCTTGCAATAAAATGTCAAGTAGGGTTATCAAAAGCCTAATTGGGTAGTTGATAATGAGAACAGCTGGCTGAAAATGAGAACTGGCTTCTCATGATTTTTGTTAGAACAAAGTGTCCAAGCACTAAAAATCCAATTAGAACACAAAGGGGATTTAGAACAAGGCACTGCAGCATTGAACCTCAGCAGTGATCTGGGAATGAGATCTAAAATGAAGAAAGAGGCGTTACTTTGAATGGGTTTATTAAAAGCAGGAGTGGAAGACTGCTCCTCCTAAATATGTTGGGTTTTGAGGTCCATATCACTAACTGCTTAGCTCTAATCCAGATGAAGGTATTTCTCTTCTCAGGAATGTGAGAGCTATGTTGGTTGTCCTGCAGTCAAATGCAGAAAGCAACTAATCAGTCTTTGCAAACTAGTAATGTGTCTGGCAGAGTCAGTCAGTTTTTTTCCCTTTCAAAGTCACATCCAATAACCAAAAGTTTGGAGCCCTCAGGAACAGAAACACCAGCATTTATATTTGTGCCTGAAACTGACTTGAAGAAAAACCTGCTGCCTCTACCCAGGTTGTGCTATAAAGTTTGTTCTGGGTAAGGAAAAGGAGAGAAAAACTTTGTGAACTCAAGCTAGCTTGGTATAAATCTTTTCTTATAAAGGAAGGCTCAAGTCTTCTTAACAGTGAGTTCTGTTAATTTCCACTACCTTTTCCCAAGGAGGAATGTTTTTAAGTGTCAGAAATCTGTTATTACCCCACAACATTANGGATGGAGTTTGGAGATTTTATCGTTTCCTGTCATGCATCAATCCTTAAATAAAACAAATAAAAAACAGTTAGATAATGTATTCTCAACAATAAAATGCATTCTAGCATGAAAAAAATTAAACCCTAAAGCTTTTAGTCTTCTATCCATCTCACAATAGACACTGATTTTGATTAAAACATTTGATTTGGAGAAACTATTAACAGAACAAGAAACTAATCATTAAAAAGGATTAAATGTACTCATAAAGAACATCAACAAATCTATTTCATGAATGCCTAGCCTCAAAATTATGATGAATTTCTTTCATTGCAGTGTAGATTTCTAAAGATAATGCCTTTTTCTTCTTGTTGACAGTAAAAGTAATATAAATAACTCAGTCAGATTTTGGCCTTACCATCTTTTAACAGTATAGATGTCATCTTATACAAAAAACATATTGCTTCTTTTAGTAATTAAGAATTTATTTTAGAGGTAGTTACAAAAAGAATACAAAATTCCTGGAAAAATTACACTAGGCACTTGTAGATAATAAGATGTTTACTGGGAGTCCTTTGCCTCTTATGTTACCATGATTTTGTTCAGCATCTTTCTTTACCAACCTTTCAAACAAACAAGTACATTATAACTTCTCTATTGCTGAAGAAATTCCCTCGCAAACACATGCACACACAGGCACTTATGTTCACTAGGCAATAAAATTTCTGAGGGTAAATTTCTGCTCGGGGTTATTGTGAGAGTTTATTCTAACTCTATGCTTTCCAATTCCACAGAGATATGTAGTAGTGACGTTTCCAGCCTTCTCCTGCTCATATTGGATTTCTGCTGTCAGTAAAGTAGAAGAGTTATCATACTTTCTAGTCCCATCTTACTAAAGAAATCAACAGAACTTATTTACATGATGATTTCTATGCATTTCCATGTATCAGAATAATATCCAGTCTCATTGATAAATACCTTTTAGTAATAGGTGAGGGCATAATTCTGCATTATTCTGTAGTTTCCAATGTTTATGAAATTAAATTACCTTTTTTCCCCTCTTTGTCCTTGAGGTTTGAGTGATAGAACTTAGGAAAGAAAGATGGCCCAAGCAAGTTGAGGTTTTTCTAGTGAGGGCTCAGGAGAGACATCAGTTTGGAGGTAGTCTCACCCAAGACTTTTTGCTTCATCTCTTACTAAAGTTATGTTTAGGATGGAGTCAGACCAAGCTTTTCCAGTGAAGAGATTATGTCCCCAAATGTCCATTCTGGCTGAAAGCCTCTGTCCTCTCAGGTGTGCTGGGTGAACTGCTCTTGCTCATGTTCTTGGGTGTGTATTTGGTTAAATGTACCTGCTTGGCTTGAACAGTTAAATAGTTGAGTTTTGCAAATGACATTAGTCATTACATGCATAAGAAAGTGCACTTATAAGACACTGAATGCATTGATTTGTTAAAGCATTGGTTTCTCACAATTTAAACAACTGAAGGAAGGCTGTTACCTCTTCATATGCCACTCCTGCTTCCAAAACTCATCTTTGCTCAAAGCTTCAAAGCAGCAAAATAAACAGTATGCGGCAACTGTAGCCTGTGGTAGACAAAGAAAAGTTTCTGGTGCTTTGTTTCTTGAGTTTTGGCCCTGAATTTTTAAACTGTGCCCTTAAGGACTCAGGATTGACATTTATCCCTTTATGGAAGTGTGGTGCCCGAAAATATTTCCATGTACAGGGAATCCAGTTCTTTTATGTCTCTCCTGGATACAAAAAAGTTCTTTTTCCAGGTTCTCATCCAAAGTTTGCTGCTATTTCTGAAGTGCAAGAACAACTTCAAGAAATTTTGGATAATTCTAAATTAATTTTGAAGATCATATTCATGGCAATGTAGAATATTTATATTCAGTCTCATGCTGGCATTAAATTTTGCAAAAAGGTTAAGGTCATGATTCATAACAGGACTTAATGGAATAGTTTATCATGTTGAATTTCTGTTTTAATTTATGTCTTTTAATCTGTCTACTATTCTTGCATGCCATGTTACAATTAACAGTTGAGGTCTTGGTTTCAGGGGATTTGTGCAAATGAAGCTTTTTTCTTATGAGAATATCTTAAAAACAAGTCTGTCTATCATTTTGGAGCAGTTTTATTGCTTTTGTCAGTGCATATTTATGAAATAGTTTGTGAGGACAAAGAAGCCATACTGTGACGACAAGCATGAGTATTGAATTACAGAATGGGATTTTCTAACAAGTCTGTATCTTCCCCAACCAGAGAAAACAAATAGGGGAGTGAGTATAATAACAAAAGCAACGTCATTTAACATCTGGCAGTAGCATAATGTGCATTACAGCAACATATTTACACTTGGGAGGTTTCTTCAGCAAAACAGAAGTCTGCAGTTGCCACAATCTTTAAAGTATGGATTTACAATGATTTTGGGAATCTTTCAATGAAGGCTAGTCGGTGCTTGTAGAAAGAGGATCTTGTTTTGCCATTTTCATGTTATTGCTTCTGAAATCATAAGGGAGGTGTTTTCAGTCGAGTTGCTTTAACTTTGTAAGTAGGTGAACAAAGAAAAGGAAAAATAAAGAAAACTGAAAAAATTACCATCTTTCTTCCTTGCATTTTATTTCCTCCTGATCACAACAAGATGCTTTCCAGAACAGGTGAATGTCTTCTGGAAAAAGAATGATCTCATACCCAATATTCAGAAAAGTAAGATGAGCAGCCTGTCAGTGGTTGGGGGAAAGTGTTGCACTGCTGAAAACACTGCAAGGGAAAGATATGGAGTTGGCATCAAAAAAAAAAAAAGAAGGATGTAATGATCTGTTTCCTCTGTCTAATGAATTCTGAACAATATATTACTTACTGTCTACAGTAAGATGGTGCTTTTAAAGATATGAGCCAGACAGTGTTATCAGGGAAAAATCTTGCTTCTCCCCTGCTGACATTTTATAATTTACAGATCTACAGATGTCTTACTTTTTGACTCAAAACTCCAGAATTTTCACTTTTATATGCCCATAATGTCGAATGCTGAAATTTTAGAAGGAGTTATGAGCAGCTTTTTGCCAGGCTTCTATTTAATCCTAAGTGGAATAGGCAAGGTAGATCATAGAATCATAGAATGGTTTGGGTTGCAAAACACCTTAAAGATCACCTAATTCCACTAGGAAATGTTCCCAGTCAAAGTGATTGGTCAAATAGTCTGTTTTATTTTTAAGTAAAATGTCCTCAGTCTGCAGTTGATATGTCCTTGAATTATGAGTCAACTGAATTATGAGTTGTTTTAATCTTGTAAATGCTCTTGTAGACAAAAATGCCATTGACCTGCCTGGTCTCTCTTCACTGACAAGGAACATAAATGTGAGGAATTGCAGAATTAGACAATAAAAATGAAACCCCCATGTTCTTTTTTCAAATAATCCTGATTGCCTCTTATGAGGAAAATATTAACAATTGGCTATATGTCTTTAGAGGTTTTACTCATAACAGCAAACAAATGTTGAAAAGAAGTGGTGGATCATATGTGGAATGCAGGAACCGGAGAGCATTTTCATAGGATGGAAAGAGCAGCCCAGATATGCCACCAGATGGTTCTCTTTCCTTCTTGGTTCACCCCATTGGCTTTGTCAGGCAAATAACAGAAAGCTCTCCTGAGAAAGGTGAGCAACTGCGCGCACTGCAGGGTCCTGGCCATTTCAGCATGTCCTAAGACAACCTCATCTCCAGCCTCTGGCAGAACCAATATTGTAGTCATCACTGTCTTAAAAAGAGGGAGCAATTCAGAAATCAATATTCAGAGCAGGCAGATGGAGGTTAGCATACTTGTAGTGGACTTTTGTGCAAGGATGTTTGTTAAATAATGGGCTGACACTTGAGGTTAGGTGGTTTTTTTTGGTTGTTATTAAGCATGTATTCACATTTCCATTAACAAACTCCTAGCAAAGTCCCTTTTCTACTGCATGCAAAATTAATCATAAAATCATAAAATATGCTGAGTTAGAAGGGACCCATCAGGATCATTGAGTTCAAGCCCTGGCCCTGCATACGACACCCCAAGAATCGCACCATGGCCTGACTACATTGTCCAAGTGCTTCTTGAACTCAGGCAGGCTCGATGCTGTGACCTCTGCCCTGGGGAGCCTGTGAAATGCACAGAAGGTACTAGGAAGTATTCCTTGAAAGAGACACAGACTTTAATTAAACTGTGTCTCATCCTTTTATCTTTCTCTGGGCAATTTACAATCTTGCTTATTATCCAGGTATTTAAAATTTCTTTGGATGGCTTCTCTGCTGCATGATGACATGATCATCAGAACTTTGCTCTCTGAAAAGGAAGCCTTGGTTGTGGCATTCTATTTGACAGACAACCTTTCTTTCCTTTCACTGGCAAAATTAAATGGCTTTTTCCTGACGCTGAAGAGGTCATGCGAAGGACAGGTTGCTGGGCGGCAATGGGTTTGAGTTACGCGAGGAATGGGTAGGAAATGCTTTGGTGGGATGGGTGGCTGTGTTGAATCAAAGAAGTGGTAGCTGATTATCTATTCAAGGCTGATCCGTTCCTATATGAGAGTGCTGCAAGACTGAGGTTCATATTTTAACACGTATGTGTAGTGTGCTTTTGTAAGTATGTGATTGCATGTATACAGATAAATTTATATATATATTTATGTATAAGCTTATATATGTACATATACTTCTCATAAACGAGGATGAGAGCAAAATGAGTATATAAGTAATCCTTTGCTTTGAATCTGATTTTACAATGTAGGAATATCATGCAGGAATGGGAAAGTATCCCTTCTAGGCTGATGATCCACACATCATCCGGATATTTAATACTCCTGAGTCCCGAAAATCTGGATTATATTTGTTCTTTATGAATTTACACGTAATTGTGCTTAGTCTGCATGTGGGAGATTGATCTCAGTGGAATTTATACTCTGGCTAGTGATGTTGCTCCTCCCACGGAACTATTTTACCTGTTACTTCTAGGTAGCATCTCAGTAGCTTTCTGCAAGAGAGGAATCTGGTACAGCTATTTTTGTTTGGTATTTTAATAAATATTATTTTATATTCTTCCATGTAGGAATTCTCATCCTTACTGGTCATGAGCAGTTTTCTCAGAAAGCTCCCGGCCTTTTGGATATCTTATAGTGCTTTCTGTTCTTGAACATACATTTTTCATGGGATTGTCTGCCTTTGAAATCTCCCCACATGCTCACAGATGCTGTCCCCATCCTGTCTCCAGGGTATGGTCTGGTAGTTGCAGTTCAACAACAAAAGGACAGGGATTTCCAAGTTACCAGTCTGTTTCTGTGTGCGGGAAGGGAAAGTGGACAGAACGTGTGAGGAGCGCTCTGTCTTCAGGCAGTCTATTTTTTCACTCTTTTTTTCCGAAACAGAGACACAGCTCCCTGTCAGAATCACTGCAACCAGTCTGGAGGGGCTGCACTGACTCCTGGAGGACCTCAGAGCAGGCTGAGGGTGGTGGCAGGGAAATACCAAGAGGCTGGGGACAGGCAGCAGTGTTTCAGTGCAACAGGAGTGGCAACAAGGGTGGAAGTGGCGTGGGGATTTACCATGTGTTGGCATATTGGGCCAGGTCTCTTTAGATCAGAAGCAACATTTGAGATCCAAACCTGAACTGATGGTGTGTGTCTGTGTGTGACATTCCAGCTTCAAACTCCTTGGTTTTATTTTGTGCAAGGCTTTTTCATTCCTTACGCCAAGTGTCCTGATGGCTAGTCTGAATTATGCATAGATAAGGGACTCTAGTGTGCCAGGTAATTCTCAGCAGAAAATGTGACTGCTTTAAGGTATGAAAAATGTCAGTTTTGCTATGCTAAGGAGCCTTGCATAATATAGTCAGAGTCCAGTTTTCTTCCAACACCTTGGGCTAGACCTGAGAGTCTGTGCTTTACTCGCTATGGTGCTTGCCTGCAGCATAGGCCTGTTTGAAAAGATTCAGGTTCTATGAAGCTTTGACTAAAGTTTTTCTGCAAAAGCAAGACATTGCACAGGTCAGGTTATTCAGTGTTTAAAACAGGATAGAAAAATATTGGCTATGGCTTTGCAACAGCCTTACTTTAGTGTTTCAGCTGTGATTTTCTGCTGTTCATTGCAAGTCCTCTCTTTGCATGACTTAAAAATTTGCATGGAAAAAGTCTGTGTCTTTACATAGACTCTGAAGTCTGTCTTTGGATTTAAAGCATGTGAAGAGAGTATCAGAGTGCATTTGCATTCTTTTGAACATTTTTATTTTTCTATAGTCCCTTCCTATCCGTTTCCTTCCACTTAGCTTGAGATGAGACTGCCAAGCTCCCTGAAATATCCAAATAGTTAATTCCTGTTAGTTAAAGAAACAAAACATCTGTGCTCATCTTTGGAAGTGATCTACAGACTGAATTACAGCAGTTTAGTTTACTGCTTCAGACCTGGATAACTCCCATCCATAATAATACAATTGTCAGTGAAATGTGAGTTTTTTGGAAAACTGGAGTGGAGAGTGAGTATTAATTCCTTACTGAGTAGCTTTACTGAAGGTCATTTTAAACAGTAGATACAGCATCTGCATAAGAAATATCTTGGAAGTTCTTATTTTTCCTTTCTCCCCCGTCATTTTGTTTCACTGTGACCAAGGGTCTCTGTATGACAGGTTTTTTTAGTGTTGTGCTGTCAAGTCTCATGGCTTGTGCCCACAGCAGCATAACACAGCTTTTGCCCATGACAGTTCGACATGAAGGACTTGAAAACTTACCAAATAGAAGTACAGTCTGTATTTGTACTCCTGAAAAAACCCACATTAATGGCAATGCTCTATGCATCCGGATACATCAGCAGCTCAATAAGGGAACAACAAAACAACAAAATCTTGTATGAGAAGTGATTCCATATCTCTCAAGCTATCCATTACAACTCATACAACATCTGAGAGGTTGGTTTGGTTTTATGTTGGTATTTGTTTGGTTTGGGGGGGTTTACTTTTCGCTTTGTTTGTTTTTAATGTTACTTGTTCTGTAAACAGAATTCTCCAAAAGTGCATATTATTTCCTAAAGCTAC
>VWZG01012477.1:0-21051 GCA_013396735.1 Grallaria varia | reverse complement strand
AAAAAAAGGTGGTTTGCAGCATACCCAGTCTCAACACTTTACATTAGGGAAGTTCTGTGAAGCTTCTTGGTGAAATTGGTTACTTTTTTTGACAGCAACTGCTGGTACTAAATGTGGAAAAAGGGTATCACTTTCCCTGAACATGTCTGATTTTAAGCAAGTTTGACAGAAATTAGAAAAATAGTTAAAAACATCCAAAGAAATCTGTCCTGTGTTAATTTGGGGGCAGTTCTCTTACTAATGTGACACATAATTGGTAGTTTATAAAGAGAGCCAGGATATGTGAAATTGTTGTTGGTTCTGTGCCATGAGAATAATGTGTCACTTGGGTGGAAAATCGAGGTTTTCAGGCTCGGTTCAAATCAACCTCAACTGTCAGCAGAAATCTGACTGAAAAAAAGTGCAGGCTGGACTGTGCAGTCAGGAGGCTATTACAGTCACTTTGTTTCTGGCTAACCTTTAAGACTTGTCACTTGAAAACCAATGCTGGCAATGCAAGGATGTCTGATTCCATATCACTCTCATACAAACAGATAAAATATCATTTGAACCATTTAGGGCATCTCCCCTTCCGCTCCAGATTTTGTGTTTTCTTGTACTTGCTGGGCAATTTCCTGAAAACAGGTGAATAAGGCTTTGCAATAGTGATTTCAGAAGCAGTATCTATACTTTTCTTGAGCCTGGGGGGAGTTTCAGGGGCAAACTACCATGCGCAAAAACATAAATGTTTGAGGCTGCTTTAGTTAATTTGTGAGTGCTTTCTAGTTTGCATGGGTTTTTATACTGTTTTGAGCAAACTGATTTTAAGGGGACAAAATGAAGTGGTATGTTTAGTGGAAATACTTTAAAGACTATTTTCCCTTTCAAAATGACCTGTAAGTTTTCTTTTCCAGACGTTTATATTTAAATAAGTGTGATTCTTATTTTTTCCTGTGATGTCTGTTCCATCATATTAAAAAGGCAAAAAATATAGTAACACAAAGCCAATATATCTGTTTATTCCAGAGGCTTTATTAAAAGAGACAATCATTTATGACAGACATCTAAGGAGGGAGATGGCAGAAAAAGCCTAAAATTTATCAAAAGGTAACATTATAAACAACCTGCATAGTGACTTTAGCATGACGTCACTAAACAGGAACAGATTCCTTGATAGCTAGAATTCTAAGTGAAATCTAGAAGATACACTGTTGAAGGGAAAATACCATTCTTCCTCCCAACCCAGATGTCATAAATAATCTGGCAGATGGGTGTTGTGGAACAATAGAAATTAGGGGTATGTAGCCTTCACTAGTGGGGCTCCCTCACAGGAAAGCACTTTTTGAATTTTGAAAGATCAAGTGAAGTGCTAAACATCTGTCAAGAAACCTCATAAATGGTGTGTTAATCCAAGCTTTCAGAAAAAAAAACCCTGCTGCTAATGAATTATCCATATACGCATATGGATGTCCCCAAGTTTTCCAGCCCCAAAAAATCAAAATAGCAATGTTTCTTAAAAGAGACCCATACATACATATATATGTGTGTGTTTTGATGTGTCGGTATTCAGTTAACAAAATGAAACACTGATAGAAAGAAAATTGAATATGTTGAAACAATTGATTTCTCTTTTGACTACCTAGTACATTTTTTTGGGTATTAAAGGTGGCTTAGAAAATCATTATCAACCTGAAAAAATGATGCTTCTTTTTAAAAAAATTAGTAAAGAAACACAGAACCTTTAACTTTTTTTATGTCCCAACATATGTATTTTCAAGAAAAACACTGTCAGGACATTGCAGTTGGATATGTGTCCTGTGATGTTTTATCCCTTTCAAGACCTGTCTTGTGTCATAATTTTTCCTAACCCTGTAGGAGGTCTTGACCTCTAATGTCATACTTTTCTCTTGAAAGAGTGAGTTTAGTATGAAGACCAGGCTGTCTGAATAAGGTGATCCACTAATTTTAGCAACTCCTTTAATTTAAACCGACTTTGTTAAATTAATGCAGGCTATTTCCTGAGAATGTGCTGAAGAATTACAACTGATTTAATTATGCAGATAAAATCTGTACTGTTACTGCTAATGGTGCCTTTAAATTGGTTTTATTTTCCTGTTTCTCAAACTTCCCACTCAAAATCTGGATGTCTTTTCCACCTTGAAAGCCAAAGAGACGTTTGTAGGTTGCTTGAGAGAATCACTTGTAGAGAATCAACTGCAGTTTCTCACAACTCCAACTTATACAGAGTTTTGGTATAAAGGGAAAGAGACAGAGGATTCCTAACACATAATATGACAATGTGTGAGCCATGTCACCCAGACCACTTCTTGCAATGACTAACTGCTTGGTATTTTCATCATCCTTGTTTCTTTTTTTCTTTATTATTATTTTTAAATTGTTTTAGAAATGCCAAGCTTATGTAAGTAGCAAAAAAAAAAAAAGAAAAAAAAAAGAGAGAGAGAGCCTTTTTCTGTTCCCTGTGGACTGAGACATCTTAAATCTAGGGGGAAGATATGTTTCTGGAAAAGACAGAAATAAGATCAACCACAAAAAAGAGGTGCCATAAATTAGAGGTGTGGCAGTAGTCTGGATTATGATGACTCCATACTGTGCTGTCTGGACGGGTCCAAAGCTGGCTGTTCTGAGACTTAGAAGCATTGGTAAAACGTAGAATTTTTATTAAAACATTGACTCTGACTCAAAATTCCATCTCAGTTTAAATTTGGAAAAAAACTAAGTCAAATGTGTCTGTGTGATCCTCATAGAAACTTCTGAAACCCCTCAGCATCGGACTTGCTTTGCTTCTCCTGCAGTCCAGTGTGCGAGCCCAGGTGGCACCAGTGTCAGTGGAGCTTGGCTTCTTCCAAGGGCTTTCTGAGCAACCTTTCCCTGCCATGTAGTGTAGGATTGTTGTGGCACTAAATGCAGGTCAGGGCTGGGCTGTTCATGTGGAAAGCCATGAGGTGGTGGAATGATGCTACAAAAACATATCAAGATCTCCTTTCTTGTAAATCTGCAGACTCTGAATAGTATATGACTGCAAGTAATAAAAGCTTTACTGCCAGGTTCTACCCCTCATTACCACTGAGGACTGAAGCTGGCCCTTAACTCATTAGTATTCATATAAAAATTTCAAATGCGGTGTCTGCCATTATTAAAACCTGATGCCCAGGTTGTTGTTCATTAATCGTTGAGACGGCAGTGTTCTGGGGCTTAATTTTTTAAAACTATTTATGAGGCATCCCAATGCTGTCAATGTATTAATTGGCTCATGCAAGAACAAGCTCCAAAGATTAATAACTTCATGGTAAATGTAGTTCTGGGGGAAGAGTTATTGCAATATCCTAACTCTAATTACCAAAGTTAATTATAGTTTTAGCTTCCCAAGCAGTATGGGAAACTATATAAAGTACAGTTTTAAGCATGAGTCAGTTCTGAGAAAGCTCAGCTGAGGAAATAAGGTGCCTTGGGGGCTGTAATGCTCTAAGAGCTATTAGAGTGAAAACATGGGATCTGGGGTCACGAAACAGCATGGTAGAAAGCTAGGAAAAACCAGTATGAATTTCTAGCTTTATTACTTGAATAAAATACTCATCTGCAGTCCTTTCTGCTTACTGATGATCGTTGTCCTCTTTATGATGCTGATTATTCTTTCTCTGAAACGTGGTTGTGTGGCAGTGCTGTCTTGCATGTTCCTTTTTGCGATCCTGTTGTCATAGATGAGCTAAAGCCTATTCAAAAACACTCATTCCCCATAGTTACCTGTACTGTTCACATACTTATTTTAGAGATATATAGAGATATATTTTAGTTTCTTGTGCTTTAAGGTTGCTGTGTAATGGTCCCTGGACCATTAAAATGCAAGGTCACAATTTTACTTCTCTAACGGAGAATTGCTTCTGAGCATGTTTACATCAGAAATGGCTTAAACTTTGAGCTGCTTCAATCTTATTAGTCAGTAAATATAATGTGAGGGCTGGCTGCTCTCCTACATCCACAGCTGTAAAATGAATGAAATTATTAGGGTGTTGTTGAAAGCCATAGCTGCAGGGAAATCCCTATTTCATCAGAATTTGCATATACAAATGACAACTTTCTCGCTCTGAGCTTGTGCTTTTCTCTGGAGTCAGAAGAGAGATTGCTTTTAGGTGAACTCATATTTTTCAGTTTCTTTCAGAAGATTGTTCTTTTTTATGGACATACAGCTCAGATTAAATCAAGCTTGACAACTTCCCCTGGACCTTTCTGTCATAATTCTGTCCCATTTTATAGAAGTAATGGCTGCAACACGTTGCCCTGCAATTGTTTCTTCCCTTGCGAGTTAAAAATGCTTGAGGTGTGATTTAATTTTCTACCTCTGTACTTGCAATTTGGGACTAAGATTATGCCTGTGTTTCCAGTAGTATCTACAGTCCTGGTGAATGAGGAAGAAACAAATGGAAGCCAAAGCTTTCCCCTCTCCATTGGGTTGTTCAGTGTGGAGGCACCATCAGTCTGCGCAACACAGGAGAACTTTAAAACCTGCCTGACATTTGTCTACAAAGTTTAGATTGAAGACAAGACTACATCTGAGAGGTTTAACAAGCATCGTGAAACCTCTGAGAAATTGATGGTACAGTATGTAAGCTGGTTTATTGGAAAAGCACAACATAAGAATGCCTATACATTTTTTTTATTTTATCTGTCCACAGGATAATTCTGACAGGACCTATTAATGTAGAAGTGATTTGTAATTTAAACCCCCAAAAAAATCTATTTGATGTCCCTTGGATTGACTTTCAATCCAAACAATGCTAGTATTAGTATCCTTATCATCTAATGTGTTTACCTTGAATATGCCCAGAAAAGATTTAAAGCCTTGCAAGAATCTGGGTCCTTGCTCCTCTTACAGTTTTGCATTGGTCTGAAAAACCTCTGTGATCAGCAAATTGACTCTCTTTTGTGTTAATCCAATTATTATATTTCCATTTACAAAGATTAAGTAAAATTTGGATGAGTTTGTCCTCTGATTATATAAAGCAGTATACATGAAAATGAAAAGTGGGTGGGAAGTACTTGAAAAAAACTCTAGGACCTAGAATCAGATCTGCTGTGTAAAGGCCTTTGGTGGATTGACAATGATACAGGTTTCTTTTGACATATTAAGCGTGTAGCATTGTGAATTTACAAAAGCATTCTGTGGATATGCTTGTGCCTGAGACTCTTGGAGGTGTCTTTTTGACTATGTTGGCAGCTGAACACAATTATCTGAGAGTTTTTTAAAAATCTTAAAATGCTTAACAGGCTTCAGTATGCCTAGAAGGCTACTGTAGTAGTAAAAAGTTAGAGCAAGATTCAGAGGCAGATGTTGGAACTTAGAAAATTCAGGCATGAAATGAAACATATTCTAGCCTTTTTGCTCTCAGAAGGAGTTAAACCATTGGAGCTAAGCCGTAGGTCTGGACACCACCTAAGGTAACTCCTCGAGGTTGGGATTCCTCCCTTTAGTGGTTCCAGGTTATCCTTCTGAAACCCTAAGAATTCTTAATCAGTCATGTAGTGCCAATTTCATTTGACATCACAAATCTCTGGTTAAGTGTTGATGGAGCTTAATTGGGTTTTTTTTTATTTCTCACTTAATTTTGCAACTATATATGCAATAAAAATTTTCACAGTACTGGACTCTGAACACAAGAATCTATGTTACACATCACCATAGAAATGATCAAAACCTGGATTTCTCTTTTTTAGAAGAACAGTAAGAAACGTAGGAAGAAAAGAGGGCTTTACTGACTTTATGCAGGAGGAAGGAAAGAGGAAGGCAGGGATTTGTGTGCAATAATGCTGAAACTCCATGACAGTTCAAACAAGGCTGTTATACCCCTAGGATATTTCCTCAGGGATTCATCTGAGGCCTCCAGCAATTTTTGTAGAAAGCTGTGAGGAAATCAGGTCTTTGTTTTGGTGTGTGCAGGGGAACTGGACTATTCTGTGCTGGGGATCTGTCCTGATATGGCAGTGGTCCTGTCTGAGTCTTTGTGTATACTGACATTGAAGTCATAGCATTTCCAGACAGCAACAGTGCAATGTTGTAAAAATGTACACCTACTTGCAAAGAAGGATTTTTTTTGCTTTCATGGATGGTAGTGTCATGGGAATAAATCACAGCAGATTAGGAATTTGCACAAGAGCTCTAGGGCCAGGAACTTCAAGGAAGTCAGAAAACTTGAAATTCTTGTTAAATATGGGTTAGTTTATTAATCTTCCAGTAGAAAGAACAAAGTACCTCTGTAGATTTAAGCCCTGACATCTATAGTCTCAATGCTGTAAATATCACTGCACAGCACTCTAATAAAGTGAGATTATATTCCATTTAAACAGAAGTTTAAATTAGGCTTTTGTTAATTATGTTTAGCTTGGCTATTGTTGCCAGTTTGTAGTGCTGGCTTGACACCCTCTCTGGCTCAACTATTTGCCTATGATTGGAGGCAAACTGTGTGCCTGGACAGTACATAATCCCACATATTAAATCCAGCCTGTCTTCCTATCAAGCTACATCAACTGAAATGGTGTCTTCAAACCAGCCTTGGCACTTCCTTAGAGACTAACTCGGTCTTTGTTTTGAAAGGAGCTGGAGAACATCCGCCCCAAGCTATCTGAGAGCTCTGTTTTCACTGTGGCTGGGAAAGCTAAACAGATTGCTTTAGTAATTAGGCAGATAGAAAGTATTCAGAGAACTGAAAACTGTTTGTTCTGTTCAACAACTATGAGCTCAGAATAAGACCAGATGTACTGAATTCCCTCTTCAGCTCTCATAATAACATAATAAGTTAGGATTATGAATTCCTCTGTTCTAATCATAAGGGTGACATTTATAAGATGCCAAGAGATGAAACACATAGTTCTGCAAGACCAATTGATTATCACCAGTGTTGCTTTTGCTGCAGAATTTTCTGACGCAAGTATTCCAGAGGGAACAATTTTTACTTGCCTCCTGAGAAAATTACACAGTGTGACAGACAACACCTCAGGGTGCCAACTATTGACCAGATCTTGCCACAGCCTGAGAATAAGCCTGGAAAAAAGCTTTGGATCCCACAATGTCTTCTCATGCTCTTAGTAATTCCATTTGCATAGCCACAAGCGGCTAACTAAAACTGCTAACCTCTTGCCAGAGCTACAAGTACAAATATTCAAACACCCCAGTGGAAACCAGGTCTCTGGTCCTAATCCTCTTATGTATCACACATGAATCTGTGGGAAGGGTTAAGGATAAGAGTTGTATTGTTGGTCCCTCTTGCACTCTTAAGGTTTTGGCTGCAACACTGGATTGTAGAATTCAATAGAGCTGCTGAAAAAATACACAAGATGAGAAACCCATCTTTATGTGACGGGATGGTTATACAAATATTTTCCAATTTGAGTGGCTGCTGTGTTCTGTTTTATTTTTTTATTCCTTTCTCATTTTCCCTTTTTTCTTCTGTTTTTTTTCTCCTTCTGTCTCCTTGAAAATGCCTGGAAATTAAGTAATTTTCATGGAGTCACAGCATGGTTGAGGCTCTCAGGTCCTGACCGACCGGTTAGTTGGAGTAAGCTGCCAAGTTTTTAATGTCTTCAAGGACAAAGACTCTCCAACCTCTCTGGACATCCTGTTTCAATACTCAGTGATGCCAGCAGTGAAAAAAGAAAAAAGAAAAAAAAAAATNNNNAAGAAAAAAAAAGAAAAAAAAAAAAAAAAGATTTCTGATATTTAAATGGAATTTCTTGTACTTTAATTTGTGCCCATTGATCCCGGTTCTCTCCTTGAGAAACATCGCACTCCATCTTCTTTAATATCCTCAATCAGGTATCTGCACACTTGGATAAGATCCCCCATCTCTCCATCATCTTTGTAGCTCTAAAACACATTTCAACTCAAGCATGCTAGAACTGAAGCACTGATGGGAAGGCTATTTTGTCATAACCAGCAGTCATCTTCTCGACTAACAAATCATTAACCATCCTCAGTTGGGTCATATGCTCTAACGAATGTAGCAGCAAATGGCTCACAAATGTGGAGGTCGGACAAGCACCATTGACCTCGGTAAATACGGTACAGTGCAGAAACCCTCTGGACCCAGCTAATTGCTGCAATTTCCCCTTAAATGACAGTATCATGGTCCCAGAGCTGTTAGTCTTATTAATGACCTCAACCTCTTCTTTTTTTTTTTTTCTTCTTCCTGTTTATGAAAAAGCTCCAGTTTTTCAACTGCGTGCTTTTTAAGAATGATTACACTGGATTTTAAAAATGATATTGTGGTTATTAGACATGGAGGGAATTCTTTTAAAACAGACACAAACTAACATCAGTTTGGTTGTGGTTGGTTTTTTTTTTTTTTTTTTCCTTTTTTTAACTGAACACAGTGAAGGGGGGAGAGAAAACCAATAATCATTTTTGGGAAGAAATAAGGGTCATCTTCCAGCATGCAGTTCTCTGGAGGCTCATTCTTTCATTTTGCAGGTGAATTTACTAGGTGAATTTCCAACTTTTAGACACATAAATTTGTAATATATTGATGTGTATGTTGCACCAGGTGATTTAAGATGACATGTAAGCACTGTGCTTAAATTTGCAGTCTGGTGCAGATTTGTTCTGACCTATGTTTATTTTTGCTAAGTAAAAAAAGTACTTCCTGGTACAGTTAAAGTCAAGGTGAAATGGTAGGTAAGCATCAAGGGCAGGTATGATCCAAGTCAACATGAGGTTAAAAGGCACAGGGCAAAGGAAAACCTGAAGTAGGAATAAATTATGTCCATTCAGAAATGCTCTGCTCACATCTAAACATCTCCAGAAGAGGAAATCAGTAAAGAACACTGTAAATCATAAATTAATATATTATGACATGCTTTACATCTTGTATTGTGCAGTTACCAGAGCTGCCACAGGCAGGGATGCCACACACTAAACCAGGTTGCTCAAGGCTACATGCAATTTGGCTGTATAGAGCAATGTAGAAACATCTGGTCAATAGCTCAGTCTCTTTTGTTGTTGCTGTTTTAGTAACTTTCAAAGAATCCTATTATTTTAATTCATCATATTGTTTGCAGAAAATTCTTGCAGACTGAACATCCTTTTTTGCAATTTCTTGAACAATGATCTGTAGAGGATCATCAAAACTTTCACTCTGAATTCAGCCAGTTCCTCTCTTACCAAATACAGCTGTGCTTGGATTTTGTCTCTAAAACAGCAACCAGCTGCTGAACAGCAGCTGTTTACCTGCTCCCCATATCTATTTCCCATGCAACTGGCAATTACAGTAGAAAATATACCCTTAGGCTGAGAGCCAATAGATACTCAACCACAAGCATCCTGCTCTTCAGAACCTGGAGTTTTGTTCCTATTAAAATTCCTCACACACAGTTAAGACAATGTTGGGCATGTTCCAGTTTATGCTTCATTTTTCTCGTGTGCTAAGCACTTACTAATAGAGGTGAAACTTGCAGATACTGACTTCCATCAGCACTTCTGCCAACTCATGGTGATTAAAAAAAATAAATAAATCATGAGACTGATATTAAAGTCAAACAACTTCATTTGCTTTCTGACTCTGGAAACTAAACGGATCGTGATCATTAGGTCCTTTCTACAAATATCAGTGCTGGGAATCAGTGCTTTATCAGTTGTCCCTCCAATGGTAGGCAAGGTAATAACTTTGTAGGTTTTGGATTTGAGGTTTTTAGATGGATGAGGGGAAAAAAACCTCAAATCTTGCACAGCTTTTCAAGTGTTGTTTCAATAGTATTGTAGTTACTCACTTTCTATGTAAGCAATGTACCAAGGTAAGAAAGCATCTGTCTTCACTTCCTTGAGGGCACTGCAGCACCTGAAAAATAAAATTCTGTTCCTCTACATCTGGGTAAATATATTACATTTTGAGAGCTTTCTTCCAAGTAGTTAGATAAACTTTGGGTGTCTGATAATTCTGGTTTCTGCATAACACAGAAAAATAATGTGCTTTTACAACCAAGTTTTTCCAGATATGAACTACACAAAGAGGCACAAGGGCAAATTCCTGGTTTTCCAGGTTTATTTTGCCCATTTTTATTGACTATTGAATGTCTGTCTCCTGCTGGCCTGTCTCCATGCTCACCTTGAGATGTGCACATTAGTTTCATGACCTTTAGTGGCCAGGTACTGCCAAACTATTCAGCTTGAAACAGAGATGAGAGAGTCATGTTTGCTTTCTGTACTGAGGTATGTCCCAGCGGAGTTCCTTGGATCTGTTGTGCTAGGTACCATCTGCTTTATTGCCTGAGACCATGTAACCTGGGAAGGTCACATGACATTACTAAAAAGTTATAATAAAGCAATTAAAACATGATTGCATTGCATGCCTGAGTACATTGTTTACAATGAAATATATGTATTAATAAATAATAGTTGTTATTCTCTTCTAGTTTCTGTGGGGTGTTGCAAAGTAGAACACACTGAAATGATTCTTACAGAAGCTTGAAATAATACAGGTAAAACATCTCAAGAACTCCCCAGACTCTCTCCTGTTTGTAGTGGGTACTTCAAAGGATGTGGAACGAGAAAAGAGGGGCAAAGGTGTATTTTATAGACTCTTGTGATGAACTGTCAGCAGGACCACTGTATGCTGCTGAAAGGAGAGCTGTGGAGCAGTGAAATAAATTGATAGAAGTAGTCTGAATTTTATGTGGCATTTATAAGAAAAACATGACATATTCTTTTTTTTTTTTTTCCAGTGCTATGATAAGGGAAGCTACATAGATAAAATATTGAAAAGGAGAAGGAAGAAGCCAAAAGCTAGTTTACTGACAATTAGCAGTAGGACTGAGACTTGTATAGAAAGACTATGAGAATATTACAGCTCTATGGAGTGAGGAAAATAATGTACTAAACTTAGGAGCATGCAGAATCAGAGAGCAGGACATGAGTTATTGACAGGATTTTATTTCTTCTTAAGCAGGTCCTCACTATTAATAATGTTTTTTATTTTATTTTAAATTCATGTAATTTTCTGTGATTAGGAGGAACAGTGTAAAATGAAACTAGAGCATATTTGAGGAATGAACCATTTGGCTGTCAGCACTACTACTAATTGTGTAAAGTAAGCTGCTCACATAAAAGCAGAGTTGGCCATTAGGCACACAGCTTGGAAGCCATAAAAATGTGAAAGTTAAAGCTCACCCTGATTTGAGGTGTTATGCAAATTTGGCACAAAAAGACAGAAAAAAATTGAAATGCAAGGCAAGTAGCACTGAGGCCAATCATTCATTAATCTATCTGTTCTACACTCAGAATTCTTGATCGATAGGAAAATGCCGATGAGAAAAGAGTAAGAAGCTGATATATCAGGCTCATTAAACTAAAGCATTAACATTTTTTAGAGTGTGAACACCCTTAAAATTGAGTAAGATGAGGAATCAAAATTGAGTGTACATAGTAATGATTTCTTATTTTATTACTCAGATTTTGAAAGCTGATGTCAGTGCAGAGTCGAGAATTCATGCTGTTACATCTTGCTGCAGTACCAAATCTCTATTATAATGAGCCACTATAATTGCAGGGAGGCCTAAAAACAGTGTCTAAATTTACAGTAGGGTTGATTTACAGCCCAGTGAATCAAAACAACCAACTTGAAAACACATCAGTGTGACTGGAAAAGTTGTCATCGGCATGCACTCAGCTGAGGAGGACAAAGCAGCGGCACACAGAGCTGACTTCCATATCTTTCATCTCCTCAGAATCCTCTCCACAGAAAGGCACAACCCAGTAATTCTCATGTTCACTTGGGACTGGTGTCCACACGGCTGTGATTAAGACAGGACTGCTCTTGACGCATGCTGGTGTTGTGTGACTGGTCATCTTCTGTCCAGAGTGTAGCAGTAACATGTTTTCCATCTTGCAATGCACAAATGGCAAATGTCTCCTGGATAAGAGGGAGAAGTATCTGAATGTTTTCCTATAGCAGTCTATGGCTCCCAAATAATTTCCCATTGCTTCTAATTTTAAGGAAATTGAATATTTATTATTCTCATGGTCTTATAATTCTCATGCCAGCCTTAAAACCAATCTTCTGGAAATACAAAAGGAAAGTCTTAAAAGGCTTTACTTGAGACTTAGTCTTCAGGGTTTTGGTTGATCTGAGAAGGCTGGTTAACAGTGGTGTAAAAGTTTGGGTTGGCTCCCAGCCAAGCCCTGAGCACAGCCCGAAACAGCCTTCCCCGCACCCGAAAATGGAGAAAGAGAAAGGAAAAAAAAAAGTAGCAGAAGAAAATTGCATCAAAAATATATTTCTACATATATATATAATTATATACAATTAAGCACTATATACATATGAGTAGGGACCCCAAGGAAACCCCAAGCAACCCCAACGGGAAAAGGGGAAAAGGGAAGGGGAAAAAAGGACAAAAAGGGGAAAAAACACAACAGATATACACAATTGGAACTCAGGGATTAGCTTAAGAAAAAAACTAATACAATAAAATCTCACCACATCCCTTAAGAACAGCAAATCTCTTCCCTCTGACACGACTCGGACAGAGCCCTCGGCTCAGGCCTCAGCCCACGTGGATCAGCGAGGCCCAGACACTGAGAGCTGCTGTCACAGAGCTGTGAGCGGGAGGAACGCTGGAGCCCAAGGGAGAGGGGACCTCCCCCGTCACCTATCTTATATGCACCTGATTACGTGAGGGAACAGGATGCAATATTCCCTTAGTTTTTGACCCCACTTGTTAAGAAAGGCCTAAAGAACAACAAACCTCACCAAAGCCTAAAATTTGAACTACCACAAATGGTAATTGCCATCAGATGGGGGTGTTGTAATTGCAGCAGTAAAGACACTTTCTTTTTGAAAACTCAGCACAAAACCTGCCTCTTTGAAAATACTTATGAAAGTACAAACACACATTTTTACATAGATCACTGGAAGACAAGTGAATGGTAGAAATGATTTTTACTACAAGCCCCTAAAGTACAGCTGCATGTATCAGGATAGAAAACAATTGCAAGGAAACAGCCAGAACTTACTTGGTATTAATTCAGGGACTTGTTCTTCACTATGTATCCAAAGCTAAATTAAAAAGATATTTCAACACAGTCAAGATCAAGTTTTAGGGATTTTATGAAAATGAGTAGGGCCCTGAGTCAGAAACTTCTGCTAATTGAAAAACTTAATTTCAGCTCTAGAGGTAAAAATTAATTTGCATATTTCCCTTCTGTTTTAGACACATTTGCAAAACATGAAGCATTGCAGTTCTTCTAAATCAGAGTCTACTTTTTTATTACTGCTTTCAGAAATGAGAGTAGAACAATATAGTTGACAGAATTGCCAAGTAGTGCTCTGCCATTGCTATTAACTACAATCACATAAATTTCTGGTAACTGTGAGGCGGTAGAAATGGAACTACAGTGATGTCCCACTGGAGATGAGGCATAAAAATTCTCGAGGTAAGTATGTAGGTATTTGGCCATCCATGTTCCTTAATACTCCAACCCTTACCAACAGCATGGTCTCCATTTCTTCCCTGTTATTGCCTGGTTGAAGAGACTAGGTTAGCTGCATCTCTGCAGGAATATTGTCATGATTCAGCACCTAGAGATGACTATAACTTCTCTCTTGTTGCAGTTGCTTAAGCCAAGACAATCTTGCTGTCTTTTAAACTTAGCCTGTATTTGAAATATTTTTTTATTTTAGAAAATGGACACCTAAATAATGTTATTATGATGGTTTTTAAGAAAGAACAATTTTTTTTCTATTCAAAGAAAACTGGATTTTCCCTGATGTGAGCCTGCCACTCTTCATCCCGACTCTTGGTTGGTGAGCTTGCTGCTCACACACCCCTTTTGACTCTCCCGCCCTCATGCAGCTGCTGGAGCCCTACCTGACACCCTTCTCCAAGGGCATTGAGAGAAGCCTTTTCAAAGTGGGGTCAGGAGCAATGAAGGAAATCCTAGAGCTGCAAAAGGTACATACATTTTGACAAAAGTGTATAGAGCTCCTTCACTTTTACCCTTTGGAAAGCTTTGGGTTAAACTTTCTGTACAAAGAAAGGATGTTGCCATGAGACTGAAGTGCCTCAGAAATGGAATAAGCTGTGTTTATGACAGTATGCTGAAGTGTTTAAGCTACACCTACCTTGTGTTATAGTAATTTTCTCCCTTGAAATCAAAATATTGTCTTATTGGGGCTGTGGTGCTTTGAGTTTTGTAGGCTTTTGTAGGGTTGGGTTTTTTTTTGGGATGGTGGGGTGGGCTAAGGAAAAATCTGTAGAAAGCAGTGAATTTTAGTTAACATTTAGTTTACATTTAGTTTACATTCAGTTTACATTTAGTTTACATTTAGTTAACATTTCTACAGACACAACTGCCATATAAATAAATAAAATGCCATATAAACATTAATAATTACAAGTTTTCACAGCTGAAGTAAACTGTGGACGAAGGACAACTGTTCCATGACATTTTTGTTCCCTTTTTCTTTTGTAAGTTGTTTGTGATAGTTTATTCACAAAATAGCTTAAACATTGAAATAGCAATTTCCACTGCGATCCTAATAAGTTAAGTGAGACTCAATGGTGCAAGATAACACAATGTAAGGAGTTATTTTTTTTTGTCTTTATTTTTTGATTGTGTTCCAGAAAAGCCATAAAAGCACTCTGAGACAAAGATGCTTCAGCCTTACATGTTCTCATGATGAAGAAAGATTAAGAAAACTTGAGTTTATTCTTTCTTTGGTAGGCCAAGCTGAGAAAAAAATTCTGAAATGCATCCCAGATTCCAAAGAGCTCTACAGTTCTCCAAAGCATACTTTGGTGAATATATATTTTGACTAGAAGGCACAACTTAACACCCACTGATCAGATGAGGATTTGTGACAGCTTCAGTCATCACAGCTATTCCTTTTCCCTGAAACTGGCTGAGGAGTTTTGTGAGAGAGTCGTGTCTCTCTCCCCACGCAGAGTTCTAAGTGCTGTAATTCTTAGTAAGCCATTGTTATCCTTTCCGCACTTTTAAATTTTACTTGGTCTATGTAGGCAATTCAGAACTCCCTGTCCCAAACATCCATATATTAATGGCCATCTGTCATACTACTGGAAATCTGTCCAGTGTCCTTCTGAAGTGGATGAACTTTATTCACTGCTAAAGTCCCAATTTAGTTCACATTGTTCATGCCTTTTTGTTCTCTCTTTTGACACTTTAATTTTGATACCTACAGTACCTTCACCTTTTAGAGTCCACTACTGGGAACTCAAATAATATAGTAAAACAACACTTTTTCTCTCTTTTCGCTTAATGTTCTTGACCTTCAGCTCTTCCTCAGCCTCATATGTCTGCTCAATCTCTCTTGCACACTGTTATGCTTCAAGGCCAGTCTTCTAGTCTCTCTTGCTGTCTAAAATGCCAATCACATTTGCATTCTATAAATTATCACCAGGAAACTTTGCTTATTCCTTGCCACTACTATGCTTTGAGCTCTCTTTCAGATAAATCCCTCCTTTACATAGCTTGCTGTCAGGTGTTATCCATGACTGCTCATGCCTGAACTTAATTTTCTCCTTCAATTAAAACCATTAAATTGATTGGTCAGGGAATCCATTAATTGTTACTTCTAAACTCCAGCCAAGCTAGAAAAGGCTCCTGAACACCAGACAGTCAGAAAATATGTTAACTCCTGAATGTTTATCTCCTAATATTGGTGGTTATGTCATGTGCTATCACTGCCTTTAGAATGAACATTAAAATTAACCACATATGAAAAGTCCGTCATGGAGTCAGGTGCAGTATTTTCCTGTTTCCAAGGCAAGCATGCTACTTGTGTTTCAGTGACTGTAAGCTCACTGATGAAAGAAAGAGTTTGCCTTTTGTCTGATGAAACTTCACTCTGGAAATAAAAACAAAATAAAAAAGGGAATTTTTCATGAAGAAGATGAAAGAAGGTATGGGGGAAGGTAGAAAAGCCTGTCCTGGAAGAGAAAGATGCTTAGAAGCTTAGGTCTCACAGAACACAGACTTCAGGGCACTAGAGAAAGAGAGCTGGGCCCTTGGCAGGGATGCAATCACTGAAGTTTGAATCAAAGGGAATAGCATTTTGTACCGATAACATTTCAATAGGGCTTCATAAAATCAAATTATGATGGTGTTTGCTGTCAAATTTTCTTTGAGTTTCTTATCTGAAACTGGCATAAAGCATTTTAAAAATTACATCAACTGGTGGGAAGGGAAGGAAACTTGCTTTTTTACTCTTGAGTATTGCTATGATTTTGTTCATAACTTTGTAAGCAGTGTATTTTCAGCATTTTAAGGCTGTACAAATCTTTTAATGTATCTTTCCCCTGCCCCATCCCCGGACCACAGTATGGGCTCAGAAACTCTTGTTCAGCCCTGGCCCTGGTAAACGACCAGGCTAAGCTCCCCTTGGGCTCCTCAGGAACACTGTCTGTTCCTGGGGATTTGTGCTGTCTAAGGAGCTCCTGGGTTTTAGCAGCCTTGGAAACTTATTTTCCTTGCCTGAAAAACACATTTCAAACTGAGCTTTCAAAGGAAGTTGCCTGCTCAAATTGCAGCTGGGATGAAAATTTGTTGTGACTATGTGCAACTCTTGTGACCCTGTTAAGGACCAACCTTCAGTGAGAGCCTTCGAGCCCTCCTGGACTGCAGCGGGCTCTGCCCAGCGATTTCCCTCTGAGTGGGATGCCTCTCAGAGCCAGGGAGCCCTCACATTTCCCAAACTCATAAGACTGCTGCCAGCTTTGCTGATGGATCCGGGGCTGGTACCCCACCCCTGGAGGCTCAGCCTTTTGCCCACTGAGAAGATGCAAAGGCATCAATGAAATCAGGGGGAATTTTTCACAGGTATATTTCTTGCACATACCCTTTTAGGTCTCTGTATGTAATGTGAGTATCAGTACACTGTAGCAAGTGTACTATGAAAGATACTCTCCTTTATTCTCAAGTACATTAGAATTGTAAGTATGTTAGGCCTATGAGTTACCGTTGTGCTTATATTAAACTATATAAGAATTTTTTGTTGGCCTGTTTAACTTAGACTGCTGATTGAATGTTGTTAAAAGTGCTGTTACACCTTTAGGGCGAAGTGGTTGGCCAAGTCCAGGCCTAAGTTTGGCAAAGAGCTCCCCTCTGAACTTTGCAACTCAAGGGTCTCCCTTATTCCATTTTCACCCTACCCTTTTCCATCCTTACCCTTTCTCCATCCCTAGCCTCCAACTTGATAATTTTTCTTGGTTTTGGTTTTAGATTGAATGATTTTAGATTTTTAGTTTGATTTTTCTCCATATTATTTAACCATCTAGTAAGCAGTAGAGTGAACCTTGCCAATTAACTCTGTTGCACGTTCAGTTTTGTATTCAACCTTCTTTTGCCAATACCTTTTCTGGTGATTCTTTGAGTGACCCACATCACTTACTTGCAACAGGTTGTAAATAATTTTGAAAGTGGATGACAGATATGGTAAGAAAAAGCAGCTGTGGTAGGTTACCTTCTCCACTTCTTCTTGGAAAAAAAAAAAAAAAAGGGAAAGTAATTGTGTTTTCATTTACATATAGAACATTCTTTCCCATAGTTCCTTCTTTTTTATTATGGAAGTTGCACACAATTCACTTAAGTTGTCAGAATGCTACATGGCATAAGATAGGTATTTTGGGAAATTTCATTACCACAAATGTCACGTGCCTTGTTACTTCTTTTTTTCTTGTCTTTCTAAGACAAAAATTTGCTGAAATGCACGCTGGAAAGACAAAGTTTTTTCCACTTTTTTGCTTTAACTCATTCCTGTGGAGGATTTTTTGTTTTCTCTCTTACTCTAAAGACTGACAGTGCACTGCAACCAAAGCAGTACAAAAGATTCCTCACTGCTAATGACAAGCTCTAGCCATTTGACACGAATAGAGGAGTAGCTGGAGTCTGTGGAGACCTCTTGCTTTCACAGAACTTTCCTCCTCTGAAACAAGCTTTGCAATTGTGTTTTAGGAGCACACAAAGCCAAAACACAAAACCAACAGGAACAAAAAAACCCTCACCTCAGCAAATTAATCTCATTTGTTCAAGGATAGCGCATAAAACGCCTAGAACTTTTCCTTGTAGCACTTTCAATGTCCTTCACTGTTTAACTGGCTCACTGCTGTCAAATCTGGAGTGGGCTTGTCTCTAATGATCAGGTTATTGATGCCTCAGGGCTTTTGATTTTTGATTTTTTAATTTTGTAGATTTTAGAAGTTGTAGATTTAATGTAGCTCAGTAGCTTAATGTTTACACATACCAACTCCATCCTATATCCATCCCTCAAAATTGCAGTAGCTGTTTAGTCTTCATTTCAAGGTAGAATTGCAGAAAGACACCATGAGGCCTGCACCAGAAGATAAGAACATGGACAGAAGGACCTCCAAACCTAGGACTTTGGAAGGTCTCCAAGGACATGATGTGCTGCGAGGAAGACGGAGATGTTGAAAGAGGGGTCCCAAACCCACAGACTAAATTCCCAATGGGGTGTGCCGGAGGAGGAACGGGGCAGGACTGACGGGGGTGGCAGAATGGGATTGGATGGACATTATTATAAAATCATAGGACCAGGGTCAGAGGGCGCACACGTGGATATGTATTCCTGGGGCCTGGAGGCTTATTAAAGTTTCTGTTCTCTTTATCTTGTCTCCTATTAAATTTGCCTAGAGGTTTTTTTTTCCTCAGTCCGTTATGGCAACATTATCTTCAGCAGAGTACAGAGGGTGTGTTATAGTTTTAGATTTTTCAGGATTTTTCTTTCCTCTCCAGCTAACACGAACTTTGGGGGCTGACACTGCCTCCATCTAGATAACGATCCGAAATTCCACCTTGATGGCTCTAAGGACAGTTCCTTTGTTTTTTTGTTTGGGGAGTGGTTTTTTTTTCTTTTTCACTTCACTTCTTCGGCGGAGGCGGAGGAAGACGGAACTGGCGCACGGGGCTGCTGCTCTTCTGCTGCGAGTTCCAGCTTCTTTTCCCTGATTTTCTGCTCCTAGCCCGTTGGGCCCAGGGCTCCACTGGGATATACAATCTAATCTTCACTGCTTTGGACTTACTGCCATTTTTCGCCCTGAGACACCAAGGCATCAGCAAGGGAGATCCCGGACCCCTCTGCTCACCACCTTCCCGCCCCGGGGCCAGAGAACAAAGGGACCACGCGGTCTGCTACCGGCTGCCTGCGGCAGAGGAGCCAACTGCCCACCCCCTATCTCTACGGACTTATTGTTCAGGTTTTTGGTTATATAGTTGTTATCTGTTCTGTTCTGGTGGTTCACATATACATATATGCATATATAACCATATTCAATAGTTAAGAACTGTTATCTCTAACATTTCTTCTACATTTTTCCTTCAAATTAAAATTTTGTTCTAAATTTAAAAGAGGTGTGATCTTTTCTTGAGAAAGTCATTCCAAATTGTTTTGGCTTGCTCTAAACTAAGACAGGGTGCTTTTTCATCTGCATGCCTTGTCTCAGAGGGTAAAAAATGGTTCATTTCTGGTGTCTGATCTGTGGGCACTCTCTGCAAACTAGCCCAAATACATACCAGGATACAAAACTGAGCACACAGGAGTGAACGTCCCACTTTGTGAAAATAAGCTGTTGAAGGTGACAGGTGCATCATAAGGTGTGTAATGCACAGGAATTGTAAATGACAAACCCAGTTATGTGTAAGGTTTCTGACTGGGAGTTGTGGGTTTTTCTGTTGTGCTAATTGTGTATAGGGACAGAGAGAAAGCAGAATCTCCTGGACTGAGGCTCATAGAGGTAATTTTTGTTGTCTATAATAATGGTTATTACTGCAGCACTGTAGACAGGGATGACCTGAGGAAATGGAAGTGCATTACATCAATCACATGACTAAATATCTCATGATTTTTATTCTGTTTCTTCTTCTGACAGCCAGATTCCTATTTTCCTCTGTGGGTGATATAGATTGGTCTTTAAGTAGGTTTAAACAGAGGGATTTCTCAGCTGTTTACCTGATCTGCCATGGCATAGGTCAGAACCTTGTTCTGTAGCAACTCTATTGCCCTTACGCTAACCTACCATCTCCTCTTCAGAGACATCTCGTCTTAGACTATTTTACTCTGTTTTGAAACTGTTTTCAAATCTTTTCTGTTTGCCACAGACACATTCTGTTCTGATCCTTGCCGTCAGGGTCACAATCTCAGTCTCAGATGTCAGCCTCTGTGCAGACATGGACTGCTCCTTCTGGATTCCCTAAAACATTGCACTGAGAAACTCGACTGTTTGTGTTAAACAGACAGGATCCCTGCTGGCAGAGAATCTCCAAGTGTTACTCAATTACTTCACAGACTATTAAAAATAAAGGGAAACCGGGAAACCTTTGGTACTGGTTTATCAACATGTGTCACAGTACTGGTGTCCTTCTGCAATTATCTTCCTTTTGTGAATTCTTATTTGACCCAACTATACAGATGTGATGTTATAAGAGACACTTGTGTACTAACAGCCATCCTACTGTCTGTCAATAAAGTACTGTGGAGTTGCCTGATGTAATAATGATGTCAAAGAAAGAATGTCATCTTTCTCTAATTTTAACAGTGATTTTAAAGGACTCTGGCCTCATATACAAGTTAATATAGTGAGATACGGGATATAATCTTCAGACACAGAACAGACCTATTATAACATTTTTCTTTTGGGAATTATCTGTGACATTTTTAATTATGTGAAACCTTCAACATGTGTTTGCTACAAAGTTCTTTTTTCTTTCATGTCACTATTTTCTAAAGTCTCCTTACTGGAATGGTATGTAGATTGCTTATAAATGCTTTCATGTGTTTCATATACTTTATAGAGGTTGTAGAACTCTAGAGTTAAAAGAAAGGACTTTCATTTTTCCATTGCCCATTCTGTATTGTCCCTGTGACTACAACCCAAAATCAAAATATTGTATGAAACCTGATATTTTTACTGACGTAATGTGTTATGCTCCTTCTAATTTGATTGGATCACATCACAAAGGAAAAGGACTAGCAAATGATCTTGGTAACATGACATTTCAAGGTCTTTATAGACCGATGTCCTAGTTATAGTGGCTGG
>VWZG01012476.1:9551-35054 GCA_013396735.1 Grallaria varia | reverse complement strand
TGTGGCTCTGCTTTCATAACAACAACATGTTTCCAAACTTGGAAGAATTTCTCAAAACCTAGAATGTGTTATGTTTTATTAATTTATATTATATCATAATATGTTACAACATACTAGTAAATGGTTTTTAGTGAAAGTAATTCAATTTTACAAATACAATTTTTAACAAAATCCAAGATTCACTATATGTACTAGACATGATTTTGTGAAAAAATGCAGTAAAAATCTCAAAGTACATGTATATATTTACATATAATTCAGGGATTATTATTATTACATATTAGATATTTGTATATGATGATTTATATGTAACATTTATGTTAATTACAAGGCTACAGGAGTGTTACTGGGTTAGCTAAGCAGGAGGGATTTCACAAGTTCTATTTTAAGAATACAGTGATTGGGGCCATTTTTGGTTTAACATTCGCTGATTGATGACATTATGTACTCAAGGTTCATTCTGTCACTAGTGTTTAGCAATTTGTAGTAATTACTAACTTATGCTTAACCACATTCTGAGCTATCTAATGTGAGAGGATCATTCACTAGGTTATGTCCTAGGGAACACCCATGGACTATTAGAAGACTATGGCTTGATGCTAGATATTTTTGGTTCAAATGAAAACGTTTTAGGATATTTTACACAGAAGCAGTCTTGTGCATGTGAGGTTCACAAAGTTTGTTGAGAGTATTCATTAGATATGTATATTCTGCTAGGTAAAGAGAGTAATTGACTTTAAAAGATCAATATAGTACATTAACATTAAACTGTATAATTTTTATTTTCATTATTTCTCCAAATTTTAAAAAATAAATGATAAGTGCATTTATAAACAAAGGGTAGCCTAAAAGAAATCAGAAAATTTGAGCAATATTGAGTTAAAAAAAAAAAAATCAAAATAAGAACTTCCNATCCAAATGCTTTTTTAAATGCAGAAATGTATCAAAAGTTGGTCATCTATTTTTCATTAATTATACACAAACAGAAGTAAAAAAAAAATATATTAAAAGATTCACCTCGTTAGTAGAGATTCTATATAAAAAGGAAAATTCATCTAAAATTGCATATACCTAGTAATACCTTAACTGCCTTAGTACATTAAATTTTTATACTTTATTGAATATTTATATAGAGTTGAAAATAACTGTATCAGTAATGATGTTTTATTGCTGTAGGCATTTAGGTACTGAACTATAAATACTTTGTGTTTGGCAATATTTTTTTCAAAGCAGTTTCAGTCCATCAGTTTCTTGAATGCTTTCACAGTCCATTTTTCCAGATAGAGATCTTAATTTCTGAGCTTCATTCTGAAAGACTTGGCATGCAGCTGACCCTTGAGTAGTCGCATCACTGCACTGAGCTACCGATAAGCAGTGAAGGGGATTGAAGACTTGACTCTATGACAAAAGACTATATAATATTAAAGCTGCCAAGAAGCTCAAGTTTGAGTCAATCACTCTCTGTACATGGTACAGTAGCTGAAGATGAGGGCAAACTCTCTTTGTACCTGAACACTAGTGTGCATACACATGCACTAAAAAACTTCTGGTCTTTCAGAAAAAATGTAAAAATGTCATAAAGCCAATACATATTCTATGAAACCATATAAATAAATATGAAATATGAAAAAGATAAACAAACCCCACAAATTTCTGTGAAAAGTTCATCTTGACAAAACCATCATCCTCATCTCATTTTTGATGTCTTGTTATCAAACTTCCAGAACTTATGAGTCTTAGAATCCCAGCCCCACTAGATGAAATCCATAGCTAATAAAAGGAAGATCATCAATTTGCATGTTGCCATATTTTGTCAATATCATATTTTTAATTACATTTTTACCATTTTTTGTATAATAGAATGATATTAGTTATAATATCAAGAATCTTTGTAGAAGTCTAAAGATGAATGAAAAAAATTAAAAATCAATGGAGAAAAATTCAAATATTCAAACCCTCTGATTTTTGAATGGTGCAGTATATAGTAGTGAGTGGTTGTTAAATTCATCCACAAGCATATGATACATAACCAATTAAATGTAAGAATATATTTGTAGGAGGCAGTATACTTTCTTAAAATTGTGTGTTCATGAAGAAAAGGGCTCTTTTTTCTCCCCAAACACAATGTTATTCTATTGCACATTATTGTACAATAGAAATTAATCTATCAATTTACCAAATAGTTTTCTAAAAGCATTCTATTTGGTGTGTGTGTGTTTTTTTTTTTTTTCATTTAAGAGTGTTAAGCAATCTTGATGTCCGTATTTCTAGGCGAGAAGACTCTTCCTTGCACTTTAAACAAATGTTAGTTTTCTTTTCAAGATGCATAACAGTTAGTACATTTTAAAGTAAACGGCTTTTGGAATCAGAACTAGGGGAAACACTCTAAATTACAGAATCACAGAATATGCTGAACTAGAAGGGACTCACAAGGACCATAGTGTCCAACTCCTGGTCACGCACAGCACTACCCCAAGAGTCACACCATGTGCCTGAGAGTGTTGTCCAAATGCTCCTTGAATTCTGTCAGGCTGGGTGCTGTGACCACTTCCCTGGGAGCCTGTTCCAGTGCCCAACCATATTCTGGGTGAAATATCTTAACTCAATATCCAAACTAAACTTCCCCTGAGATGTCTTCATGCCATTCCCTTTGGTCCGGTCACTGGTTGCTAGAGAGATTGGTTCCAGATCCTCTGCTTCCCCTCATGAGGTTGTTGAAGACTACAATGAGGTGTCCCCTCAGTCTCCTCTTCTCCAGGCTGAACAGACCAAGTGACCTCAACCACTCCTCATATGACTTCCTCTCAAGGCCCTTCACCATTCTCGTTGCCCATCTTTGGATGTGGTCTCTAGTAACTTTATGTCATATAGAGGGCTATCAAAAGACTTAAAATGAAATAGAATGCATGACTAAATACATTCCCCGACCCTCCTATGGTTTAACCTGGTAGATGGATCCTTGCCTAATCATCTTTTATTTTTCTTAGTATGCTGCTTTTACATCTGTATGTTTATGCTCCACCTCCATAGCACACTGGTCAAAAATTTTGCATTACACTTCAGTCAATGACTGAGTTCATAAATGAAATGGCAAGACAATGAAAGTGGGATTTCCAGCAGTTCTAGAAATCTGGACTTTTTTTTTTTTAAGTACAAGCTACTTGTTTCCTCGATGGTCAGGTTCACTGTTTTTATTAGAGTTCTTTCTTCTACTGGAGTCCCATCAATTTGGTAATTCTATATAGCTCTATACTGGTATGTTTGCTGTTCAGAAATTCTAATGCTAGCCTGATTTTATAACACACAACTTCATGCTTAACTGGCAGATACTGATAAGAGTGGTCTATAATATATTCTTCTGATAATCCAGTCAATGTGTTAAGGCATACATTCCCATAAAAAGAAAATCACAGGTTCTGATTAAGCCAGAGTTTGAGTGGGTCCTCTTTTGCACTGGTCAAAAAAGTTACATACTAGGATACACCTGGATCATTACATGTGTGCTTCCATTCCATTCCTGACACTGGACAGTCATACTAACTTTATCTATTAAGCTAATACAATCTCAACCCAGAAGTTTTCTCATTTTTGCTCTTCTGTTTCTCTTCCCCATCCCACTGCAGGAAATGAGTGAGTGGCTCTGTGGTACCAAGTTGGCGGCTGGGATTAAACCATGACACTAGAAAATAAAGAAAATAAAAAATTTAAGTCTACAGAAGGCTGAAGAACTTGTCTTGAGGCTTGGGTTTTGTTTAATTTTGAATTTTTGTTTTACATGGGAAATAGAAGAAGATATATATAAGGCAGAGCAGCAGTAACAAATGGGATTTTTTTCCCCTACATGCTGTGCAGGTATAAAAAACTTCATTCAAATAGCAACATTATGCATTGATGACATTAATAATCTTTTTTTTCTTTGATTCTTGTGCAAGTTATGTATGATTATAGGTAGAAATCAGAAGTTGGCTCAAAGAACCAACAAAGAATGTACACAGACAAATTCTCTGTCTTTTAAAATAGACAAGGAATAAAAAATAAAATAATGTTAAGAAATATGAAGAAAATAAAGAAGATTTTGCTTATCATGGATACAGTTTAAGCATCCTTCAGTAGAGATCATCTCTTACTTTGTTGCCATACATTTCACTACAATAATCTAAATATCCCATGCAGGTATGCATTCTTAACCTGTTAACAAATTGTAACACAGAAGTGTAAGTATCAATTCCTTGTTAAAAATTCAGGATTCCAACATTAAATTAATTTTACTTCTTTCAGAAATGCATATAACAGTACAGAAAAAATGAACACAGCATTTCAATTTCCATTAGGAGTATTTATTCTAATTTCCCCAAACACCTATTTTAAAGGGTGGCAAAGTCTGTAGCCTACATGCCACATGCAGTGCATCTAATAGAAAGACTAGAGGATGACGAAATAAATGCAATGATCTGAAGGTTATCCTAGTCTGTTCCAGCTTTGGAAATTACAGTGGCAGATGCTTCGCGTATAATTTCTGGCATCATTGAAGCACAGTCTTATTACTCATTTTACTTCATTAAATGGCTTTTTTTTTCAGACAATATATGAAACATAAATTTTTTTCCTATCTAAATATAAATTTAAATAATACTTTACAATCTGGAAATCATATATTTAATTCAAGAAACAAAAGGTTCTTGGGTACCTTTCTGTGTATTTTGTTTGAATAGATGCCTGTTTCAATAACTACAATTAGGCTGATCCCTCTGAGAATACCCTCACTGTTGTGCTCTGCTCCTTACCTTGGTTCTGGCCATTTCTTAGGGGACATTCCATTTAGAAATAAAAGAACCTTTAGTTTTACTAATTTTCTGTGAACAGGAAAAAACCCTATTAAGAATTTTATCTAGCACTGAGGAAACACAGACAATCAAAATCTTTGGCTAATTCCAGTGATTCATTTTAAGGGACGATTGATGCTCTCTGAATTTGCGTAGTTATATAGTCTCCTAAGAGCAGTTTCAAAACCATTGGATATTTAGAGTATGTTTTTAAACATGATGAAGTTACCAGAGACACAAGAAAAAGTATACTGTACATATATATCATATATCCTTAAATGTGTGTCTACATAACAGGTTAGTACTATTTGCATATAATATGTAAGTGTCTATATGCATATATACCATAAGAATATATTTTACATCTATGTCATTAAGTATAGCTACAGAACAGCATTTTGATATTCTCATGTGAGAATGTGCATGTTCTTTAACAGTTAGTGGTATTGAATTACTCTGTCATGATGTAGAAATATGTTTTTATTTTATCATCCACTGGGATAACACATTTTCTTTTTGCTTTTTTAATAACAGCCATAAAATACAATGTTGACATTTATAGTACAAATGCTTGCAAATATTCACAAAAAGATCAAATCTCTGCGTTTTAAGCAGGGAAATATAAAATAAAAATTTGCTTTCTTCCTGTCAATTTAGGCTGTAAACACTAATGCAAAACTTAAAAATCATGTATTAGAAAAATAAATGAAAAAATTATTTATTGTTCGCAAAAAGTAAGGAATGAAATCTGTAGTTTGTAAGACTTATGTAATGGTCATGATGAGATTTTCAGAATATATTGCACAACTTTAGGGGGGGAACATTTATGTTCCAAAATAAGTAAACCTCATTTTTTTTTCTTTTTGAATTATTCCTGTTTTAAAAGGTGCAGAAGAAAATAAACACAAGAATTCATAGATTTGTAAAAAAAAATTTCTTTGTTCATATGATCTTCAGACCTTAACTCAGTAAGACTGGCCAGAAGGCCTAGCCTTTGAATTGGATTGGGCCCAATTGCTGTTTTTGGAGCTAAGTCCAAACATTGTTGACCTGTATCCAGATGTGCTATGTCACTACTGTTATGTGTGCCATGATGCCCTTAGCAATAAAATATTTCTTATTTACTTTTCTGTGAGAATAGTAATTGTCGGAAGGATTGTGGGGGTTATTGTTTGGAGAATAATTACATAGTACTGAATACCGTATTCATAGTATAATATGAAAAGGAATGAATTTGTTTTTTCTGTCATTTGTCACAGATAAGAGATAGCCCGTTATTGTCAAGAGTGAATTCTAATGTATGATGGGATTATTTAAGTATCATTTTTGTATACATATTCTGAAGTTGTTTGACTTACTAATTCAGAGTGCAGGGGTTTTGTGTTAATTACTTTGCCTAACAGCTGACAGCTGATAGAACCAACATATATTAAAGGGCTTTAAGGTGTTCAAAGTTGTAATGCTTTGTACAGCAATATGGATTATTGCATCTTTCCTAGTATTTTATCAATGCTGTTTCTTTCTAGGAAAACTTGGACATCCAAGAGTTGTCGCCTCCTCAGTTCAAATAGTTTCTTCCCAGAATGATGACTTTCTCAGTGCATAAATTCCTCTGAGGAATTTTGGATGGATGTATTCTCTCTACAACTGAATTTAATGTCTTTTATGTTCATAGAAGCAGTATAACATCATAATGGAATAGGCTGTGAATCCCTATTGTGCATAATTCCTACATTATCATTTCAGTAGACACATTATGTTTGGCACTTGAATGATGGTTATTGCTGCACTGTGGGAAAACTGAAATGAAAGAGTAATAGAGGCAGCCTTTTTGGAAACTATATTATTCAGTCAAGTTTGACTTACAAGGTTTTTGACATTCTCTAGTTCTTCTGCCTTCTGTAGGCTTGCAGATTTTATTTTCTTTGTTTCCCACAGTGTTATGGTTTAATCCCATCCAGCAATTTGGCACCATGGAGCCACTCACTCATTTCCTGCAGTGGGATGGGGAAGAGAATCAGAAGAGCAAAAATGGGAAAATTTGTGGGTTGAGATTGTATTGGTTTAGTAGGTAAAGCTGCACACATGCAAAATAAGGAACTCATGCACTCATTCCCATTGGCAGGTGGGTGTTCAGCAATGTCCAGGAAAGCAGAGCCGTAACAGTGACTTGGGCAGACAAATGCCATCACTCCAAATGTCCGCCCTCTCTTTCTTCTTCCTCCAGCTTTATGTGCTGGCCATATAGTATTTAAGACCTCTTTGGTCATCTGGGGTCAGCCACCCCAGCTGTGCCCCCTCACAGCTCCTTGTTACCCACACACCATCTCCTCTCTGGTGGGGTAAGGAGCAGAAAAGGCCTTGAGGCTGTGTAAGCCCTGCTCAGCAGTAGCAAGACCTCCCTGTGTTTTCAACACCATTTGCATCACAAATGCGAACCACAGCTCCATACCAGCTACTGTGAAAAGAATTTACCCTATCCACATTTTCTGACCAGTCATATACAACTGCAGATGTGTTGACGGTTGCTTATTTAGTGTCTCCTATGGTTAGTGCTGTCCCTTGCTTCTGTTCATCCTTAAGAAATAACCTTCTGGTATTCTCAAGTGTTTACTTCCTTTTGCTTTAGTTTGTTGAGTAGTTGGGTAAAGAACATTCTCGCTCTGGCCTCACTCCCTTAACATTACCAGTATTTTTGGATCTAGTGAATTGTCTCAGGGCTGTTCTCTGCTATGCATTAAAGACCATTTAATTTTTCCTGAAATATGTTAGTCTTTGCTGAATAGTATGCAGTACCCACTTTTCCCCTCATTTCATCCTGTTGTTATCCCTACCTGTATGCCTCCTACATACAGGAGACTAGAAAATTACAGAACTGGGAGAAAAAAATTAGTGGGACAGTCCCTGAATTTTCATATCAGCTTTCAGTCTACTTATTATTACTTAAAAATATAAAGCAGTTTAAAAGATAGTAGGGACCAATTCCGTACAGCTATGTTTTTTTTCAGTGGGGCACAACCTTCTAAATACTTTTGTGGACCTGAGCTTTGGGCCCTATATTTGTAGGAAATTGTTTTGTTACACTGTTCTTACTGTGGCTTTTAACCATAACCTGTTTACGGTGCAGTCTATAGCATGAAACTGTGCCATATTCTGACTTACTAAAAACTTAATTCCTTAGTGAAACAGGAATAGCCAGTAAAACAACTTTACTCTTCAAAAACAAGTAACTAGCCTTTGAAATGTGTTTTGGTTTTGATGTTAATGCTTTTAGTGATGAAAAAATAACAAAATACCATTTCTACATTGTATTAGGATATTAGATCATCTAGCTGATATTCCTTTTTCCCTTACTCGGAATAAGGACTTGAAATTCATCCTCTTATGTCATATCAGAAAACAAAGAAAATAGTGAACCTAAAACATAGCCAGCAATTTCTTTTGGTTTATTCAGCAATTTTTTAATAAGTGAAAGAGTTCCAACAGGAGAATCAGGAGATTCCAAAAGTTTCAGCATTTTGAGTTTTACTGAAGAAATTTCCATATGAAATATTTGATGTAATTTCTTTTTATAGGTCCATGACCTTTCTATAAATATTACCACATCCTATGTTAACAAAATAGAATTATAAATTCAAAATAACAGTGAAAAATATTATACCAGTACATTTTTAAAACTTATAGGATTGACTTTTAATAATAGTTGATATAATTTATTGTGCATTTCAGCTATGTTATACTATAGACACTGCATTGTTTCATACTCTATTTTGGAATTTTTGTAATCCATATTAGAAAGACAAACAAAAATTTGCTAATGTCATTCAGCATAAAGTTTTTCCTTTTTACATTTTTGACTATGTGAGAAAACACAATATTGTTAAAACACCTTACAACAGGGAAAGGTGAAGTGTAAATTGTGATTTGCTAGTTTATCAATATTTTTTCTTCTTCTGTGAAGAATGTATTAGTATACTAAATATTCCCCAAGCTCATTAGACCTTTTGATCATCATCACCACCACTTGCCATCTGCTTCATCACATTTCTTGTTCAACCTTTTGGGCTTTGGGTATAATATTATTGAACAGATGGGTATTGAATCATATCATTGTGTTCTGACTGGCTAGGAATTTCAGGGACTACCCTAATATCTTAGGCGATAGCCTCCAAAACTGAAAAAAATCTGAAAAATCAAGTAGAAAGCATCTGCTTCATTAATCAGGTCAAAGAGCATTTTAGTCCAAAGGCAAAAAAAAAAAGACACAAGGAAAAAGGTAAATAAAACACAGAAATACAGTCCTCATAAGGAAGATACCGACTAAAACTCTTAAGCCACTAATAGATGGGCTGTTAAGAAACTACAAGCACAGCTCTGTAGAGAGACAAACTTAGTTTCATAGCTGATAAGACTGGAAAACAAAATGGACATGAGCATTATGAATATTTGAGGGAAACCTGGGGGATCATGCAAAACATACTAAGGACTTCTAAATGCTAGGGTAAAGAGGGGGAAGAGTGGAGATAGAGATGGAAAAGGGAGATGGAAAATAAAGACAAGGAAGAATAAAGGGAGTCTGTTGCATGTAAGCAGGCTGCTTGATAGTACACTTCACGTGACTGAGCCCTGAGCATGATCACCAAAGCCTGTCCTTATTTTATTTTATTTTAGAAAAACCTCAGTAATATTTCTGTCTAACTTAACTCTCACTTTTTCACCATGTGTGAATGCTGCAAGGTCTCCATGTCACCCAGATAGAGTGAAAACTTGCCAGCAGCTGTGTCTTTGGTGTCTGCCACTGGGTGGATTTGGGTGCAAAAGAGGTCTGGTTGCTTTTACCTGTAGAAGAGGCCAAGTGTCAACAAGGCTCATGGGTATATGCAAAAGTAACTTTAAGGGCCAGTTACTAAAGGGACCTCAGCCTGCTTATACTGACTGCTTACATAGTGTATTAATACAGATTTACCACTGACCAGCTGCTGACTGAAAACATATTTCTCTCTACAGATAATGCCTACAGTCTAGTTCTGAACTGTGTCAACTGCACTTTCAGTTTAGTTCAATGCTCCAAATGCAATTCAATTCTGTGATCGCTACATTTTAGAGCACAGTGGATAAGTAATTTTAATAAGATGGGTTTGTTTTCTTTCATTTATAAGTAAATAAAACCTTACATTCACATCTAAAATACATTTTAAATGAATTGTCATTAAGAGCATCTCTAAAATATGACACTAAGATATCAGCAAATTTTCCAGATGTGATACATTTCTTTTCATAGAATCATAGAATCATCAAGGTTGGAAGATGCCTTAAGGTCATCAAGTCCAACCATCAACCCAGCACTATCACTTTAACCCCTAAACCATGTCACCCAGTGTCAGATTTTTAAAATAAATCTTGTTGCTTATTATCTATATTATTATCCTCTCTTAGGGAATATCACTTCACAGTTTGTTTTATATAAAATATTTAAGTCAAACAGGATATTACTCACACCTGGGACAACCATTCTTTATCATAACTGTTTTGAAATGCTAATCTTTCTGAAGAAAATGTAGAAATTTCCCTAAGAGAGAAGGATTTCTGAGAGCTACAGTGTCTGACAACAAATATTTTTCCACTGTGGGATTGCTATCAGCAGTCATAATCTTTTTATAAGAGTGCGAGGGACAGCAAAGGCAGCAAAGACACACTGTAATTCTTGCAATAGTTTGCTCAACAGGGGTGGAGAGAGGTCCAGAAACTCTGTTCAAGATTGTGTGGGGCTGTGCAAAGGTCATGCCAAAGTGAGCAAAGTCAGAGATAGTCTCCAGGCAAAAATCTACCGTGATCTGTCAGGGGACTTGACTCAGACAGAGCCCCGGAGGGAGTATGTAATTGCAGTTATTGAGCTCCAGGTGCTGAGCAGCCTCTCATAGGGAAGGCGTACTCTGGCCAAGATGCTCAATTGCCATGGGAAGTAGCTGGAAGAAGAGGTGGACAGATCATACACCCACTGGGAGGACAAACAAAACTTTTATAGGGGCTTCACAGTGAATCCTCCAGAGGCAGCAGCCTGAGTCTGGTGGTGTAATAAGGGAGGGATGCACAAAAGAGTTTGTGCAAAGATAGCAGTGGACACAGACTCCCAAAGTAGGGGTGTCTGGAAACTTTTTACTTTTTGGAGCATAACAAAGGATTCTTTTACACTTGTAGCTCTATTGCTTCAGGACTTGTATAGTGCAATAGAAATTGGAGATGGTGAACAAGGACTGTCACAGCAGGCATCCGAGTCAGAAAAGCCTCCACCAAGTGACTGCATAAAGAGAAAAATCCAGACAAAACTCACTGGTGACTCTATTTTGGGAAACAAGCAAACCAGACACCACCTGACTTACCTGTTTTTGGAGATCTGATGCTTGTGGGGAACTCAGACCTCAGATGTTTCAGAAGACTCGATATCTGCGTGGTTCTTGGAGCATTTCCCCTTGCTGCTTAGCCCTGATGTGCACCAATTACATTGTCAGGGAAGACATGGAGTGTATCCAGAGTGATTTCAAAGCTTTTGGGATAAGACTGAAGAGTATGGCAGTTCTGGTGATACATCTCAATAATGCTTTGAGAGGGAAAAGGAGGAGTAATTCATTGTGCACAGGTTGTGTCTCAAACTGGACTTCAACTTTTATGAATATGGGACTCTGACGGTGTAACAAGTGTTGTTGGGAAAGGACTAATGCATCTGACAAGGCAGGATAGGAATATATTTAGAAACAGGCTTGCTAACCTAGTGAATAGATCCTTAAAGAAATTACACTGAGAAATGCTAACAGCATTGAAGGCTTAGCAGGCAGTGAGGAAGTGCTTGGGAACACTGGGATGGGCAAGGTCCTCATATTCCCCTTCTGAAAACAGCACAGTGGATAGTCCAGTTCAAGTGTCTGGGTATGTGCATGTAGCATATGAAACAAACTGTGATTAGAAATCCATGCTCAGTTGCAAAACTATAGCCTCTTTGAGATTAAGGAGACATTCCTTGCTTGTCTGCAGTGTGGCAGGGGGTGAATACAGTCTCGTTAGGAAAGACCAGCTTGGGAAGTCAAGCAGGAAGAGGTGTGTTTAATGCAAAGCAGTGGCTAGAGTGCAAGCAGCATTGGACTGGTGATGAGTCATTCAAGACCCTGGGTGTGAGGATCCTAAGACAGACAACTGAGGGCACTTTAATAGTGAGCAGCTATCATCAACTTCACTTAATTACTGATGTATAGATGGTAGATAGCTCCTGAGCTGGGCCATCTAGTTTCTAATTTCCTGATTTCCTTATTACTGTCTGTATACACACTTGGTTAGAGTGAAGTCTAACAAGTGTTATTCAGTTTATTACATAGACAACTTTTCTTTAATGTTGCACATTTGGAAGGTGCCCAGCCAAGTTATTGCTGTGTCTACAGAGATCTGACCAAGGCCTGATCCACCTTGTCAAAGGACTTACTTCTAAACCAGGTTGGTTAAATGGATTATAATTTTCCTCACTTATAACAAGCATAATCCAAATTATTATTTTAAATGTAGACGTGTACATTGTAGATAATTAGACTTTAATTAGATGAATCCCACTTACATTGTTCCCCTAAATTCACAATCAGTAAGTGACACATAATGGAAACAATACTCAGTCCACTGCAAGTAAAATAAGATATTAAAATAAAAATAAGTCATTGCTCATTTACAGAGTAAAGGAGACCAAGATTGCCAGACAAATAAAAAGACAAGTTACTGAAGTATTACCTGAACAGTATTGAATTATAAAAATCCACTTTGTACATAAAACTAGAGAGGAAAAAAAATCTCAAGTATATAAATGAATGGCATTTTGTTTTGTTTTCATTCTCTTGTTATAGCATGAAAAGCAGAAGAAATAAATGCAGACACTTGTATGTGAAGACAGTTCTGCTATACATACTGCCCTGAAATGCAACAACACTACTGTTCAGAATATGCATATATTCTAAAGAAAAAAGGTCTCAGAAAAAGCAACTCAAAATGCAAATATAAGACTATCCAGTGGAGAGGACTAACAAAATTCAGACTGAACCCTTATTACTAACAATGATTTTCTGGGAGATAAAAGTGAGGAATTTTTATCTTTCTGAAAGGCCTTAATTTTCCAGAGTGCCTAACATTTACCTGATAAGGTGATAAGGTAGCAGCATAACAAAGAAAATCAAATTAACTGTTTATTGAGAAGAAACAAAGACTAAGTCTAGTTTTCAAAGTAAGAGCTCATATCTCCTACACTTTTCCTTGCAAAGAAAAAAACATTAAACCCTAAGAATTAAAATGTATTTAAAGTAAGTACATGCCTCTACCATCACTTCTGTGATTTTAGTGACTAAGTTGGAATCAAATTACCTCACTTTCAGGGAGAGGGAAAAAAAAAGCTTTTGTTTTTGTTTTTGTTTTTTTCCCCAAAGGCCTATGTGATTTACATATCTCATTTCAGTATAAGTGATGTTATGCTGTTTGGTGGTAGACATAAAGTTATTTCCTTATCCCAAAATAACACCCAAATTCTCATCCTGAAGGAAAAAAAACATAGAGAGTTCAAGAATCTTTGAACAACTTGTCTGCCTTTTCAAGCACAAAACTGTTAACATTTTAGTGCTATTAATATTTTTCCTGGTATTTCAGAAATGTATGTGATAATCCTTTAATATCAAGTTGTATTACATATGAAGAACACTCTCTAAGATATCTAGCTAGCAATTGCTTGGAGAAAAAGGTATGTATCCAAATTTATTAGATCCTTTCCCTAAAAATAAATATCTGCATTTAGTCATAATTTGCCTGCCCCTGAAGAAAAAATGTTGATTCTGAATATTTATACAGTGGAAGGCATTCAAAATAGGCAAGGTCTCATCACCGATATCTTATTAGGACATTAAAGCAAACCTATCTACCTACCTCCATTTCACTTCTTCATTGTAACTCTCTGTGTTACTGCCCTCTGTTAAAAAGATCTCAGAGCAGCACTCTCTGCCTGTCAAGACCTCTGTTCAAAACCAGTTCAAGGGAAAGAACCCAAAGAACTCTGCAAAGAAAGAAAAAAAAAGAATTCACTTTCAAGCTGCTCTGGAGGCAGAAACAGAACTTCCTATAGCTGCAAGTCATTGTCAGAACATCTGTCACCTCTGTCCCAGAGGGCATCTGTGAAGCAAGGCCAGCTGTGGAAGTCAGTGCAACACACAGAGCACTACTTCAGGCACATGGCAAACCGGGAACATGTGACAGGAGACAAATGCAGATGGGAAGACTTGGGATAATTGGAGTTGAATGAATGTTCCTATTAACTCTAGCCGTTGCAAATCTTCCCTTTCTTACTTTTTTTTTTTTTACCCCACACCCCTGCAGAGGTGCTCTCATATGTGAATTTATATGGCCTTCCACAAATGTATATTCTGGTATAATTCAATTTTATGAGCATTTGGAGGCAATGAAAACTGAAGTAATCAAATGAATTGAAATATACAGAGCATTTTAGAGGATATTCAATTATATGCATAGGTTTATTGTAGCACTAATTTTTATGCTGACACCTGTTTCAGTTTAAGTAAAAACTTTGCTGGCAAGATCTGCTTGAAAACATAACAGGTATTTAATCTTATTTTCTTTAAAATAATAACCTGTACAGAAATCCTGCTGTGTTTTTTTGTGTTATTACTTTCTACAATTGACTTTTTATCTTGAAAAATAATGATACATTTGGTGCTTTCATGATTGCTGCTGTTAATTCTTGTGCTTTGACGTCTTAAAAATACTTAGCGTAACAGATAACAACGATCACAGTCATTGTCTAAACAAATGTGGAGAAAGTTTTTGTGACAGTCCTTGAAAACAGGATGATTGATTAAAATATTTCTGCTTCGGACTTTTGTAGAAGATGTTAGCATTTAACAAGCATATCTGTTGCATACAGAATAATATTTTAGCAACTATTTTAAGATTGTTAGTACTCTTTACTCCTCTCCTTTGTTCTCATTTGGGTTTCTTTGTTTTGTTTTGTTTTGTTTTATTTACCTATTCATCTGATTTTAGTCATGTATTTAGACACACTTATAAAATATGTGTACTTATGTGCCTATATAAGTACTATGTTAAGGAAAAGGAGTGAGTTCTACCCAAAGAAATGAGCCATTTCTCCCCTGAACTGTGCAATCCAGATTGTTTTTTATTCCAGGAAAAATACAGAGGGAACCTTTTGGTCCTTTTCCTCTCTTACACAGAAAACATGATCCTTGTGATTACTTAGGCCTGTTTTATGAGAATCTTTCTTTATATCAATGAGACAGACTGAGTTTAATTTAAATAACACTGTCACAGTGTTTTCTTATTGCTGTATCTTGTAAACAGCAGCTTTATGAGTGCTTGAATCTCTGGAGATATTTCAAATGGTGTAGCACCCCAGGCTCTTATCATGAGCTGATTGAAGGGGTTTTATATTAAAATAAGCAAGGCTCCATAACCTTCCTGATGGATTTAATAAAAGGGCCTTCAGTTCTTTTATATCTTGAGGCTGTGCATGGGAAAAATGCTACAATGCTTTTCAAAGGATCAAAATAATTCACTTTACCGGCAAATTTTGGAAAATAAGGGAACTTTACAAAAGTTTAAAACAAAAACTCAACCAATGTAAAGCATTTCACAAATCATAGACTTGACAAATTCCAACCCATCCAGGTTTAAGTTACCCAAATATCAAGAACAGAAAATTAGGAGAAGAGGAAGAGAATTATAGCTAACACCTCAGACGTAGTGTAAATACATATACCAGGGGTCTAAGAATGGTAAGACCACAAACCATGTGGTGGCCACATGGTGCTGATTTTACTGCTCTGTACTCCTGCAGCCACTCCCCAGCAGGGGCTCCCTGCGTGCCAGCCCTTCTGGGGCTGGATTAGGGGCTCCAAGGGGTGTGATGTGGGGTTTCAGGGGTGCCATTCTGGGCTGGACTAAAGGTTCTAGGTTCAAAGGGGTGTGGTGTGGTGTGGTGCAGTGCTCACAGCGTGCCAGTGACTGACAGCAGCGCCAGTGGTTCTCAGGGAGGCAGGGTATGCTGGGCGGGGTGCCGGGCAGAGCACCGTTCCACCTTGGCAGAACTTGCTGTTCCTCACCCTGCACCGGGTTGTTTTGAGCCATTTATAACTTTCACAACCTATTTCAGACTCTCACAAATGGAAAAATCCAAACTTATGTGACAAAAATTAGTATTGAAAATGTTTGCATGTTGTATTATTTCTGGCAGTTCACTAAATTGGTATTTAATTTTTTATAGTGCCTTTTTTTTTTTTTTTTTGTATTTGTTCCTGCTCAACATTTAAATGTAAGCTTAACTTCAATTATGTATGCAAATGTCACATAAATGAGTTCATCTAATTTATTGGATTATACATATTTTTATGAATTGGACTGAAAAAATAATAAATTTTCTACGTTTTCCCAAGTTTAATGTGATACAAAAATAATCTAATTTGATTTTTCTATGCCACTTTTCTATGCCACAGTTTCTCCTGAATACCCTAATATAAGCACATGACTTTATTATTAGAACAGCCTTTCAGTTATGAGGGGAGCATATGCATTATGAGTGTCTCAGAAAAGGGAGAATGAGACACCAAAATATCTTTGTCTATGTTTCAGTGTTAGAGACTCATACAAAGCCAAGAAATTTTGATTATGTAAAACATACCTGGATTATGACATCAATGCTTATGTTATCTAACCAGGTAAATTATATTTCTATGTGGAAAAGGATGGACCCTTTTCTTAAAGTCCCATTTGACTTATATCTGTACTCTATATTTGACTTATATCTGTACTCTATATTTTCCCAGCCCAAAATATATGTATTGGTGTTTAAGGTGGTGGGCAAGACAGGGTAGAAGATTCTGTGTACTGCTAAGGAAAGAGATCTGCTCTTCCCACGTGTCACGATATATAGCCTACATCTGATGTTCATAGTAAAGAAGAAAAAGAAGAAAACTTACTGTGTTGGTCCTCACCTCTAAGGGAGAAAATAATCCTGGAACATATTACTTGAAATTGGCTTGTAGTCATTCTCCTGCATAGATCTGCAAATATTAAGGACAAGCCTTACCGTTTTTATCTCCTCAAATGTAAATATGAAAGATATGAACAACAGCCTTATACCATGACAAATTTCAGTGCCAGAGATGGCTATTCTAAAGACAGCTCCTGTGCTTCATTTTCAAGTTCACATAGTACGTAACATTTATCTGAAAGACTTGATTAAAGCATTATATTTTTAAAGACAACTGAGCTCATTTTAAAGACTACCAGCACTGGTTAGTCCATGGCCTCCTGTGGAAGCTTTTTCAGTATTTAATTACCATCACAGATAGGAAAATACACCTTAGTTCAAGATTGTTTGGTTTTTGTTTTTTTTTTCTCATTTCAACTTCCAGTCACTTAATCTTCTAGTTTTGCTTATGTCAGCAATGGTGTACCACACTGGTAAAACATCACTCTTCTATAGCTGTCTATGAGGAGTAAGCAATTCTCAATGTTATTTTTAGTGAAGGGAGAATTTAAGTATTTAGGCTTCACGTTGTAAAGCTTATTTCCTGGCTTTGAATGATTTGCTTAATTAATGTTTAAGATCACAAAGGGTTCTCTGCCATCTCCATGCTCTTGTTACTGTTAGCCTTGACATGGTATATTAATATTGCGAGGGAAACTCGTGGGCACCACTGTAGGACTCATGCAATCAAGTAATGCCATTTATTGTTTGTGAAAACATCCCTTAAATGACCCAGATAGCTTACACACTGCACACACACTGCAAACCACCCTCTGACTGGTTAATGCGAATAACACACAACTCTATTGGTGTAAAATAAAGTCCTCATGATCTCTCTCTGCGGCCATTGTTTTTCAATCTTCTGCTGCAGCTTCTGTGAGCTTACATTCCTGTCCCTGTTGATCTCAACGGACCCTTCTTAAAAATAGCTTTTCACTGCAGTCTTAAAGGCCTCGCAGCATAACTGCATCCAGAGCTCTGAGGTCGCTCACATGTCCATTTTCTGCAACAAATTCCCCAACATATAAATATTAAAAATTGAAGTGACAAAACATTGATCCATAGGGGAATTCAGAATGGAGAGGGGTTTACCTGACAAGAAGCATTAATCCTGCATATTTTGAACTGGCTAGTCTGAAGTAACCTGACTAGACCTACCAAGAGTCCTTTTGCCCCTGCTAGGGTATTTTGTAATGCAAACATAGGAACTGTTGATGTATGACAGAAATTTTTATTTTGCAGTCAAAAATTAGCTTTTACTGTTACTAAACAATCCTTCATTTGATCAAGTACTTTGAATAATTTCTTTCTTGGACTTGATCGGAAAACGTTAAATGAAAAAAAGGAAAAAATATTATTCAATAAATTTTTTTTCATAGCTATTCTTCTTTGCTATTTAATGACTTTTTAATTCTTCCTTATGTATATGCTTTACGAAATATTGAGTTGTCTAGAATGGAGGGAGACGGAATAGATATTTATCATAAACTGCTGTCACTGCTATGCAGTGACTTTCTTGTCCTGGGAACACTTTTGTTCCCTCCTGTTCCCACATTCAGAGGGTTAGAGATTTCTGCTGGTACTGCATAATAAAAATGTGATATAGGAAAAGTGGTTTTTGGAAATAGATTGCACTCTCTTCTCAAGTTCTATTGTGAGTAATTAGCTACCAAGAGGTTACATGTCTGTTGCATAGCAAGGGTTAGTTTCCTTCTTTCCAATCTACAGTTTCAGTGGGGAAGGAATGTTTAATTTCTTGTCCTTTCAATAATAAAATTAAAACGATCAACATATTTAAAACTATTGATAGTCAATCTAATTTTACATAATTGCAAGTTACCACAGAAGATGTAAAGGAATTGTTCCTTCTTTATAAAATCTGATTTTTTTCCCACAAAGCAATATTATTTTCTCTTATGATGGCAAGCTTGCACAACAAAAAGTGGTTTTTTTTTCCATCCTCTTAAATTTGTTGGCACAACTTATCTAAGACAGGCTTTTTAAAGATTTATTTCTGAATTAAGAGCTCTAGCTTTGAGATATAATAAAACCTGCAAAAATCTGAAAAGATTTAATCGCTAAACTGGATTATAATATGCATAGTCCAAGTAGTCTGCTTCGTAATACATCAGCAAGGGTGTCAATCCACCCATATAATGAAAGGTTCATACAGGTACTGTCCTGTGTATCCTTGTTCAAAGACTGTAGTTTGACAATATGGTATATCTGGCTCTGGAGCATTTGATACAAAATTAAAAATGTGATAATGATACACTATGAATTACGGAATTGTTATATAATTTAGCTAGTAAAAAATAAATTGGACATCTTTGTATGTACACTTTTATCTATCTCTAGACCCATACCTATATGTGTATAGGTCATGCCACTTTGCATGTCTTTATTACCTAATAACTTGAGGACATCTATTATCTTCTGAAAGACTCATTGATTTTCCCAGTATGCTGTGCAGGAGACACAAGCTTCTTATTGTTTTATTGTTTCTTGTTCCTACTTTTCCTTCTTTTTTACCTTCTCTCTATCTATTTTTTTTTTTTTTTTTTTTTACTGTGGAGTCTACCTATTAAGGACTAACTTTAGGTCATTCACCAAATCAGCACATGGCATTGAAAACTTTTCAGAAGGGGCTGTTGACATTGCATATTCTGTTTACTCTCTTCATACTATTTACTTAGTGACTATGGAAGACTTTGACAGTACTGAAGAAATGGGAAATTGGTTCTTCCCTTAGGATCAACTGAACGTGCTAAAAAACTGAAGTTTCCACATAGAAGAACAAATTAGGCAGAGAAAAAGAATCTCTCATTAAACATACGTTGGGTTTGCATGGCCAGGTTTTGTTAGCGGTGGGGAGCTACAGGGGTGGCTTCTGTGAGAAGCTGCCAGAAGCTTCCCCATGTCTGGCAGAGCCAATATCAGCCAGCTCCAGGATGGATCCGCTTCTGGCCAAGGCTGGCCCAATCCAGAATGATAGTAATGCCTCTGTGATAACATATTTAAGAAGGAAAAAGAAAATTATTGCACAGAAGAAAATTGCAGAAAGGGAAGAGTAGAGCAAGAACATGTGAACAACTCTGCAAATACCAAGGTCAGTGGAGGAGGAGCAGGAGGTGCTCCAAGTGCTGGGGCTTAAGTTCCCTTGCAGCCCCTGGTGCAGATCATGGTGAAGCAGCTGTCCCACTGCAGTCCATGGAGGACCGTCTGGGTGTAGAGATCCACCTGCAGCCTGTGGAGGAATCCGCACTGGAGCAAGTGGATGCTCAAAGAAGGCTGTGACCCTGCTAGAGTCGGGTACTGGCAGGGAACTCTTGACCCTGGAGAGAGGAGCCCATGGTGGACCAGGTTTTCCTGGTATGACTTGTGGCTCTCTGGGGGATCCCACAGTGGAGCACTTTGTTCCTGTTCCCGAAGGATTGACTGGACCTCGTGAAAAAGTGGCCCACATTGCAGTGGTTCATGGAAAGCTGTGGGATGGATTCACACTGGGGAAGTTCATAAAGGACTGTCTCCCATGGGAGGGAACCCACGTTGTAGCAGGAGAAGGACTCCTCTCTTTAAGCAGCAGCTGGAACAACCTATGATGAACAGACCATAACTCCCACTCCCTGTCTCCCTGCTCCACTGGTGGGGAGGAGGTAGAACTTGGGAAAGAGTGAGGGGTGGAAGAAGGTGTTTTAAAGATTTATTTTACTTCTCATTCTCCTGTTGATTCTGTTAGTAATAAATTTAATAATTATCCCCATTTTGAGTCTTTTTTGCTTGTGACAGTGATTGGTAGGTGATTTTTCCTGGTCCTTATCTATACCCATGAACCCTTAGTAATAGTTTCCTTCCTCTATCCAGTTGCAGAGACCGACTGGTGAGTACCTGGCGTCCAGCTGGGGTCAATCCACTACAAGGTCAAGCAGACATGCTTCTGCAAACAGCAGAGCTCTGGCAGGGCTTGGGGAGACAGAAATAAACTTCATAGGCATGTTAAGGGAAGAACATGTACAGAGGAATGTGTAAAGTGGTTTGTGAGCCATGAGGTTTTGATACAACCCATTGTTAACTTTGAGGCTTCTCCCCATAAAGAATTAATCACTTGAGTTAATATTCAATACCAGTGGATCGCTATGTATTTAGCTTTGTTAGTTTTGTAATGCTTCAAGGAAAGAGTTTGGACAGATTCAAAGAGACATTTGATGTGATGTTCTGTCAGAGAAAGTAATAATAACTTATCAGAAGTAAAAGATTCCTTATTTCACACCAATAAAATGATATTTTATTATTAATGAGGTTTGCTGTGTTACTCTAGGGCTTCCTTTCTTTTTTAACCTTCAATTTATGTCTCTCGGGTATTTGGGAATCAATACTCCCTGAGAACATTTTATTTGCCTAAGATCAATTAATTGTCCTAAAAGTATCAAACATGGGTATTCTGCAAGATCCAGGACTCAGAATATTTGAATTAGTATTTTCTTATTTTGGAATTTTAAAAAAAAAAAATCATAGGTAAAAAAAGAATATTTATTTGTTCAATTAAATTACCTTTCCATGCTATGTTATTATTGGTGGAATTGTATCTGCTAATAAGAGTAAAGATTCATTCTAGCAAAATGCATTCGCAAGACATTTTAATTTAGCAAATGTTTGTTACAACTGTCAAACAACTTGCTGTAGCACGCTTTTGTATTCAAGTAACCTTACATACATAGCATTGTAATTTAAATGAAAAGTGTTTGAATACTTGAGACTGTGAACAATCACTTTTTCTCAATCTTTATCAACTTTAAAAATGAATTAATTTAAAACAAGGTACACTTTTGGTGGTTTTTTCCTATTCAAGGCCAGATACAGCAAAACAGATCCACTTGGCATGAATTAGCACAGCTTTTTGAAAAGCCATTCTTTTGCTAATATGCAGTAGAAAATAATTTCTATTTTTCACATCACTTAAAACAATTCTTCAGTGTAAAATTTAAAGAAGGACTTCAAAAAATATATTTGTAATATCTGCATGGAGTGCTTTTGAGGACATTGCTTATGCACATGTGTCTTTGTGATTAAATATCTTTGAAATATTTTATTGCCAATATAAAAATATATTGATCAAAAGATTTGAATCATAGTTTAAGCTGGAGCTACTTAGATGTATTTGCATATATAGATAGTGTCCATGGACATTTTTAATTATATCGTTAAAAAGATAAAGCTATAATCAGTAAAATATTGAGCACTTGAAAGAGTCTTAAAAAGGTAATGTTGAATTATGTAGCAAACACTGTCATTATTCCTCCACCTTGTATATAGCTACAGAGATGAAAAGAATAAATGAACTTGAATACTGTGTACTAGACTTAGTATTATACACGTTATCATCTTTAGGCACAAGGAGATAAGATAAGTATGATTTTGATCTTAATTTCAATTTCCCCACTTTTATGGATTTAAGCCTGATTATTAATGCACTTTCTGTGATTTAATTTCTTTCACAAATATACTTAATTGCTTACTATGCCATACAATATTCAATAAAGCAAAATAATAGAAAAATATAAGTAACAGGACCCCTTACAAAGGCTAAAATGAAAGTCTTATGAAGCCAAGAGTGAGTAATGCCTCAGTGCTAATTACAATGGTATAACCAGAGCCTATAAACAGTGTGAAACCTCATTAAGCTCTACTAAAATATGCACCTAGAATTTATCTGGTCAGATAGATGAATAACAAAGTGTAGTTTATTAGCTATACTGTCAACCTTTGCTTCTAAGTAGGGAGTATTCTCATAGGATTTGGTTACTGAATAATGTGCAATGAATGAAGGTTCGCATTCAACCTTCAAAGAGTAATAGACATTCTACATATAGAATATAAAAAATAAAATGATGTTTGCATAGTTCTGCAGAAAACATGCTATTAAAGATAACGTTTGCAATTAAGAAAAAATAAAAAAGAAGCATTTTGGGATATTTTGAGAATGCTAAGCAGAAATCAAGATTTTTGCTTGTTCAATATTCAAACTGTTTCTGTATTCTCATATCTAAAAGTACATTTCTAAAACTTACATTAATCTGTCAGTCTCTGTAAACTATATACACAGTTCAAAATCATTACACAAATAATAAATGTCAACTACTACTATTATTTACTAACCAGGTGATTCAGTTTCCCTCTGTGAATTAGATATATCCTACAACTATCATGACTGCTTTTATTAATAATACATTATTGTGCATTAAAAATTGATTTAATAATTTAGTCAATATGGTGGGATACCAAGAAAATGGGGAAATGGTCAAAGGACATAGATGTGCCCTCTGATAAATGTATTTTATTGTAGTCAGTGTCCTCATTTAAAGGCAATAAATTCAGAATATATCTCCCCACCTTGCGAAGTCATAAACATATATTTAATTTTAAATAGTCAGTAATTCCACTTATTTTAACAAATTTAGAAGAAAATATCTTTTTTCACCTTCCCTACTCTTTGAAGAGTAGGTAAAGAAGCTGACTCCACTTATTGGAACTAATTCTGCATTTTGTCAACAGCATCAATGATTTCCTTCTCTTTGAGATAGCTCATCTAAATGCTGTAACAATGTCATAAAGAGTATAGAAGAGGCCAGTGCTGTTCTGACTCCAGCAGTGATTTTTGCAGGCATTGGCTGTCTACCAGCTTCTGGAAACTGAATATTCTCATTTGTTCAGAGGTACATTAAAGATTTTGATATCTTTATCAGTCTGGATATACCTGCTGGGACATAACTCAGCTTGCAACTGATCTCTGTGCTTTACATTTACTTCTGTTTAAAATACAGTGTGTGAATTTATGGAGTAACCTGGACCTTGCCCTGGTTAGATTGCAGATATTACATGAACATGAATATAGAAGCTCAGCAAGTAGTTAAGACATTTAATGGCATTTTTGTGTGTGTGTCAGTACTGTTAAATAATGCTCAGCCTTGATATATTTTAGCTTTACATTCATTGCAACTAAATCTAAACAGTATTTATAACAGAATTAAAGCAAAATACATTTTTTTAAAATTTTTTGCCTCTAGCTAAAAAATTATCTTATGCTTCTGTGCAAGTAAGGAATGACTAGCACTAGAAGCTTCAAGTTTAGTGTTCATTCAAAGGAGATCAGAGTGTTGGTGCAAAGTGTAGCTTTGCTATATTAACAGGAAATGTCTCGCATCAAAAATGACACTGGGAGATAAAACTAATGTATAATGGATAAGACTTAGCAGATGCTCTTTTCTTTCTTTTTAATGGCCTCAGGATAGATTTTATTTTATTTTTTTTTAGTTTCCAAAAGTTTTCAGGGCCAATAATTTTAATAAGGCCAAGTGTTTATGTTTGGTACACAACTAGCCTGTCTGAGACCAACTAATTTTGAGAGGTCTGTAAAGATATATTAATATTTATGCAACGATATATTAAAATACATGAATGCATATGTAAAAACTCTCATGCACATTTTTTTGAAAAACAACAAAACTAGGCTGCAGTTTACTCAGTTTTTGTATCTCCACGGGAGGGGAACTCAGAAGAACTAGGAACTCAGAAGACAGTCTCAGGATATATTGCATGAAAACTGCCTAAGGACTTTTAGATAAAAAAGGCGATACACATCAGTATTAGTTTTTCCATAATCCTGAGGTTGTTGAATCAGTGCCACCATTATTTAGGGTACTGAAATCTAACATTTGCACAGTGCCCAGAGCCATGATACTAACACTAAGCTGAGCTCATACCTACTGTTGGGAAGACTGCAGTCTAGCTATAGATTTTCTCAACTCTCTCCCATAGTATATTTCAATATTATGTTCTTCGCAGTCTGTAGCTGTACATCTCATGAGTAAAAATTTTGGATTCATTTCCGAGAGAATTTTTAATATAGATGAGTCTTTTTAGATGTTGCTTCTGGTTACAATGTAGTTTCTAGTATTTTGTCTGACAGCATTCAAGTTGCTATTTTTAGGCATGCCCTTTAATTTTTAACAAATGACTCTGCCAGAAAATAATCTTAAACTCTTTTAGAGTTTATATGCTTTTAACATTAGAGCTGCCTTCTCATAGCATTACCATATTAAAACAAAAATCAAGAAAAAAGAATTTATCTTTCACCTTAAGACACTCTAACACCGAAAACATCTGAAGCCAAGGAGTGCATTAAAAGGAGTTAACTCTTCTGTTAAACTGGAGAAAAAAGAATCCAGTCTTTATACTACCACTCCGTGTTAAATGAGGGTGGAAAATAAGACAATGGAAAATAGAGGTTTGGTCTTGCAGAGGTCTGAACAGCTTCTCAAGGTGCTGACTATGGCCCTTGGGTCATTCAAGATGATGGATTTAAGAGACATTCTGTAAAAACGGGTCTTGGTTGAAAGTACTGCATTTCTAAAGGTTACTTGCAAGTCAACTCAAGAGATGATTTTTTTTTTATTACATCTGTTCCAAATAGTCTGTATTTGATCTCTGGTATTCTCAGAGCCCCATGAACTGTGCAAATCTGTTCCCAGGGTACTCCATTCAAAATGAACTCCTGGCCACAAAAATGCATTGCAAATAGTAAATCTCCTGTGTTCTTTTGTTTTT
>VWZG01012475.1:1610523-1689754 GCA_013396735.1 Grallaria varia | reverse complement strand
GGCGGGCGGCAGCGGCGGCGAGCACAGCTCCGGTTCCGACCCCGCGCCGCCGGGCCGCCACCTCCCCGCGCTCTTCGAGCAGGCCGCCGAGCGCCTCCCCGCGCTGCTGCCCGCCGCCAGCAAGGAGCAGCTGCTCTACCTCTACGCCCGCTACAAGCAGGTGAGGCGGGACCGGCGCGCTGAGGGCGGGAGAGGGCCGGTGGTGGAGGGGCCGGGCCTGGGGCATCGCCGCGGCTCGGAACGGGGCGGTGTGAGGGGGAAAGTTGTGCCGTGGGTGCAGGGAGAGGGGGTCTCACCCTCCACGTGTGGTGGAGGGGATAGATTTAGGAAAAGAGAGGTTGGGAAGTGTCTCGGCGGGAAAGGGCCTGGGAGTGGGTGCTGGTCGTGCCCGGGTGGCCAGAAAGGCCCAGGGCATCCCTGGCTTGTATCGGTAACGGCGTGGCCACCGTGTGCTTGGCTGCGCCTCGAATTCTGGGGGCAGTTTTGGGCTCCTCAGTTCGGGAAGGACATTGAGGTGCTGCGGGAAGTGCAGGGAAGGGAATGGACCTGGAGAAGGGTCTGGAGTGCGTGTCCTGTGAGGAGGGAACTGGGGGGACTCAGCCTGGAGAAAAGGAGGCTCAGGGGAGACCTTCTCACTCTACAACCCTCTGACAGGAGGGGGGAGCCAGGAGGGGTCGGGCTCTGCTCCCGGGGTGCAAGGTACACAACAAGAAGAAACGGTGTCAAGCTGTGCCAGGGGAGGCTCAGGTTGGACACCAGGAGTAATTTCTTCTCAAAGGGTGATTAAACATTGGAATGGACTGCCCAGGGAGGTGGTGGAGCCGCCGTCCCTGGAGGTGTTTAAGGAAAGCCTGGATGTGGCACCGAGTGCTATGGTCTGGTTCGCAAGGTGATGATCAGTCAAAGGTTGGACTCGATGACCTCGGAGGTCTTTTCCAGGCTAAATTATTCTGTAAATCCATCACTCCAGTTGTTGTTCCTGACCTCACACGGTGTGGATGGCCTGATGCTGTGTTCTACAAACAAGGGGACCTGGCCTCAAGTGGTACCAGGGGTGATTCAGGTTGGATATTGGGAAAAATTTCTGCTTTGGAAGAGTGCTCAAGTACTGGAATGGGCTGCCCAGGGAAGCAGTGAGAGTGTTCAAGAAAACAAGTAGATGTGGCACTTCGACGTATGGTTTAGTGTGAATGGTGGTGTTTGGTCAAACGTTGGAATTGACCTGGAAGGTCTTTTCCAACCTTTATGATTCTGTGACATTGGTTTGGTTTTGGCAGACTGCATGGTGGATTGAAGTCAGGTGTTGGTGTGGAGGATTTGGCCTTTGTCGTCACCAGGGACAGGTCACAGGTGGGTTGGTGGCCTGTTGGTGTGTCCCTGAGGTTTTGCAGAGGAACTTGACTGGTAAATTCCACTGCCTCACCTGCATTTTCCCAGTGATGGAATGAGATAGAGAAGTAGTGCACAATCCCACCACCCCATTAGAGACAGCAGGGACCTGCACTGGTGACCCAGGGTGGGCTCTGCAGCTTTGTGACTCTGATGTGACCACACCAAGGACATGGGGCTTTAGATTGGGAAACTGAACTGGTTCGTTCTGGTTGTAACCTTGAATACAACTCCTTTTCCCATTCAGTCCCTGGGAATTGAGCAATGTATAGGATGCATCCTGTGGGAATATACACAATGTGACTTCTTCTGGCTCCGGTGGGAGAGGTTACATAAAACAAACAGCACAGATTGCAAAGGACTGTAATAACCACTTAACTTGGAGAAACAGGAGAAATTGTAAGTATTGTTACACCTGGAAGATTAAAAAGTACAAGTATAGGCTGGATGGGGCTTGGAGCAGCCTGGTCTAGTGGAAGGTGTCCCTGCCCATTGCAGGGAGTTGGAATGAGATGAGCTTTTAAGGTCCCTTCCAACCCAAACCATTCTGTGGCTCTGGGGTGTGGCAAGAGATGCTGCCTGGACTTGAGAACTGAATCCCACTCATTTGGATTAATAGTCAAGGTTGACTATGCACATCTTCCACATATGTTCCTCCCATATGCATTACCTGTGTCCTACTATTGCCATGTATAAGTGCTTTCATTTTTTAGTGCAATATCTAATTATCCTCTAAGCTGGCGGCTCCCAGGCTGTGGTTTGTGGACCAGTAATTATATTAAAAGCTGGCTGGTCACGTGAGGTTTTGTTTTCAGATTCTGTGCTTAAACAGGCCTCCAGGTTTCTCTTTCTTTTGTAAGAAAAAGGATGGTAGAAAAAATACTAGGAAAACTTTAAAGAATAACTAGATCATGCCCAGGGTGAAATGAAAAGGGTGTTTTTTCTCTTCTATAATTTTTTCTGTATTTTGAGGAATTTGTTGTAAATAACCTCTTTTTTGCTCTGTTGCAAATGCTTTGTGACTGTCCGGGGTGGAAATGGGAAGGGATTGCTTGCCTGTCAGCCTGTGCATTTCCACAGACTCCAGAGAGTTTCCTGGTGTGAGACCATAAGGTGTTTAATGTTAAAAATTACTTAAAAGATACTTCATGAGAGCTTTGATACTAGTCAGAAAAAGCTGGTAATTGACAGTGTCAGCACAGATTTCCAGTTGCCTTCCACTGAGGGGAACAGGGCACTTCTGTGTCCTTCTTCTGGCCCTGGCCAAGCACGATGCAACAGCAAGAGCCTTTGTGCAGCTTGGTTTCAGGCTGTGCTTGGCTCCTGGATGTCCATGCCTTTGGCTTCCCAGTCCAGAAAGGTGCCATCCCTCTTAGAGTTCCTGGGAGCATAGTGCTGGCACTGGGAGATGTTTGCTAGCACAGCTACTGCAGGATTAGGCCCTGCTAACTTTGAGTTTTACAGCATTTTGTGCTTTAAATCAAAACGAGGGCGCTTAATGCAAGTTTTCTGTATTTAATTACAGCAACCATATCAGGATGCATAATGAGCTGCTAATATATTACCCCGCGGACGGTGGAATTGCTGGCGCACAAAAGGTGCTGACTCAGATCTGTCCGCTGTCCTTGATTTGGCATCCTTGTCTTTCCTCAGTTTAGTGTTTTGTGACACTAAAGGCTTTGATTTAAGATACAGCACCGTCATAAAAGAGGTGACAGTAACAGCTGAGCTCTCTGTTAAAATACTGTATATTATTTATTTCAAACTGTTTGGGTATATGGGCATTTTCCTGGAATTTTATTACCTTTTATTGGAGGCCATTTCAGTATTTTATTACTTTTCTCTCTGATTTTGTTTATGTGTCAGAGACTTGAAAATAAGAGAATTGCTTAGTTGTCATCTCCAGTGAGGTTTTTAGAAGATGTTGCTGAGTTTATCACTCTGCCCCAGAACAGGTGGAGGAACAGACTAGGGCTCTGAACTGGGACTGATTTTCCTTTTTTTCTCTCTGCTTTCTGTGTGGCTTTGGGCAAATCACTTGTCTGTGCCTTGAGTCTGTAGAGGTGAATTGAAGGCAGTACTTTCCTGTGGTGTTGAGGGTGCAGTAACAGAGACCAATGTAGTGGTTGTGATTCAGAGAGAGGAGGGAATCCATAACTTGCTGGAAATGGTTGGAGGGGGGAAACTGCCCTGCCAAGAGGAGGATGTGCCAGTGCCTACATAAGTGCTGAGAGGTGCTGGCGAGCTGCAAACCCAGTGCCATCAGCAAAATGAGGGTTATACTGACTCCGAATGTAAGCTCAAGAGTATAATCCCATTTTTACATTACTTCTTTCAAATATTATGGAACATGATGCCACAAACTTACCGTGAATATTGGAATTTCTGCCTGCAGCTTCCTGTTGCATGGAACCGTGTGATGGCGCTGACTCAGTTGTCACTCTGTCTCTCTCTGGGGCACGCAGCATCTTGGTCATCAGAACTCCTTCCCTTCTCTGGCTGGTGTTTGCTTGTCCTTCTTTTCACCCTGTTTTTAGTCAGGCCTTTCCTGTGGGTCGAGGCAGAGCTTTGGGCAGGAATTGCTGTCTTGCCAAAGAAATTCTGCTTATTTGGCTTGTGTACAGCTAGAGCTTAGTCCTGCTGTCCATGGAGCTTCTGTTCTGTTACTGCTCTGTCGGGAGGCTGCAGATATGATTCACCTTACAAGATTTACAACCAGGTAGGAATATTTGGCTGCAACTCCCTGCTGTATAAATACGTTAGTTGAAAAATTAGCTAAGAGCCTTTTTTACCACCACCAAAGAGGGGGAACCAGTTGTAGAGTAACGAGTAAGGAGAAACTTAAGGTTTCTCACAGTCTGGACCAGCAGCTGGAGTTGTGTGGGGATGGTATACAGCATTAACATATTTCTGAATGTTGGGACCTTCAGCTTTCAGGTGAAGACCTCATCCAAGGTTTCCAAGTTTTCATTTTGGCCACAAATGGAGGTGACTTCAGACACTGCCCCTTTGGGGCTGGCTGGGTCATCTTTGTGCAACTTATGAGAATAATGCCTGCAGAGAGAATACCGAGAGAGTTTTTAATGCATTCTGGCTGTCATGTTCTTTTAATGAAGCTGATGAAGTGTAAATGAGGAGAGCTGAGCATCAAGTGACCAGTCAGCATCCCAGAGACCTTCAGTAATTATTTTGTGGACACAGAATGAGAAACTCTCAACTTAAAATACTAATATGGGCTCTTGTCTTTCTGTTGGTTAAGAAAAACAGCTTATGAGGTCCCCCAGGGAAGTAGCAGGAGGACAGAGTCCTTCACAAAATTTTTCCAGTTTTTCATCATTGGCATGTTTAGCTAAAACTCCCCTTCCTCAGCTGTCAGTCTCAGGTCCCCTGATGTGTTAAATTCCTGGTTGGTTTCTCATGCATTGTGGAGTCTTGCGGCAAAAAATGGGGAGCCAAAAGTTTTATTTTATTCTTTCCAACAAAACCACTCCAAGCATTTTTAATATATCTTAAAATAGCAAACAGGGCAAAAGTGCCCTTTTTTTTTCCCCTGCTCTTGATGGATGAAATTTAACTACTGTTCCTTGATTTGTATTACTATCGATGTTACTAACAGTCTTCTCCGACGCTGGAACAGCCCTGGAATGCCAAATCTCAAGAGAGGAAACTGCTGTCGTGTTTTGATGATGGCAGTGGAAAATTAATAGTAAAACAGATTTATTTTTTTTATCCATCTTGGCCAATTTTTGCAGGTTGGCTGTCGAACTAAAGAATTGCCAAGCAGGCATTTTCCATACAGATAATGAATTTGCATTTTATTCTCCTGTTTGTTTGGCTCTTTTAAAACAAGTGGTCCAATCCACCTCTGAGCACAGAAGAAAACATTTGGGCTACATGAATTGTGACTGATTTATAGGAGTTAACTGTTGCTAGCCTGTGTTCCTATTTCGACATACTGCATTTCATGGAGTTTTAAAGGCCAGCTAAGATGTTCTGATTTGGATGAATTTCTCACTAGGAGACAGTCAGATGTACAGAGAAGTAATTTCAGTTAGTCACTCGTATCGTGCAACACTTTAAATGAAAACATAGTGTAACTAATAAATATCTCTCAACACGGGCATGCTCTCTTTAAAGCCTGATTAATGATTCCATCTTCAGCATAAAATCCCCACCCTGTTAAGGTGAAGAATTGTTGGTTGATTTAAGCACTTCACCTGCCTGAACACTTGAGCATATTTCATAAAACATTTGCTGAATGTGGTTTGGTTTTGCTTGGCTAACAAAATGTCCATCCAGCAGCCTTTGCCCACTTCCAGGACGTACCTGTGTTCCCTCCCCAGGGTCCCCAGCTGTGCTGAGCTTTCTTGACATGGGGCTGTGCCCTGTGTTATAGGGGACTTGGTGTGATAACTGTTGCGTTTGGAGCTGTGGTTGTGCTCTGCCTTCTCGTCTTTCATCCATCATCCCTGTGGGATATATAGCACTTTTGTTAAAAAAATTTAAATACCCCTAACCAAACAAAAAACACCCACCCAGCAAAAGAACCAAGAACCAACCCATGTTTTGTGTAAATTCATTTTCTATCACAATGTTATTTTGATTTTGGTGACACCCATGTGCAAGGGCATTTATTTTCTGTGAGAAAGTGGCGCTGATCACAGGCAGATCTGGTGAGTCCTGCCCTGTGTCTCTTGGCTTTTCCAGGCAGAGACAGAGCCATGTTCACTTACACATTCTTCTGAGCTGGCTTCAAGAAAATATCTCTGTTACCCAAATCTCAGCCTGCTAATTGCTCTGTTCTGGAGGCAATTGTCAGTGCTGGCTGCGGGGCAGGAACCTGGTTGTGCTTTGGAGCCCTGGGAATGTGTAGCCTCACTGACTCCTGTGGTCCCCTTTGTGGCGAGCTTACACAAGAGATGTGTCTACTGGACCTCCCTGCATCCACTCTACAGAAGACTTCTGAATCCCACTTGTACCATGTCCATTTTATATTGGCCACATTTTTTTTTTACTATATATCTATCCACCAGTTCTGGCTCATTCCCTCACTTCCTTGTGTCTCTTATTTCCCCAGGCACATTTTAATTTCTGCCTTGCTTTTGACAGGCTGGTTCATCTCTGGCACTCAGGCCTTGACTTGTCTCTCACACAGTGCTTCCATGCATCCAGGTGGCTCAGAGCAAATTCAGAAGATGCCTGGGATTCCTTTGCTCTGAGTTTGTTCCCTGGCCTTCCAGAGGACTTTAAAAATAATTAAGCAGGGTCTGTTTGCTTGAGCTTTGTGTGGGAGCAGGTGAATTTCAGCCTTAATGAATGATTGTCTCTGTAGAAACCCTAATCAACAGAATTTTTCTGGATACTGGTGGAGGATGAGGCACTTGGCTGGGTAATAAACATAACCAGCCAGTGATTTCTCACTAATGTTATCCCTGTTGGGTAATGCATGCAAAATAAATGAGCCGCATAACGAAATTGCTTCCCTTGCATCACACAAAGAAAACACGGGGATGCAAAGGTGCTGAAATGGGGGTAAGATGGATTTGTGTCTCTTGTTTCTCCCCCAAAACCTTTCTTCTGGTCTAATAACAAAATTACCCTGAAACCACCCAAACCCAGAATTTTCCTTGTGCACATCCCCTTTGCTTTGTTCTAACAGAAGGAAATTTCTTTTCTTTAGGTAAAACTTGGAACCTGTAACACCCCCAAGCCAAGCTTCTTTGATTTTGAGGGAAAGCAGAAATGGTAAGAGGAAATCCTCGTAATTCCTAGCAATTTCTGGCTCTACTTTTTGTTTCTCAGCTATCTATTGGAGGGATTATGAACCTAGAGGATTTCAGCTGGGAGAATCTGCTGCTGAACTGGTTCCAAAGTCCTTTGTTTAATAGGAAAAAGTTTGCTGCTGTGCCTGATGCAGATGTGAAATACAGAACTTATCTATTTCACCTTGTTCATCCAAGCATACAACAAAAATGTGAAAACAGCTACAGCTTTGTGAGCACAAAGTATGTTCCAGCCTGGATCAGGATCCCCTGAAAGGTCCTTTCACAGCCAAGTGCTGCAGTGATAGTGGCCATTCATGGCCTCAGAGAAAAGTTGATTATTCCAAATTGAATGAAAGATGGCTTTGCGTCCCCTGAAAGGATGCAGATGAATCTGATCACTGTGTTCCACTGATGGCACTATGAATACAAGTTGTGCTGTCTCTGAGGGACCCACTGATGTTTTTCTGTCTCTCCTAGGGAGGCCTGGAAAGCCCTGGGAGATACCAGCCCTCACCAAGCTATGCAGGAGTACATTGCTGCAGTGAAGAAGCTCGATCCCAGCTGGAATCCACAGGTAGGAAACATGAAAACACTGTTCAGAAAACAACCCAGCGTTTGTCTTTGTAGAGCTGACAATGGTTCAGCTTCACGCAGATTTTAATTGCTGCATGGCAAACTTCATTTTGAGCAGATTAAAGTCTAAATTCATTTTAAAAACTCTCCTTTTGTTACCACTGGAACATGAAGAACCATCTCGTTCATTCATAATGATCTTCATTGCAGCGAGTGCATGCACAGGGTTGGTTTTGCTGTAGTGATCTAATTTATTTTGCTCTTATTGGTTCATGCTGTATTTAGCATGTAAAGATACTTTTTATCCTTTTCTCATCTTTCTCTTTTCAACTACTATTTAAATGTTGATCAATAGAAAGCAATCTCCATGAAAGTGACATGAACTGAATGATCAATTCTAAAAATGTTTCCTTTTTGTTTTGATGCAGCAAATTACCAAATCTGATTAGGATTAGGTACTCCAACATAACAAGTCCTGTGTCTGTGTTATAGGGAGATTGTACTGTCATTTTAATTAATCTGTCTTTCATCTACCAGGTTTATTACTTGATTGAATCCTTAAGGATATCTCCTGTTTATAGACTGACATTTATACAATTTTTAAAGAGGATTGCTCTTTAGAGAAAGTATTGCCTTTGGAGCTAGTGGAGATATTTCACTAATAGCAAAATGCTGAAGGCATGGTAATTTCTTTTCACGGTAGGAAATTGATTCTTTTTTGGTCCTGTGCTTTGGAAGCAAAATCTTGTGTGAACACAAGCCTATGAATCAAGAATTTGATCCTCAGTTATCTTCTGATGCTGTTCTGGAGACTTAAGAGTAACTTTTCTCTTAGTAGTTAATGTTTCGTGCCATTGATACTGTTTTTGCAGCAAAGAAATGTTACATTTCCAGGAAATCCTTCTTAATGCCCTTGGGGAAAATAGTTTTATAAGCTGTACAGTTAGCAAAAGCTGGCTGCTTGCTTTATAAATTCCCATCCAATCTAAAATTCTCATACAGAAATAAAATAATTTGTAAAAATCTATGTTTAATCCTGCATGATGAAAGTGCCAAGAAAAATACACAAATATTAATTAAAAAATTAATAAAACCCCAAACAAAACAGTGCTTTTCTGAACAGATTTTTCAGCATGGTGACAGGCTTAGCTTTGGGTATTCACTTCACTTTCTTTGCTCAGAGAAGTGCTTATTGTCACCTGTGTGAGCTTCAGGTTACGAAGCTGTCAGCGAGGAAAGTGGAGTAGTATGTTACTTTTTTACAAAACAAGTATTTTAAAGAAGGTATGTAGCAAAGAATGGTTGGTAGTACTGCTTGCCCCCCATTCCCCCAAAGTGAGGAGGTCACCATAGCAGAAAATGTAATTTAAAAGTTAGCAAATTAAAGTACAGTTGGCATTGCTTTCTTTACAAGAGATCACCTGTCCTTCTTACTACAACTTCCTTTTAATTCCACTTTTATAGGACCAAAATGCTGTCATGAGTCCCCTCCCTTTGATGTGTCTCATGCTGCTCTACCTTTTTTTTTTTCCTTCCCCTCACCAAATTCGCTTTCTGGAGCCACGAGAGGGAGCTCTGTTCCTTAAAATGATGGAGATGTATGTGTCAGGGGATGGAGATGAAATAGCTATTTTAGTCTTCAAATTTCAAATTGGATTTATGGAAAAGATCTGTGGGTACATTACAAGGTGCTTCATCACTGTCATTGTGTCTCCTTTACATGCTCATCTGCTGAGTTTCTTTGGATTTTTCTTACATTCAGTAGATCATGAATGAAATAATCCCAGTATTTGGTTAAAAGCAGCATAAAGTGGCTGGTACAAATTTGAAAAGTTCATCTCTCAGATCATTATGAATCATAAATAGTAATTACAGTTCAAAGGTGTTGAATTTCTGATTGTGCAGCTTCATGAATTTTGCTAGTGCAGAGCTTTCTCAATATTACCTCCTTATTTTCTCCTTGACAGTTTCTCATCCATTAAAGTTGTTCTTTTGTGTTTCCTGTTTCATATATTTGCAAAAGGGCTTTAATGTCTTGATCCTTTAGCACTAAATTTGCCAAATTTTAAACTTAAAAGCAGCTGGTATTTTTCATAGGTTCATTTTTCTTCCCCAGCAGATTTGCTGCTGTTCTGGAGCTTTCAGACTGCCAGTGTTTTTGTTACTGCATTGAGTTCCATGGATCTACTTCTTTATTCCTTTTTCTTGACTCTCCATTGATTCATTCTTTCATATTGATCTTGCAGTTTCTGTATTAGTACATTTCCAGCATCAGGCTGTAACTGCTATAATTGAATATCTTTGTTTTGGATGGGGCGGGGGGACGGAAATCCAAAGTAAAAAGATTGAGATGCAGTTGGAGTGCCCTGAATTTGTATTCAGAAGCAGTCAAAACACCAGTAGCAGCAAAAATCTGACCTGCTGCTTCTACTGCTGCGCAGAGTCTGGAGTTAACTGCACTTTATTAGGAGGCAACTGACTGTAAAGAGGCAGCAGCACAGCTGTTCTCCACTCTCTGAAGCTGGTATGACATTTTTGATGGTGGAGGCACATCTGTTGGCTCATCTCGATGGCCCTTTCCAATGTATTTTAATTTCTTCTTCACCCTGCAGGTTGTCTGATAGTCCTGCCTAATCTTTTCTTTCAGAGCTTAGTCTAAAACCTGGAAAGAAATGATCATACTGCAGAGTTCCCAGCAATTTTATTGGCTGGGAAGTCTTTAAAACAGCAGACAACCTAAAGGATTTTGAGATGCGATCCCTTGTCTTTATGTCCATGAAGCCACAGGTATCTCTTTGCTGTGTTTGTCTTGATCCCAGAAATGTAGAACCAATAATCACAATTGCCTTTCAGGATGCTTTGCATTTAGGCCCTCCTGTGTTGGCATAGCCTTACTGTGTCATGGGTTGTTTTGTTCCTTTTCCCAAGAAGAGCTGTTAGCCGGAGGTCAGGAACATTCGTTTCCATGCAGTCTCCATTCTCCTCTTGATGCAGTCTTCCTTCGTCATCTTCTACCTCTTTTGTTTCTTATTCTTGCTTGTGAGTCATTCCTTTCAGTCTGAAGTTCCAGGCAGTGGAAAGGTAATTGCTTGGACCAGCTCAGCTCTATTTGCATATTTCAGAGACATCACCTGTCCTTCAAGTCTATTCACTCTTCCTCCAGAATAGAGAATAATTTATGAAGCCATTCTTTTGCATTCTCTAGCCTTAAACAGAAACATTTCATGTCAACACCTCCCACTGGTTTGGATCCTTTAGAAAGGAATATGTGTCCCAGCAGCTTCTGGTATGTTCACTTGATGTCTTCCTGCTTTACTGGCAGCAAGTGACACATTGCTTTTGGTGGCTTTTGCTGATGTGTGTGAGTTTGGTGATGGCACTCACCTGCCCTCCTTGCCCAGCACTGTGTGCCCACCCCTCTAACCCACCACTGCAGCCTCAGCAGTAGGCTCAGGGATTTTGGGAATATCACCTTCACAAGCTGGTGTCTTCCATCTTCATGCAATAACTTTGTTCTCATGTACATGACTGTATAATTGGGCACTTTAGAACTCACGGATTTTGAGTCAAAGTGGCATTTCCATTCCCCCACGCTCTCCAAAATTCGAATCTGTTGTATATTTCATATTACAAATACCCACTGACTTCAGTTCAGATTTCTCAAGCCTCAGACTGCCATGGGAGAAGCAGAAACAGGCCAGCTCCACTTTTCTCAGCAGCACTGAGCACATCCCTTCCACTGAAATCCTGTCGCCGGGGCCATGGGTGGAGGTGTGACACAACACTGCAGTGGGATGGTCGGGAGCTCGTATTGATCAGTTCTTGTTACATGGCACAGCTCAAACAATAAAAATAAATAATAATAAAAGCATCCAGATTCGCTCATCAGTTTTAGACTTCCATTTGCTGATTGCAATTTTGGCATCACTTGATTCTAAATATTTCCTTTTCCTATTTCTTATATTGCACGTTCACCAGTTCCAATCTCAACAGCTTGTCACTACTAACTTCAGTGACATCCTTTCCCAAACACTTGGAGGCCTTTTCCTCTTTGCTTTGACTGCTGAATCTCACAGGAGGATTTAATGATTTTCTATTTATATATTAGAATTTTTTTAATTGGCATTTTAACTTGTTTGACTTGACTTCACCAATAATGCACTTAGCCAGATTTCTGCTGTGTAATGAGGAAAGTTGGATATTAGGAATCCGAAGAGCAGTGACTTGTCTCTAAGGCCAGGTTGGAAGAAAGCTTGAACTCAAAGCAAATAGACATTCATCAAACATATTAAGCTCTTAAAGGTATGAAATTCCAATGCTGATGTTTGCAGAGGAGAAAACTGCGTGTGTTCTTTTTTTTTTTCTAGTATTGTTCTATGCCTTGTTCGAGTAGAGGATTTATTTCTCTGTACTCTGGGCCAAATAATGGATGGGAGTCAAGTCCCTCCATTGCTGTGTTGGTGTGGGACCACCAAGTCGTGCTGGGAGAGGGTCCTTGGGGAACAGAAGTCTCATGAAAAAGAAAACTAACTTCAGAGTGAATAAAATAGCAAATGCTTCATTGCTGTAGGCATGGAGCAGTCCGGTAAGCTGGAAAACCTGCGGAAATAAAGCAAATGAATTTGTCCAGTGGATGTTTCTGCAGGAAGTACTGCAGGGGGCAATATTTGATAAGGTGGGTGGCCAGGTGCCTCTGCCCAGGGCTGGGCTCTGTCCCTGCTTCCATCTGGTGAAATATCCTTTCTCTGTCACACTTTGAATGCAACAAGCAAGTTGAAACTATAATGTGGAAAAGAGAATTTGCAATCTGAGGATACAAACTCAGCTGCGCTGCAAATCTGGAAATTGTTTATTCTGCTTTTCACTGTATGTGTGCTTTTTTTTGGGTTCCACCAGGTGTTACTGAGCTATTTTAGCATTTGATTTAAATTAATGAGCCTCTTATATATAAGTAAGGTCTCCAAGTCAGTTTAGAATTTCTGTCACGTGGGATTTTGAAGGGAGCTTAAAAATTTCTGGACTGACTTAAGTGCAAACTGCATTTCCAATGACGTTAAAACAAGCATTTGGAAATCCAGTCTTAATTTTACTTCAATTTGGACTCATTGTTCAAGTCTGTCCTCTTCATATCCAGACAAGAAGCTTTGATCTTTTGCAGCTTACGGGTTTTATATCTGGTCAACTTCTAAGAATTAGATTAGTGGCTGGTAAATCATCCTGTAGTTTCAGTGTGGGTTTCTTGGTTAGTACTGCAGGCCAATGGAATTTCTTCTTGAAATTAAGAAATACATTAGGAAAGCTGTTGTCTGTAAACAAAATGAGTGCATCCATCGTGTTTTCCTGTTTTGTCTGTCAGTCAAACAGATGTCTCCCATGGTAATCTGTCCCAGCAGCCACTGTTTGTTGTTGGGAAAGAGCAGCAGAGTGGCGTGGGCAGGATTACAAGGGGGATGGGAAAAGCAGGAAGGGAAAAGACCTGTTTGGGTCTCTGCTGTCACCAGCAGAAGTGTGCTCACATACCTGCTCCATTTGGGTAAATATCTCAATTTATGGCTTGCTGTGCTGTGAGGTCAAGAACTTTTTAAAAACAGCAACTTTATTTCTTTTGTTGTATAAAAGCAATTTAATTGCATCGTGTAAAGTGGGCACTAATCAAATTATGGCTGTGCTCCTTAAAGCTTGCTGTCCTGTGCTGTGCTAATGCAGCACATGGGGAATAGGAGCAGTGCTGGCAACGTCTTTGATCTCCGCATTTCTTTCTGGGTTTGTACAGAGAGATCCTTGTGTGGCGTTTCACCCTGAGGGAATTTCCTCTTTGACTTCATGTGTTTTTTACCCAAATACTAATAACTGTACTTAAGAGTGGAAGTTAAGAATGTAGAAAACAAACTGCACTTTTTGCTATACGTATTCTGACAGCTCTTATTTCAATGAGTGGCCACGTCTGAAGAAAGAAATCACTGAGATAATTTATAAACTCTAATCAAGCTCTTTCCCTTTTAAGGAAAAAAACCCAACAAACACAAAACACAACCAAAACCAACAAATCATCAGGCCTGTATTTTTTTACATGTTTTTTATACTTTTAACATAAAATTAATCACTAGAAATTAAGTAAACCCAGAAAACTGCTCCACCCCAGGCTTCTGGCTTTGGGGAATGTATGACTGTAATGTCCTCTGGGTTTAGGAGTTTTTTTGTGAACCATGTTGGGGTATGTAATAGTTTTGAGGGGTTTTAGGTCCCGGGAAGGGTTAGATCTTCACACACAGAGGCATTCTCTTGCCCTTTTGCCAGCTGTGTGAGGGACAATCTCTAGCATGCAACTGGAGTTGGTGGAGGATGCAGCCTTCCTAGGGGAGGGAGTAATTTATTGTGCATGGCTAAGAAAACCTTGCAATATCACCTCACTACTGCATGTGAGACTACAGGTGTAGTGGTTCACCTTATTTTAAGCAAGTTGGAAAATTGGCAGTTTATTAACTGCACAAGTTAGACCTTGAGTACTTTGCTTTTTGAGCATACTTTCAGAACCAATTTTTTATTAGCAAGGGGATGTTTTCTTATTCCTGCTGCATAAGAAACTAAAATATCAAATATGAATAAAGTTGAACTAAATTTCCCCATTCTTCTGCAATAAAGGTGGGTAGTGTTGCATTCTTTGCTCCTCTGTACCCTCTCATGAGGAAAGTATGCTGATGCTCTAAGTCTTTGTTGTAGGTCCTATTCCTAAACAAAGGTGTTCATAGGTGATTTGCCATCCCTCTGTCCCTGTCTTTGCGCATGTAACTCCATCAAGTAACATGTTCTAGCAAGTAACTCACTTGCCAGGCTTTGAGGTGTTGTGCTGGTAGAGTCGTCAGCCATGGTGAGCTGGGATTTTGCCTGTGGACAAGCTTGATAAATCACAGGGCTTTCTCACTCCTGCAGTTGCATTTTATTGTAGAGCGCAAAGCGAAATGTCAGACCCAGAGTGAGACTTTCAGTTGTTTGGAATTGTGGTTCTGGCAAGCTGTGCAGAAGTGAAGAAGTTAAAATGAACAAGCATCTCATAGCAGAAATATAAACAGCTGGAATATGTGCCAGCCTCCCTCCCCCTGGGAGCCTGTTGGATTGTTCTCTTTGATTTTACATCTCTGCAGAAATTTATGGTCTCGGCTCCTTTTATTTATGACATTGCGATCTCGATCAAGCGATTGATTGAAATACAGGAGTGCCAAGTTGCAAGCCTCTGTTTGAGAGAGGCTGAAGTTTAGAAAGCAAACCAGCAATGCGGTCATGTATTGAAAGCTGCACGTTTCTGTGCTCCTAAACTTCTTCAAAGTAAAGAATTGTCATGACAAGGATTCATCCTTCTTTTCTTTCCCTCATTTTCAGCTGCCTGTTCTTGCTGAAAATGTACTGGATGTTAAATATGAAATCTTACTAGCCCTGCAGGGGCTAGCTTTTGCTTGTAGAGATGTTAGCCCCTATTTTTCTATCTCAGATCCAGCAGTGGTTATGCAGCATGTTATTAGTGTTCTGTGGGAAGCATAATATATTCTCTCGCAGCTCCTTGAATGTAACAGTTGCTGTTTTTGAGAACTGCAAGCAAGAAATTGGGGTGCTCACCATTTTTCAGCTACCAATGCAGTGATTTTGGTAAAGTATTTAAGCAAAGATGAAATATTTTTCCTTTTGAACATACCAGTGAATTAATTTTCATCATCTTGCACTAATTAAAAAAATATATCTGGTACTGTTTGGAATGCATTCAGGAAAAAGAATAATTAGAGCTCTGCCATGCTGAGTGTACTGCTGCAGGACAGTGATGTGTGTGGCATCCTGGCTTACAGTGGGATGCAGACGCTGTGTGAAAGACAGATACACCAGGAGCAACTGAAAAAAGAGAAATGAAATTTAAATCTACATATCAAACTACTGGCATTCAATGATGACAAGATATAACAGAATGAGGCAAAGTGCTGTGTAATTTTCTGTGCAGTAGGGATTTAGTTGCTTTTTTTCTTTTCCCCTTAATCATACACCAGAAGTGACAGATTGTGCTCTGTAGCTCTAGTGCACAGGTAGCAGTCCCACAGCTCTGGGGTTGGGAGCACAAGACACAACTGAGCTCTGGCACCTCAAAACTTCACTTGAGCAAGTGCTCTTCTAGTTCAGAATGCATCTCAATATCAGGGAAGGTGTAAGTTGCTGCTGGTCCTCTGCTGGAGGTTGTTGCTTCTGTGGCTGAGTTGACAGAAGAGGGTTAGACACTGATAATGCCAGGGAGAGCCCAAGTTCTTGGCTTAAACTGAGGAGGCAAAGTTGAATTTTTTTAAGTGTCAGACCACAAGCTGAAATTACTTGAGATGCAACCAGATGTGCCCTCTGTTTTTGGCCTTGAGGTGGCACTTTCTGGCAAGGCAATGAAGGGGTTCAAATGCCACGTACAGTTTTCTTTTGTTGCAGATTTTAGCAGCAATGCTGCTGCTCCTCAGCAGCAAAAATATGGATAAGGAAAGTGCTGAAAAGCTTGTTTTCATGAAATATCTGTGTGAGGCTGGGAGCAGGAAAGAGCACTGTTGTGACACGAGAAGTGATTCCACTAGCAATGAAAACTTTCCTGTATAGGTTCATTTCTGTACTGAAACTCCTCTGCCTGAAACAAATTGGTCAATGAGGCTTTTGGTAGCGCTGGGCAACGTGACGCAGCTGGGGTCTGGGAAAGCTGCAGGATGGACTGGCAGAGGAGAGGTGTTGAACCGAACAGGGTGCTGCCATGGGCAGTGGGGAGAGGGCAGGTGAGCAGGCAGTGAGGGCCAGTTCAGGAGCTTGGGGCAGAGGGCAGAGCAGGCTGAACCTCAGCCTGGTGTAACAAGAGGGAAAATAAATAGGAACTTGCAAGAGTAGATGGGGAGGACCAGAAGGGGTAAGAGGTGTTTTCTCTTCTGAGTCTTAGCTGGGGTTGCAGCTAGATGACCTTTAAGGTCCCTTCTGACTCAAACTGTTCTATGATAATTCCTGCTGGCCAAGCAGCAGAGAACCTTCCTGACATCCCTGGCCCCCAATACTGTCCCGGGCTGCCCAGGCACAGGCAAAAGCCTGATTTAAAGCTTGGGGTTGCCCAGTGAAGATGGGCAGAGCAGACACAGCCTCCTGTGTCATGTAAAGAGCATTCAGGAGTGGGGCTTAGACTAGCTCTGCAGCTCATTTGGGAGCTTGTGGTAGCCTCTGCTCAAAGTCTTGCTCCTGTTTCGGCCAGCAACCCATCATGCTGGGCTGGCAGCTTGACTGTTTTAAATGAGGAGGGGTGCAACCTCCAGTAGAAAAATCTGCTTTTTCAAAGTAATGGAAGCTGTTGAGGAACTTTCAACTTGCTCTGTCAGAGGCTAAAAAAAAATTCAGAGAATTGTAGGTTTATCTTACTGTGGACTATGTAATACCTTGATTTGTTTAGGTGTGGAGCTGTAGACATTTACTTGATGATATTCAGACACAGGAAGGGTCTGCACGCCCTGCTTCCTCACATGGTGCTGTCAAGGCTGGTTTAAAAGAAAGGATGTGTTAAACAAAAATAGCATATGCTTTTGGTAAGGAAGGAATAGCTGTAATTGTTTCGTGTATAACATTAGCTACAGCATAATAAACTGTTTCTTTAGTGAAAATACAACTTTTTACTTTCGAAAAAGCTTAAATGGTTATATTTAGCTTGCTCTTTATGCAAAGTATCAAGAAGGTATTGAGTCTAATTACTGGAGATCAAGGTTTTGTTTGGATGTTAACTAACACATTGGTTAGTATTTTGTAAATCGAGTTTGTCTCATAGAGTGGAAAAGGAGTTCTCTTTTAAAAGAGCAGGTATTGTCTGCTGCTTAGGTACTTGGGCACTATCGTACCCAATTACTCCTATTGGAAGAAAAAGTGGCACTCCTATAAGTATTTTGAGCTGACCTAAAGGCGTGCAAAGGCTCAGGCACAGCATCAGTGCACAGCCTTAAAGCTGCCCCCAGATCCTGCTGCATCCTTCTGGCTGAGCCTGCCATCACTTCAGAAACCTTCTGTTCCTGCTGGGATGCTCTGATCTCTCCCTTTCCTGAGTCTGTGGGGACAGGAACCAGCAAAGACCTCTTCATTCTGCCATCTCTCTGCCTGCAGAGCTCATAAATCCACCCTGTGCTTTTACAACCAGATCTGTTGGAGCAAACGAATGTCTGAGGTGCTGGTCGAGCAGCCTTGGAGCCATTCCTTTTGCCACTGGCCACTGCACTGCTGTCTGGCCTGGTGTCACCAGCAAGTAGAGGATGAATATGTCAACGGACAGGCTGGGGACTGATGTCCTTTTTTTGTTTAGCAAAAGTTACCCTTGCCTTCAGCTTTCAAGCTTCAGAGCATCCGTTTCACCCCAAGCCATGTAGTCATTCAGTATTTCCAGTTTGGTTCAGAATGTGTTTCTTGCTCATACAAATGTCTGTGTAAATTTATATAAATATCTTGTATTGGATTGACAAAAAAAGCAGCAGTTGCCGTCCAGTCTGTGTGTCTATAACTTGGTCCCCTCAGCTGAGGCTTGCATGGATTTTCATAGGGATGATGTGACAGAAACCAAAAACTGCGGGGAGCCGCTGCATTACGTTTTTTGATTGAGCATATGATTTCCTTCTATGCATATGCTAAAATGTATATAGTTAGTCGTGAAATCACAGCTGCTAGCAAGCATAAAATTTGCGCAAAGTTATGTTAAGCATTTTACATTTATTTCCCTTCCCTTGACTGTCTTTACTTCTAATTTCCAACTGTGATTATGGTGCAGTTATTAATTAAGTCGTTATAGTTAAATGAGTGATCCGCAAGGCTTTGCTTTAGATCACAGCTCTGTTTAATTATGGCGTTAATTATAGTATGTTTGTTTTTATTTTTTGAATGTAATCTGAAAAATATTTTCCCTGTCTTAGCTTGTGTTTTTTAAGAGGAAATTCTACAAGACTTAGAAGAACCAGAAATTTATTTTTTTTTTAAGGTAGCCGTGAATGGAATATTAACCAAACCAACCCTGCAATATTTAAAACAAAAAAAAAAACCAACCCCACGTTACTCTGCGGAGCATTCTGCCATTTTTTTATAGGGCAGTTTGCTCAGATGGTTCGGATCCTCCGTGGTCTCTTGTAAAGGCTCCAGGTGCTGAGTCATGTGCACGCTCCGGCCGAGCTGCTGCTGGGAGCCAAGAAGGATTGTTGAGAGAGGAATATTAAAGCAGTCTGTTTATGACAGCCATTAATACGGCTGGTGCGGAGGGGACGGCAGCCACTCGTGAAAGGTGGCTTTGCAGCAGTGCACGGGGGAGGCTGTGTCTTATTTGGGTGCAACTGGCTTCCCCAAAGTGGTGAGAAATGCTGAGCTCATATCTTAGTCAGGAAGGAAGGATTTTATGAATTTAAGCAGTGTAAAACAATGCCTAATGTTATAAATGGCTAAAAATAGTAGCATTGCCACTGAAGTGTTAAGGTTTCCCATCCCTCCCGCTGCTGGTAGTGTGAAGTTCAGCTGAGCTGCAAAGACAGAAGGATACAGGTGGAAAATACCTTTGGAAGATAACATTATTTGTCCTCATTTCATGCCTCATTAGCTGCGCTGCAGGGGGACCCTCCCGCATTGTTATGGGGTCGGGAGCCTCCGGCGGCGGTGGGGGAGAAGGGACATCTCTCCCTGTCCAAGGGCTCTCATCCTCGGACCACCTGCATTTGGGGTGGAGAGCACCCTCCTCCTCTGGGCTCTCCTGGCACTGGCCTTAACCAGTAAAGAAAAAGACTGCAGCAATTATGGCACACACAATTAACGAGTTTCTAATCTCCAGCCTTGTGTGTAATTGCTGCTGTCAAATACAATTAGTGTCTGCCCAAGTTCCCTTCCCAGGGGGACAGGCCAGGCCGTGGCAGCAAGGGAGAGGAGCAGGCCAAGTGTCTGAAACTTTAGGAGAGTTTACATTTTCTTGTTGCCTCCCTAATAACCCTCAGTCCTCAAATAGAGAAATGTTAATCCAGAGCATTAAGGGCACATGGTGGCCAGCAGAGCAGGCCTTCAGGTCTGCCCTTGGGTTAACTCTGAAGTGTCTTCTGTAAAATTTCTCACCTAGGACTATACCAGCTTAATTACAATTCAAAGATTTACTGGTACCTTCCTGTGAGCCTGATGGGGTTCCAGGACATCGCCTGTCCTAACATAACAACACACTGGAGTTGCTGCACCTCCCAAATGTAGTTTGAGGAGCTGGGGACATGGGCCAGGGTTTCTCCTACCCCTGCCAAGGAGATCTCTGTGAGCATCCAGCATTTGCAGCTCCTCTAGGCTTGATGGCTGAGGAGCCTTGGTTGCATCCCAAGGCCCTGCAGCACCCTGTGAGGCCAAGAGAGATTTTGGTGGCTGCTGAAGGCTGCCACGTTCCTGTCAAGGAGGGTGTTTCATTTCACTGCTCTGCTGCCATGTGCACACCTTGCTGCAGCCAGGTAGAGAGTAAGGAAATGTGTCCCTGTCTCCACTGCTGGGTCTTGCTCTGGACCGTGCAGGAAAGCCAGGGAACGTGCCAGGCTGCCACCTGTGCTGGAGCAACAGGTGAGCTGGAGGGAGGTGAATTATGCAGAACAAATGCAGATTGGAATCTGCCCTATGTATTTGCTGCTGCGGAAATGCTTGAGAAGTTTTGATTGTAGTCATTTTGTTGGGAGTATTTGTCTCCATCCCATGGAGCCAGATACAGCTGCTACTCTGAGTCAAGCTGCATCAGGCTCAAAAGAGAAAAATAATACAATAAGTAGTACCGACTACTGTGCAGCATGGTGGCTGATGCATGGCTGTCATTTAAGTTGTCTCACTTTTCTGTTTCCAAGGTACATGATGATGAAAAACCTAAGTCTTGACCATTTTAAGGCACTAGCCAGGGTAAGTTTGAAGATAAGTAGTGTGATGAGATGAACCTTTTTTGCTGATGGCTTTCTCTTTTTCTTAAATATGAATTTATGAGAAGCTATTTAAAGGTTTTGGATATGGAAAAAAGCCAGAGTGAGATGTGAGGGAACAGGGGGGGATGATAGATGTGCTATGCAACACAGCCACCTGCCTTGCCAAACACCTATTGCTGTGTGTGCTAGGGGTGTAGGCATGCAAAACCAGCCAGGCAGAGTTCCCATTTTGCCCTGGATAAAACTGGGATGCCTTATGTTTAACCCATGCATGGGATCTAGCTCTTCTGTTAACTCCAAGTTATGATATTCTGCTTCTTAAAAGCTTTACTGAATCTTGTGCTCTCCCAGCTGTTTTGTGGTATCTCTGTTAGGACTTCTCTGTACTTTTCCTTCTGTCAGATTCAGGAGTCCCTTTGCCCTGCATATAAATATCTGTGTACCATTTGGTCCCAGCTAATCATGGATGGCAAGTTTATTTGCATCTCTATAGCATGTTCTGGCTCTTGAGTTTGAAGTGGGTCATTGGAAGGGCCCATGAATGTGCCATCTTGTTAAATCTCTTGGTTTGTGTAGATTGGAACAAAGCTTGGGCTTGGAGATGAAAAATGAGATAACCCTGTCCTGTCTTCAGGGATATTGCAAGAGACTGACCCACTAAGCCAAACCCCATCAGGAAACCACTGCTGTTTCTGTTAGATAATAATTTTCTTCCCACTCCCCATAAATGCAAAAGGAGAAATGGGTCATGTGATCATGGAAGAGTTTTAAGACCGAAATAAAAGGTAAAGTCAAAACTCTCACAAAGAAAATGTTTGTCTCTAATTGTTTTGCATTTCCATAATGTTTGGTATGATAAAACCATCTTCTCTTTCTCCTTTATTTTTCAATTATGATTAGACTTTAATGTTGTTAAAGCTTATAAGTGAGTTTGAGCCCCTGTCTTGTTGAAGAGAAGATGGAGCTGAAATTTTCAGTGAGGCATTGGACAGGGTTTTTAATGTGTCTGTCATTATATGTTAACCCCTGAACTGGGACACGACGTCTGTTTTATGGCTGACAACAATTTAAAAGTATACATCTTGACATGGTGGATAAAGGAAGAAGGGGGAGTGGATAAGAAAAAAAGAATTAATGATGTTAGCAAATATTAGTCCCTGTATTTCCATTTTGCTCCGAAAGTGGTTGTCAGGCTCTTGGGCTGTCTGGAGCAGCATTGCCAGTGACAGCCAGCCGGGATGCAATTGTCCCTTGAATCGAGCTGGGCTTTTATTGACACGCACAATGCACCGAGGCAGGGACGGGGATGCTCTGCTGTCTGTTCTGGGACGAGTGCAGCTTTTCTTCTGGCGTTCCTGGTGACATTTGAGAAGGATAGTTCTGGGCTTAGTGGAGTTCCCTGCGCTGGTCTGTGAGCAGGTCAGGAGTCGGGAGTTGAAAATGTCTCTTAATGAGTGTGTATGCTGCATACAGAGACACGGATTTGTCCGCGATTTATGCTGGCTCTGGTCAGCCAGATCCGCCCACCAAAGTGAGCTGTCAGGAGGAACAGTGACTTTGACATCAGCCTTGATTGTACACGAGCCACAAAGAATCAGTGGGCAAGAATTAGGGGCATACATGAGAAATTCCATGTGCCATTCCATGTTCCTGTCTAAGGCATCTCTTACATTTCTTTATCAACTCTTCCTGAATCTCTTATGTGCCCTTGGCCTGTGCTTTGGCACACAGGTGCAATCCTCCAAGGTTTCTTCATGTTCCTCTTTATTCCGGCAATTTTTAACTAGCAATTAAGGATCAACACCCTCACGCTCACAGAGCCCACAGCAGGTTCTGCCTTTGATACAGCATCTCTCTTGCTTGGTCTAACTGTGGATAATACTGCTGTCATCTTTATCGGATTCAGCTTGGAAATTATGGGAGCCTGGGATCATGTTAATCCTTAACTATCATTAGTTACGTGTGTATCTGCAGTGCTTCTGGACAGCACTGCCAGGAGCCAAAGAAATGGACCTGGCTTAATTGAGAACCACATAGTTAATTATTAGTGCCTTTTTGATGGAGGAGAGGAAATTTGCAGTGTCAGTTTTTCATTTCATTGTGGTGTGCAGGGTAATGTGACTTTAAACTCACCAATCGTTGTCTGTGTATAGGTAGCATTGGGTTTATCTTTCCAGCCCTAAAAGCCCTTTTTTACTGTAGAAATGTCAAGAGATACAAGAAGGAAAAGGGTATCTCTGCATTACTGAACCCTTCAGCCAGGATGGGCAGCAATTAAAAACACTGGCTGCTGTCAGCACAGTGGCTGTGATGTGGTTTGGAAGGAGCAACTGCTGCTGTCTCACCTTTTGTGTCACTGAGTTTAGGACGTAGGGCTTGGGTATTCCGGGTAGCACAGATTTTGGAATGAGCTCATGGATAGGCAGGTTGTCAAGGGCAGCTGGAAAGAAACAAGTTTGTGTATCTGCATGGCTAGAATTAATGTTTTTGGCAAGGAGCATTCCTCGTAGCCTGGACAGATTCCCCTTGGGAAGTGCGGTGGGGATGAGTGGGGGAGCCTTGATGCTTCATTCATGGCTTTCCTGAGTAGGGACACACATTAAATCCTGAGAGAACAGCTGAATCTTTTCCTGAACATCCTTCATAAACTTGTTCTACATGTCAAGGGCCCTGATGGAATAAGCTTGGTTCAACATTCATAAATTGAATATTGAGTTACCTATTTCTGTGTGAAAGAGATGAGATAAAAGCTACTTGGACAAAGTAACTTGTATATGGATTAAAAGCCAGAGAAGTTTTTGCCTGAGTGTTTTTGGGAAAGCCTTTATCGCTAAGTTTCCTGATGACCTTATGTGTACTCAATCAACATGATTAATCTTGGGTAGAAATGCATTCGTTGTGCAAAGAAGGTGAACTTAATCCCAGAAATCTTTTTTTTTTTTTCCTAACAATTTCTGTCTCTGTAAAGATGAAATGTATTTTTTCAAATATTTTTTTTCTGACTTGCTAAAAAAGCAACAACCAAAAACTGGAGTAGGAAGAGGTAAAAGAATATAGATTAAGAAATTTTTGCAGTTTCTGATGCTGGTTGAATGCCTACTGTCCCTCAGTAAAAAACAGGATAGACCAGTTGTGAGCATAGCTTTACTGTAGAGGAATAACTCCTGCATGCACTTGCAGATGATCTGAAATTAATTTTCTTTATAAGTGGTGTGGAAATAATTGATGGACAGTAAGGTTCTCTGCTAAATAATTTTTTAAGAGGGGCAGTGCACTGTAAAGACTCTGAAGCCCTTTCCCTTCAGGAAAGGAGGACTTCATGTCACCTTCTACTCTAAATTAGAAAAAGCCTAAATGCAATAGAATAGTTTTGAAAGCCAACTTCCTTTCCATTTTTTGTTATACTGAAGTATGTCAGTGATACCTGCAAACCCAAATATGACAGCTTTGGGTTGGTACAGGAGAGCTGTAAGGTGGAACTGGTTGGCTCAAACTGAGCAGAATGTAAAAGTCAGTGTATTACAGGGAAGCAGTAAATGGATCGAAAAACCAGACCTAGGGAGCAGGAAGAAAGATATGTAAGCATGTTTTATTTTATAAAAATAACATATTTCTAGGTAGAATTCTGATGACGCAGCAACACTTTCTGGTATTATCAAGGTGATTAAAGGGATGGAGCACCTCTCCAATGAGGAGAGAATTGGGATTGTTCAGCCTGAACAAGAGAAGGCTTTGGGGTGACCTAATTGGAGCCTTCCAGAACCTGAAGGGAGCTGACAAGACAGATGGAGGGTATTTACAAGATCACAGAGTGACAGGACAAGGGGGAATGGCTGAAAATGACAGAAGGCATGTTTAGATTAGATATTAGTAAGAAATTCTTTAGTGTGAGGGTAGTGAGACACCAGAACAGGTTGCCCAAGAAGCTGTGGCTGCCCCACCCTTGGAAGTGTTCAAGACCAGATTGGATAGAGCTTGGAGCAACCTGGTCTAGTGGCAGGTGTGCCTGCCCAGGTCAGGAGGGCTGGAATGAGATGAGCTTTAAGGTTCCTTCCAGCCCAAAGCATTCCAGGGTTTTGTATTTCTCTGAGTCTGTGTATTGTGGCTGCTAGAGGCTGGAACTTTGCTCCTGATTTTATTCACCCTGCGTGTGACAATCTCTCATCACAGAAAGCCACAGAACTGTCCACTGACAACAGCAAGTTGCAATTAATGGGCTGGTTTTATAAGAATTGCTGCTGCAAATTGCAAACCAGTTTTGACTGCTTACCTGAAACACAAAATACTAAATGTTGTAGAAGTGCTGGGGTTTCTGGTGCCCTGCACCCCTTAATTGGGTCAGGCTTTCAGACAGCAGGCAATGAAAGTCTGGCATCAGTGTAAAGTCAGGCAATTGAAGATCCCAAGCTGCAGGATGGTTTTTTGAAAAGGTAGGCCTGGGGCTCCATATCGATCAATCATTATTCTAATTGTTCATTTCTATTATGGTGGGAATCATTCAGAATCCTAGAGTTCCTGGGAGTAAATCATTTGGAAATGCTGCCCATTATAAAATTTAATTTTAAATCTATATTAAATAGATTTATAAAGGCAAGCTTTGCAATCTAGTAACAGAACATTATGCTGCCTCACAGAGGCTCAGCTTTGGGGTCTTAAGGGGCCGGGAATGCTGAGGAGTAAATGCTGTGGCTTGTGGTGAGTGGGATGGTGAGGCTGCCAAGCCTCTGGACCACCTTCAGAGGAGCATTGATCCCGTTTGCTGAGAGACCCATCCAACTGTTCCAGAGGGAGCAAGGTCATGGGGTACTGTCTGCTGTTAAATGAGGCTTCCAGAAGGCTGATCCCACCTCTGGGACAGGGGTGGGAGATGGCAGAAAGTTGGGAATGGGATGGGAGCCAGAATGGTGGACCAATCTTTTTGTTTTGTTTTGTTTTTTTTCTTTCAGACGACAGAGAAGAAGGGAAAGGAAAGCAAAACTGTATTTGGAGGCCCAGTCGTCAGCTCCTTGTATCAAGAAGAAACAATCAGGTGATTATCTGTGCTGGAATTCGGTTAAAAACAGTATTTTTCTAATGTCATTTTGCTAAGCTTTTTTTTTTTAAATATTGCACAAGTGTGGTGGCAACTACAACAGGATAATAAATGACAGGAAAGAACTTTTCAGGTCCATAATCATTTAAATCAATATCTGCCTGTATCATTGCCAGGTAGTAACCTTTCCCCAGCACAAGATGTGGGGGAAGGGCAAGGCTTCCCATTTTTCAGTTATATGGCTAAAAAAAGGTAATATTGGATATTTTCAATAGAAAGCTCTTCGGACACTACCTTTTTCAAATAGTTATTTCTTTACCAATACATTCATTAAGGATTGTTCAGTGAAGGTTTTAGTGTTGGACAATGTTTGCCTTCAGGGAGAGTTTGTACTTTATATCAAATTAATTTTTTTTCTGGCCTCTGCAGCTAGCAAAGCAGAAATGCATTTACTGAACTAGAGTGGTTGCTATTTAAAACTGTCAAGGTGCAAGTAGTAAGTGACATTAGCGACTGAATAAGGACAGCTGGATGTTTTTTGTTTGGTTTAGTTTTTTACGGTTCCAGAACACTAATCATGGGTGTAGTATTAACTTCAATACCTAAATGATTTCTTGAGGATCTTTCAGAATACTGCATCATATTTTTAGTTAAAATGAACAGTTAGAAGAGAAAAAATGTTCAGCAGTGTTTGCTGTCATGTTGCAGTCACTCATTTATGTGTTAGTGATCGCATTTTTTTAAATAAATATCGTGCATAGTTTTAGTCCCAGGAAATTAAAAGTTAAACACTGATTTCTCTACACACAGCTTCCCAAGTCTGCTGAGAACTTTCCCAAAGGATTAAAACCCAACACAGTGTTTCTTTGACTTGTTGTCACAAACTGGTCTTGAGCAGGTGGTTCCAAACCCTTTGCAAGGAACTCAGGTAGGAATGGATACAACTGTTGTAAGCAAATAAGATGACAGGTTTGTGCTTGGCAGTAATGCAAGCATTTCCCTTGGGATTGCAATCCACTTTGTAGTGAAATGGAGCAGTTGGCCAGGAATTGCCTTCTTCCCTCACATGGAGAGCCAACACATCTTTAACTTGCCCCTGGACCTTGACCAGAGGTGATCAGGTGTGACCTTGGTTTAACACACTGTTTGAGGAATGGCACTTCTGCCAGCCACAAGCTCCTTTTTCTTCCCTGCTCTGTCACTGCAGGTCTCAGCCACATCCTTGATCTCAGTTTAACCTTGTAGTTTAAATCCTGTCAAAGCTCTCCTTTTAGGAGTGGAACATATCCCTACAAAGTCTTAGTTATTCTAAGTACTGCCTGTGTCCTTTCTTGGGTATGAAATAACACAATGTACAGAAAAACAGTTCGCTCTAGTTGGCTTGACCAGCCTAAATCTTTTTTTTATTTCCATGGAAACATGACTTGTGCAGGACTTGAAGATAAGTACAGTTCCAAATACTTTTTTTCCAAACATACCATGAGGAATGTATGTCCTGTGTGTTTAGCATAGCACAGCTGTGGTCCTTACAAATGAGGCTGGAGGCAGATGTTGTCTCCAACACAGCTGGATTAGGGTGATTCTGCTGAAATGAGTTAAATGAAGTGCCCTGACCCTGCTGGCAGAGTAGATACTCATGTGGTCCATTAGCACAGCTTGGCTTGATGGCATCCATGTTCTTCCTTGCAAGATAGGAATGAGCATCATCTCACCCATGTGCAGCTTTGGATTTTCAGTGCTTTTGTCCACAGTTCATTCTCTTGCTGAAACAGGGAATAAACATATGTAAGTGCGGGCACATCTCTAATGTGATAATTATAATAATAAAAGCATAGCCCTGAACAGCAAAAATGCCCTGGTACCAAACCTGCAAGAGATGAACCAAAGAAGAGTGGCTCTAGACATTCACTGTGATGTCCATGTTTGTTTACATCATGAATTGGTTGGATAGTTGTACCACTTGCCTGAGAAGGGTGACTTTTTTGAGGCTGTGAGTGATTTCTTACAAGAACATAAGGTTAGCATTCAGTAATGCTTCATAAAATAGAATGTAGCCTTAAAAAATAAGGCATTTTCTGTAGAGGAAGAAAATGCAAATATTTAAAGAGAAAGAAAACTCACTAGCTTGAGCCAGCATAAACTTTAACACTTCGATAGTTACAGATAAGGCTGGTGCTGTAAGTTCAGTGTGTACATGCATACTGCTTCAAAACCTGCTGGGAAAAGGAGCTTTGATGCAGACCATTTATTGACTCACTTTTCTATTGTGAGATGACTGAAGTTTTGCAACAAACTTGGAATATCTGGAATATAAATCAAACCACTTTAGTCTCTATTTCCCAGAGCTGTTGATAGGATAAATATTTTCTTGTTACAGGATCATGTTAAGGGAGCCCAGAATAAGCAAAAAGTCCGATTTTGTGTACTAAAAAGTAAAACTGTAGTCTTCATCATCCCTGAGTTCTGACAGACTGCTGAAAGCAATTTCTCAGCAGGCATTACTCTGCCAAACACAGCCTACCATATGCCCTTTAGGATTCTGCTGATGCAAAGGCAGAAAAAGGCTGCTAATCTATCTGGGGCATCATCACAACCTCACCTTGCACCAGGAGATAGACAAGAATGCAAGTGGAGAGTTTTTCAGGTTCGCATAAGCTGGTCCACTGGTTTTATTCTTACCAGAAGCTTTTGAACAGCTTATCAAAAAATTGGCAACCTCCAAGGTGCTGCTATGTAATAAATAGGAAGAGGAGAGATTTTGTTTAAGTAGGATAAACCACCAGTTTGCCATCAGCAGTAGTTACGAACAAAGCAGCAATGCCATTGCTTTCAAACTGTGTGTCTAAAATTATGCAAAAATAATGCTTACATTCCTTTTGTGGAATGAAATGCTTTGGTTCTGGGATGCAGAGATGTCAATGTTGGATGCCATACCCTGCCCTAAAGTGGATCAGCAGCAGGAGAAACTCAGTGCCTAGGCTGATTTTTGCCTTATCACTAATTATCTCAAATGTTTCTAATTGAGAACAAGATAGAAGAATGATCAGTCTGGCTCACAGGAGTACATTGCACTGATTCCAAATAAATTCAAGAGCATCCTTAGAAACAGGTTACACCGATCTAATTAAATCAATTTAGAAAGAGATTCGGTTAAATCAGTGCAATTTGTGTGTTCATAGATCAATCCTCAAATCAGGAAAAGGTCTGTTGAGCTAATGAGGCGTAGCAGTTATTTACTTTGGGGTGCTGGGCACTGGTCATCAATTAGGAGTCATTAATAAACCCTGGCAATAAAGAGCTCGAGTACCCCCAGTGAGTAATGGGGAGCAGTTGCAGGATGTATTAGCATAGTGCTCTGCCTCTGGGCTTCTCTGCAAATCACTTATCTCCCTTCGGACATTACATAAAAACCCTGTGTGCTGGTGACTGATGATGGGACCTAGAGGTTTCCCTTGGAAGGAAGGATGTAGAAATTATCTGTGATTTCAGGCTGCGTATAGTGGTGGTTTTTTTGTGGGTTTTTTTTTTTTTAACTGCTACATAAAGCTTTGTCTCTCTTCTGGTCTTCTTACCAGAACAAAGCTGTAGTAGTGGAGTTCTTTCATGATCAAATCGTTATAATTAGAGTTTCACAAACCTGGGAAATGAGCAGTGAGCTGATGGATGTGTTACCAGTATAAATCTCATCCAAAGACAGAAACTGAGAGAGATGCCAAAAATACCGTAGCCTTAGAAATTCAGCTTTAAAGTTATTTTTCAGTATTTTTTTAGAGGGAGGGAGCAGTGTTTAAGTGTTTTCAGCAAACGAAAGCATTGACTTGGCAGATGGAGAATGAGAAATTATTTTGCCAAATGTCCATGTCCCTTTGCACTTCTACTGGAGGAATCCCCCCTGCACTCTGCCATGAGCTGCATCCATGCACTCTTGGCATGCAGGGATGGGAATGACATCTACCAGTCAGCACAGAGGCCTTCCTGAGCTATGCTTTGCACTTCTGCCATCCAGAGGGATGCTGAAGAAGCCCTTCTGTGGTAGAAATTCCCACCCTTCCCTCTAACGCTTGGGGCCAACCCCAGTGGCGAGTGGGGCTGCGTTTAGGATCGGGGCGCGGGGCGGGCACCCCTCGCGTTGGGGACCTGCCTGATGCCGTGTAATCTATCAGAATTGTATTAATCCCACTAACGCAGCCGCCATCTGGCCCCGCTGCCGGGCCAGCTCGCGCGAGCCCCGGTGATGGATGGCCCTGGGAATTGATTAGTTGTTGTGCGAGACAAATGAACTGTTTTGGCAGAAAATACCAGAGGTCGCTGCATGTGGTCAGGCACAAAGGCTGCTGAATTTTAAAGAGCTACTTCCAGCATCCATTGCAAGGATGGTTCTTCAGTGCAGCGACGGCTTTTGAGACAAGCCCAGCGCTCCGGAGCACGGTTGGGGTTTTGTTGTCTCCCTTCAGCCCTGCTTTTGGGAACGCCAGCACTGGAAATGAGTTCAAAGCTGCAGGGATGTGGGAGCCGGCGTCCTTGCCATGTTGGGAATTACGGGCTCATGCTGGCATTGTGCGTGTGGGTGGCTGTGGCACAGATGTCTGTCACTCACATAAATGCTGGGCTGTGCAATCCCTGTGGAAGAGCTTTCCTGGTTGTGTGGAGCCCGGGCAGCTCAGTGTGCTCAGCCATGGCGCCTCAAACAAAACTCCTGCAGGTCCAGGCAGCTGGGGTTTGGGGTTTTTTCAGGTCAGTGTTGTTTAGAAATGGATGCTCTCCTGGTGATGTTCAGCTGGCAAATCTCTTGACTTCAAGATGATTGCCAAGTTTATTGCTTCCTCCCTTTTTGTTGTCCCGGGGCTGTGACCCTTGGGGCTTTGCTTTGTTGTGCAAAGGGATGGCTGGGCTCAGGCCTGCCTCCCCTTTGGGAGAGCTCATCCTTCACTGGTGGTCCCTCTTCGGGGTTTTTATGGCCACCTCCTCTCCGATGCTGCCACTGATCTGCCAAAGTGCTCATGGCAGGTGGGGAATTGGATGACACATGTCTCACTATGTCCCAGTGGCTCTCAGAGGACAGCACACAAGTGTGCTGGCAAGTGGGCAACAATTCCCTCGGGACGGCCTGCCGGCTCAAAATAAACTTGAGTTATGGATTTATTCAGCTTGTAAAACCTCAGCTGGCATAAATAATTGAGAAAGCAAAGGTTTGTCTGTGGTGCGTACCTCGGGGACCCGCTCCTGCCTCCCTCCCTCCCACCACCCTTTCTTATGAAAATGATCCCAGTTGCACTGATAGATAATAACAACACCAAGCAATTAAAAGCTATGGGTGGCTGGAGAGAGGAGAAAAGGTTCAGTTAATGAGCTTTTCCTCTTCCTGTGCCCAGGAGAGCCTCAGAAGTGACGAGGCGATTAAAGCGAAGAGATAATTATAGATTATGTGAAAATGGGTCCCTTGGGGGCCGAGGGCCTTGACATAAACAGTGAGTGTTGCGAGTGTCTCTGGGCTCCCCGCACGCGTCCTGCTCCGCTCTGCCGCGCTCCCGCTCGCTCGGCAGCACCGTGCCAACCAGACGGGCAAAGCCACCTGTTAGCAGCACCCAGGGCCCCTCTGCAGCGAGCCCACTGGGACACGGCCTGGACCAGCCCCGGGAAAAGGGATGAGGATGCCCAAAGTAGCACCTGATCTCAGCCCTCCGCCCTGAGCTTTGCACTGGAGGTAACCTGCGAGGCGGGGGAGGAAGGGGATGGGGCAAACCTGGGGAATGTTCTCTGTGCAAGGGTAAAATATCTGAATATCAAGTCTCTCTTGTGCCCTTCGCAATGGCAGCCTTGGTGGCAAGGAGGTTTACAACACTGGGTAAGAAAGAAGTGAAGCCTGATCGGCTGGCGCCAGATCTTTTCCATGAGCTGTTTAACAACTGTTGGCTCAGTATGTGTCATTTGGAAGGTTTGTGGAGAAGGCTTGTGAAACTCAGGGAAGGATGGGCTTTGGTGTAAGTTCTTCCACATCCTTTTATTCAAGGATGGAAAAAGCTGCCCATGTGTTACTTGGAGGCAACAGGTCCGCTTCAATTCATTGTTAAGTCAGAATTAGCAACTCTTACTGGGGATCAAGGAGAAGAGAATAGCTTTGGGGGCTGAACATGTGTCAGCAAGGGAGAAGAGAAACCCTCTGGCCATCCTCAGTAAATAGATATAAACACACTTGCTGCCTTTACTGATAGTCAAGTGGTGTCTGACTTGAAGGCTTCTTTCTGGCTCAACAATCTGACACAGAAAAAAAATTGCATCTAAGTCTTCCTGTTAGCTACAGGTTTTAAATAATTGGGCACATTTGCATTAGATTGAGTTTCTTGGTCTTTCCCATCCGTTCAGATATGCTGAATACTCTGTTTTTAACATGAATTGAAATTTTTCTGAAAATAGTGATAGAAATGCTATGGGTTGTCTCCCTGATAACATTACCTGAGCGGTGTCTTTGCATTGTCACTTCTGTATTTTCAATATGCTTCTGTCTGGCTTTACACTGTTTTTACCAGTTTCTGGGCCTTGCTGCCAACTTTTACCAGTTTTATGAGGAGTGCAAATTCCTGCTGGGGACAGGTCTGATAAGAGCATTACATCCTTTTTGTTTTCTTGTAGCTACTACAGTGTAGGGATTATTCATTATGAACACATACACACATGAGAAATGAGGGGAAAAAACTGATTTGCCAAGTGTCCAAGCTCCGTTTCTTATTTGTCCTGTGTGGTTTTAAATGCAAAGTCAGCAAGTAACAGTAACTTGTCTTTATTCCATTTACGCCATTCAAGGTCCAAGGGGAACGTTTTCCCTAGTGTTGGTCCTTCCAAAAGTCTGGATTTAACTCCTCTGAGCCCTTTTCTGTTTCCCTTCCTGGTTTTGGCATGTGTCTAGATCAGATTGTCCACTGTAGTGGAGCTTCACGTGACTGTTTTATTTGTAGGTAAAATGTCTTCATTGTGACTGTATGGACTTCCCTGAAAGCTGTTCAAGAAAGGGCTTGTTTCTCTTTGTTAATATTTATAGAAAAGTTGGATATGATATATGCTTAATTTTTTGAAGGGGAGCATCAGGAGCAGGGGAATGGTTTAATGCTTGAGAAATAAATGCAGAGTAGAAGGATGAAATTTCCCGAAACCTTCTCTACAGGTGGGGAAATTGGTATTCTGGATTAATTCCATTGTGGAGACTTCTGAAAGAAAAGTGGTTTTTTGGAAGGGGGATATATAGAGCATTTGCGAGTTGGTTATTCCAGAAAGCTAAATCATATCCAAATAGCTGTGTCAGGTCATTTTTCCCTTACAGCCAATAAAATCCTTGGGAAAAGACTGTAAAAGTCCTGTCTGGAGGCTGTGGTGGGAAGATGGGCTGGGTTTGATACATCAGGGTTGCAGTGCCCTCCCTGGTGGCACAGACCCTGCACACGTTCCCCATGGAGCACAGTCAGGTGCTTTTTTGCTGCCAGGTCCCTGCTGGTACCTCTGGTGCTGCTGTCTGAGGTCCATCGGGGCTCTGCAGCACGTGGGATAACCAGGTGGCATCACTGCTAGGGATGGAGGGCACAGCCTAAGCTCACGGTCGTGATGTGGAAAATGGCCCAGGAGTAACTGAGGATGATTGTGGACTCATCTAGCAAGGAAAGACTGGGGTCTGCTTTGGTGTTACAGAAGGAGTGATCCATAATAAATAAGGGATGTGTGGCTGTGCACTGGGGAACCAAGTTACTGTACAGTGTTGTCTGAAAAGCACCTTCTCCCGGAGGGCTGCTGTCAGCAGCCAAGGGTGTGTTGGAGGGGTTGGAGTAACAAGGTAGGACTGGAGGGACTTCCCAGCATATCAGATCAGCCCTTGTTAGTAGGGGCAGGCATGTCTCACGACCTCCATCATGAGTCTGTCAAGCTCCATCCTAAGCAATACAAGCTTTTGCCTTTTCGAATCCCACCATGAGGGTTTTTTCCCCCCACAGTTCAAGGTAATTGCATCTAAAGCATGCAGTGATCTGTTTCCCAGGAGCTTGTGTGCAGTGAGCAGGCAAGCCCTCCAACCAGTGAGTTCATGACGACTGGTTAAGAAACTGGGTGACTTCTGTAGTGTCCCTAGGCCTAAACACAGAGTGTGAAATCTTGTGGGACTCCCTGCTCGTCACTAGAAAGGTGCAGCTCAGTTGTCTGCAAGGACTGACTGCACAGAAAAAATAGGGGTGGTGTGCTGGAGGACAGTGCTGCTAAGGGAGCAAGGTGAGAGGGAGGTCAGAGGAAGTGACTTCCTTGGAGAAAGCGGTGATCTGCTGCTGGAGGTGAGTGTTAGCACTTTTCCCCACCTTTTTGTGGAGCTGAAGAATTAGTGTGTAATTCAGTAGGCCAGATGCATAACAATCAAAGTCATGTCATGGAGCTCTGCCTGCCCTGATGGGAGCAGGGGACATGATCTTGGTGGCATTGGTATTTTCTGTTTTTGGGGACTACTTCTATCTCTTAACTTGGGCGGCGGTGGGGGGAAATCCACATTATTCTGCATGTGCAATACTAGGTGCCTGTTTCAGTCCAGTGACAGTATTGAAATGTCATTGAAACAAGCATATGATGTGTATGTAGCCTTTGTGTTGTGCAGTAACATGGTGCTTCTTCGCTTTTGTTTCCTGAATAGGGAAGAGGACAAGAACATTTTTGATTACTGCAGAGAAAACAACATTGACTACATAACCAAAGCCATTCAATCAAAAAAGGTGGATGTGAATGTCACAGATGAGGAGGTATGGATAAAAAAGGACCATCAATCTTCTAACTGTTTTGTGTATTAATTCAGTGCTACTCCTTTTTAAAATTCCCTGGTTGGGTTTGTTGTAACAAGGTACTGTAACAGTTGGACAAACACTTGGTCATTGTGACAGGGATAATCTATTGGAAAACAGCTTTCCACTGGATTTTTTTTAGTGTAGGATTTCTAGATATAGTGACTGTGATGCTTTAGCATATCAGAAGCTTAGTTTCTATGTTCTTTTTAGCAATGCCAGCAGCCACTTGCAGAACAAGGTCTTCTGAATACCTCCCTTTCCCCACTTTGTAGGCTAAATATGGTCAGAGTTAGGAAGTGAGGGAAATGGCTTTTTTGGCTGATGAACTCTGTTCAGCCTTGAAGGATTTCTGCCATGCCACCAGCTTTTCATCATTCCCAGGTGGAGGGCAAATGAATGGCTTTCCAGCTTCACAAAAGTAGTGACAACATCAAGTATTTCTCTCCTCACCAAACTCAAAAAACCATTTCCCCACAGGGAGATAGTACAGGTGTTGCCAGAAACCCCAAGAAAAAGCTGTGTGTAAAACTGTGATTTGGCTTGATCCTTTTCTTAGTAAGACCAAACACCCACACGTATGGACAGTTTCACATCAGTCCTTCAGGAACTGTGGCTGTACCAGGTTTGTCCCCTTGGTTTCCGTGCTTGTACACTGCCATCTATCCCTGCTCCTGGTCCAGCCTCTGCACAGCTCCTTTTGCCCCCTGCCTTCCAGCACGTTGTGTTGTGGTGAACAGATGAAGTGCTTAGACATTCATAGACTGAGACGCCACAAATTCAGTTGGGTTCTCCTGTAGCTCTAAGCAGATTTCTGCCCTCTGAGCCATGACAGCCCCGGCTGGGGCTCTGAATGCTGATGGCAGGGCCTTTTATTATTAATCAGGAATTCACGTGAATTAATTTTCGGAGGAGAAGGAGGGAGGGTGTTCACGATGAGGGTCGGAATTTCACATCATAAATTCAATGAACTGAAACTGTCATGTGCCACACAGTCACAGCAGCAGCGCTGTTACTGAGCTCCATCCCTCCTCCTGCCAATCACAGGCTACAGAAGGGAATGTCTAGGGCAGTCCTGCAGAATACTGGAGTCCTTTCATTAAAAAAGCACTCATTTTTGGGATCACATGCTTGCAATAATGTCATGTTAGCATTGCTTTCTTCCCACGGGCAAGGTGCTCTTTTGTAGTGAGCAACATTCAGGAGCTTGTGCCTTCCTTCCTGTTCAAGCAACAAATGTCTTGTTTACAGCCAAAGAAATTTTGATTTTAAAAAAAAAAAAAAAAGGAAGAAAATATTTTGTGAAAGATAGCTGAAGTATCTAAACTACGCAAATGTTTTGAGCCAGATCTGAAAACTGCCAGCTGACACATCCTTCTTGGGAATTATCCATGAGCTCCTGATGTAAGAGAAGTCCTGTTTCTAATGGATAATCGTATTGCTAATGGATATTAGCACATGACTATTGCAGAGTATGGAATTACTTCAGCACAGGCAGGAGCCAAAGCACCGGCCTACCTGTGAGGGACTCATGGAAGGTGACACTGGTACAAAATTCCCCCATAGATGAAATTCTTACAGCTTCAATGATTTTGCTTGACCCCAGGAAATGTACAAATAGGGGAGTGAAACCTTTTTTTTTTTTTTTTTTTGCTAGTGCTGGCTTCTTTAGGCTGAATAACTGATCCAAAAAATACCATATCAAAACCAAAAAAGCTGAAAGAAATATTTATTTCCTGATATGTTAAGGAACTGAAACCATTACCAGTGTTGTTTGGTATCCAAACATGTTCTTCCCAATCTGGAGGGTAGCTTATTTTCTAATATCATGCAGGTTGATTGAAGTTTTAGAACCCATTTTAGACTAGAGATATCCCAGTCCGAGCCTTTCATAGAGTGAAGTGTGTACAAGTATAATCTTGTCATTTTTATTAACTATTTTAGTGTTCCTGTGTAAATACATCCTGCTGTATTCAAAAGCTGCCTCACCTGGCCTCTGAACATAACTCACGCTGTCAGTCCTTTGATTTAAACGCCTGTTAATTTCAAATGGCAACAGGGATACATACAAAGAGTTAACTTGCTATGAAACAAAATCTACTGAAGCACCAAATTGTCTCATGCTAAGATGCAGAGACACTCAGCTCAGCCTTTCCTTGAACAATAAAGACTTAGCTGAGGTTGTAGCGTGTTTAGATTTTATTTTTATGTGATATGTTAGTACTGCATCTAATTGTATCCCTCCGTTTTGTGCAAACCTGAAATAAGTCAGCAAAAGGAGAAAAGAAATCAAGAATAAGCATGTAAAAGTGGGAATGAGCCAACTTACTTGAAGCTAAAGGATTTCAGAATGGGTTTTAGATAGATGAACTTGGAAACTTCCAAAGCATAAGTGGTCTTCTCCCCACAGACATAAAGCTCTTTATGTACAGCATTCAAGCCAGCATACCTGCTAACAGTTTGGATATAATAAACTTCAATTTGGAATTAAACAAAGACTCTAATGACAGTAATCATGTACAAGCTTCCATTTACTGCATCTAAATTGCCCAGAGTTCAACAGAATAGCTTGCATTCACTTATAAGAAGTAGCAGAGTCTAAAGCAACCTGTTTGCCTTGCATATGTCAGCAGGACTAATAGAATAAGAAATGGACTGTGGCTGTGAAGTCAACCCAGGCACATCCTGGGAGTGTGGCTCACTTGCTGCCTTTTTAAAAACAGTATTTTTTCAACTTCTAACAAACCAGAAGCTGCTCAAAGGCAGAGATGAGTTGCTTTTGTAACTTGTGCCAAGGGCTGTGGAGGTTGTCACTAGATAATTTTTTTTTAATTGTTGGAGAAATCCCAGTAAACAAACATGTTACCTGTGTGCAGTGTTTCAATCCTTGCCAAAACTTTAATGAAAGGCATCTGACAAGATGCTCGCTTAGTCCCCAGTCCTTGTGCTTTTGAGACAGCAAGTGCCAAACTGGTGCCAGCTTGCCAAGGAAAAGACAAGGGGGAAAATGGATTTGAAAAAGAATCACATACTTCTGGATTTACAGGCTTGCTCCTATTAAAAAAACTTCACCAAATGTTTCAGAGCTCTGAAAGTTACTCGCTTCCAAATCAAGTTTACCTGTATAATTGCAACAGCAACCAGTCCATTCACTGTTTCTGCTGTCATAGGGCAATGCAGCCATTCTATCCAGATAGATATCTATCTCTTCTTAATTACTGCTAATAAAACACTTGCCACAAGTTAGAGTGGCTCATTGCTATACAGCCATTACAGCTGCAAACATCGTGCCTAGAAGTAGAGCTTAATATTGTAGCACATCCATTCGGTTTGGCTTTGTTCTCCCCTTTCTGTGCTCTGGCTAATTGATGTGAAAATCATTCCCATCCATTTGTCTGCCGAGACTCGGTATATCGGAGACAAATCCCTGTCCTGTGCTTTGTTTGTGAACACCCTGTGACTTGGAGCTGAGCAAAATTGATGTGCTGTTGGCTTGAGAAACTGCTGCAGAAGCTGGCCAAGCTGGCAGCGGTAAGCCATGCAAAGCACAGAAGATTTAAGAGCCAGAGTTAGTGCAGTGGGGCTATTTTTGTGCTTTTTTTTTTTATTAAATACTTCAAAGGCAGGGGAAAATGCATCTTCTCAAGTTAACTTCTGCAGCAACTGTCATGTTTGAATTGCAGGGAGTGAGTACCTTGATGTTTGATTGCAACCTCACTGCTGCAGTGCTTCCCTACATGAAATCATTCTTATTGCTTTGAGTCTCTCACTGCTTAATGAAACAATCATGTGGGAATTGTTTTGGGAAAGCTCAATCTGTAGCTCTTAAGATTTCTGCCACCTTATTTAAACACACAAACACATGTTACATGCTGATACAAAGCAGTAGCTGTGCAGACTAAAGAACTCTGCAACATGCAGAGGTGATATCCATGCTATACAAAAAGTTGGACCATACATTCAGTTTGTCTTTTCACTAGGTTTTATTTTAAGGAAGACGTGAGAAACGAGTAAGTAGGCTTTGTAGCTGTATAGCTGCCTAAATACATGTTGATTGTTGTTACTTTGCCTGATGCTATGCAAACAGTAGTGAATATTATCTAGCTTTCACAGTCATTAAAATTGAAGAAGACCTCTGAGATCATAGAGTCCAACTGTTTAAAATGCATGTTTCTTAGTAATGTTTTTTGTTATGCAGAAAGTAGGTTGAGACTGTTCTGCAGGTATCTTTACTCATGGTGTGCTCTTGCACAGCAGGTCTCCAAAGTCCCTTACACTCTTGTGTCCAGGGCTGCAAGGATGCAGACATTTCTTGGGTGGAACGTGTCAGCTCTTTAATAGTGCACAATTACAATGCAGAGCCATTTAAGGCACTAATTAGAAAATATTGTATCCATTTAGAATTGTAGAGAAAATATATAGGTAAGCAGAGTGTAATTACCCAAAGTGGAATTGGCCCAAGGCTTGAAATCCATACTCCTGCAAATAGCACAAGGAGATTTTTAATGACTGTATATGATCAGGCTTCAGGTTTTTGTCTTGTTCAAAAGGCAACATGTGCAGCAGAGTCAGCCTTCCAGTGTCTGGGCAGGGCCACCTGCACAATGCTGTGGTACCCCTGAGCTGCCAGAATTTACTGTTGGTTTTCCTTCATTGTTCTCAGCCAAATTCAGCCTCAGTAAAAAGAGATTCTGCTTGTCCAGAGACAAATGCAAACCAACATATTATAATGACTAATCTGTAATGTGGGTTTTGATTTAAAAATATAGAAATGCCTTTATTTTATCATGTAACTGCACAATAATTACACTTGTGTAATTATATTATTCCTCTACACATATATTAAAAAACTGAAATAGTCTGTTGAAGTATTTATTGCTATTGTGCACCTTGCAGGTAATGCTTCTTCCTTTTGACATGAACATCTGTAGCACAAAAGAAGTTGGGATTTGTCCAACTTAAATCCTTGGTCTTAAGTAATTACCAGTCCAGAGATGAGTTAAGGATGCTAAACATGAATTAAGGATCTTTCCATGTTTACCAATTGTTTTAAATTGTATTCTTTCCCCCTTGTAGGCTTTGATAGTGGCATTGAGTGCAAGAACATTAATCATTAAATGGCCCATGGATGTCATCAGTGCTTCCATAGGAAGTCACTGTCAGAAAATTCATTGTAATTCAAGGTTAATTAGTGTAACATTAAAATTATGTGTTACAAAAATAATTACTTGCTGGGTCAAAAAGTGTGCATTTCTTGACTCAAAATCATGTTCTACCTCTGCTGCCCTGCCCAAGAATATCCAGCAGAAGCAGTGTGAGCTTTGGCCACAGGTGTCTTCTGCCCCTCCTGCTTTCTGGCACTGTGGTCAGGAAATTTGGCTCATAGTTCCCAGGAGCAGATAAATGAGTTGCTCACCTTGGTCCCCATTGCTCTGTCAAGAGGATTATAGCCAGGAGTGGGCTAATTTAACTGATGCTACCTGTGGGGGTCTGTGACTGTTTCCTGTAGATACTAGAAAACACAGGTCCGTCTAATGGTGTTGTGGATTGTGGGATGTGATTCCTGGTTAATCTCCAGGGTGACTTCCAAGGAATCCCCTGCAAGTGTGCCATCCTAAACCAGGAAAGACTGATAGAAACAGTAAATCTAATTTACTGAGTGTCCATAGTGAACAAAGAAGAAAACCTGTCTCAAACTACTTTGAGCTATCTTTCTCAGGGATGCTAAGCTTCTTCCTATGTCTTTGGTGGGAAGATCTGAACTTCCATTGCATCCCTTCCCATGGTGGCAGACAGCTTTAGAAAGGGAATGGGAAGAAAACTGTGAAGGTTTGGAAGTGGCTGGAGGCATGGATGCAGGAGCCCATGTTGCAGAGCTGAGAGGGGACAGCTGTGGGTGATGCCTGCCCAGATGTCCAGTTTCAATCTTCTCTTGCAACAGAAGCAGGACCCATGGGTTGAGTGTTTTGGACCTGCCAGAGCTTTTTGGGACTTGGCATCTGGGTGATACACAAAGCATTGAAAATCCTACCCTTAACTGTGTAAGTCATTGTCCCCAGGAAAGTCAGAGGTGCCAAAATCTCAAATCTGTATAGGAAAACAAATCATGTCACAGCTCCTGTGTTTCATGCTTTGCTGCTTTTACCCTCTAAACTTTTTGCTGGCTTGTGGGCTTGATGCTAAATTAATGAAAAATTGAACTATTTGTCACTTTTCACTTCTCTAGCGCTATTCTCTAAGTCCAAATCACAAGGAATAATCAGTTGCATAGTAATACTGTTACTTACTTTTTTTTAAGTCTGTGTTAATTTGGTTATTGGTGCTCAGTCCTTAATAGCAAGACTGATTCTCCATGAGATTTTTTGCCTGGCTTTCTTAATTTTCATCCTGGATGTTGCAGGGCCGGGCTCTGCTCCACTGGGCGTGTGACAGAGGACACAAGGAGCTGGTTTCAGTACTGTTACAGCACGCTGCTGACGTCAACATCCAGGTAGGAAAGGAATACAAAGCTGAATTTGACTGATGTGTTACAGAGCCTCCTGACCAAATGTTTCATGTGAAACTGCATTCTTCCAAAACTGCATAGCAAGTTCTCAGAAAAGCTACTCAGCTCTGGTGAGACCCCACTGGCAGTGCTGCCTCCAGCTCTGGGGTCCCAGCACAGGAAGAATGTGGACTTGTTAGATCAAGTCCAGGGTAGGCCACCAAAATGGTCAGAGGGATGGAGCACCTCTGCTATGAGGAAAGGCTGGGAGAGTTGGGATTGTTCAGCCTGGAGAAGAAAAGGCTTCAGGGCAACCACCTAATTGCAGCCTTCCAGTACCTGAAGAGAGCCCACAAGAAAGATGGAGAGGGACTTTTTACAAGAGTATGTAGTGACAGGACAAGGGGGAATGACTTCACACTGACAAAGGGCAGGTTTAGATTAGATATCAGGAAAAAATTCTTCACTGTGAGGGAAATGAGGCCCTGGCACAGGTTGCCCAGAGAAGCTGTGGCTGCCCCATCCCTGGAAGTGTCCAGTTTGAGGTTGGATGGGGCTTGGAGCAACCTGGTCTAGTGGAAAGTGTTCATGCCCATGGCAGGGGGATGGAACTAGATGTTCTTTAAGGTCTTTAACCATTCTATGATTCTGTTACAAGAACATCCGAAAAGGTAACCTGGGGAAAAGTACAGAATTTTTAGCCACGATGGTTTGCACCCTGTGTGTCTGAGTTTAGCTAGCAGCAGATTCAGGGTACCTGAATGGCCCAGGTCTTCACTTACAGTGGTTCAGCAACTGCTTTGCAAGTGGTTCCTTCAAGCCAACCAGCTTGGGTCTGCCTGTGCACGTGAGTCAGTGCTCCCAGTTTTGTCAGCTTGGTGTAATTAAGTGCTGACTTGCATAAAGGCAGTCGTGTTCAGAAATAATCGTCCAACATATTTCTGTCAAATTGTGCTTGACTGCTCTTTACCAGCACAGTATCTATTGGCTCTGCTCTCCTGCCCAGAAAGAGCAGTGTTGGTACTTACATACACATCGTTGTAAAAAAGTCTGTGTTGCCCTTTCCTGGGCAGATTTGCCAGTGGGAAGGTATGAGGAAGGACAGCTCTGTGGCAGCTGGTGAGAAACATGTGTTCATGCTTAGATCTCCAAGGTATGGATTTTATAGGAGTTTTCCTTTCCATAGAAGAGTGGCAGTGAAGCCTGTACGAATGGGAGGCTGCTCATACTCTGTCCATCTCCCTTCAGTCAGGTCTAGTGAGTGATGTGATGGATGCATACAGGAGCAGCTTTGCACTGAAACTGCAGAGGAGTCAGATCAGCCTGTTCCCTTCACCCTGGCATCCTGGAGATGGATTTGGGTTCTGTCTGAAACATCTCTTTGACACTTGTGTTGTTCCTTTGGAGGTAAAGTCTGACTCTCAGAAGAAACGGCAGAAGGGAGAATCATCTTTTTCTCCCTGAGCATTAATTTTCTGTTAAATTATTCTCTTTTTTCTTTTTGATGCATTGCACATTTTCTAACCAGATTATTTTTGGCCAGTAACAAAAGGTTAATAATAGCCATAAAAAGAAAATCAATCTTTGATTTTTTTTTTTTACCCCACCAAGGTAATAAAGGAAGATTTTTTTTATAAAGGTCTCTGTTTGCACGTGGGTGTGTTCCCAGAGAAAGCAGACACGTTTTTATTCTCAACCACATATAAATTGCAGTAACATTTCAAGACTTCGAAGACTTTGTGACTTAATTTATTTATTTTTTTTTTAATTTGACCTTTACCCTGTAAGAATTCACATCCAAAGCAAGAGCAGGAGGAATTTTAAGATCAACCAGAAGAAAAAGGGAGAGGGAGAAACTCTGGCTTACTAACTGGCCATAAACTCTGCAGCGCCTGTTATTACACATAACCAAATCAGTTAATGTGTAGGCTGTAAAGGACAGCAGCTTAAGTGTGAGGGAATCTCTGTTGACTTGAATCTGTTATTTCAGGGCAGTGTGCTCTCAGCAGGGGTTCCCTTCACACCACTGTTTGAGGAACCTCCTCAGTTCCCATCCACCCTTCCAGGTCCTCAGGTATTCTTCTGCCTTGTTCAGTTTTGCAGCAGCACCTACATGCAGGCAGCATGAGAGATAAAGAATATATTCGGGATTAGGTGGGTTATGAGCAGGTAGTGAAGGAGAGAAACGTTATAGGCCAATTTTTTTTTTAATTGCCTGTGCTTTAGTATGCTTCTAAAAAGTTAGTCAAACAGCATGACAGATTTATGCTCTCCTCCATTACCTTTTTAATAAATGTTCTTCCATCTTGGCTCTCTTGGAGTGCGCTAAAGGATTTAGCTGCCCTAAGCAAACAGTGGCAGTGGTGCTCTGATAGGGGACCTGGAGCAAGTCAGACCAGTTCACTGTGCCTATAGATGTGCCTTAATCCCTTTTTGCTGCCTTATTTGAGTTACCTTTGTACTGTCTATTGTCAAAGTACTGCGGTCTCTGGATCAAGAGGGTCTGCAAGAGTCAACTTACTCGTCCTTGTTGATAAATAGACAGCTTGGGAGCAGGAGAGGTCTCCTGGCTCTGCTCATTCCTACAGTGTGCTCAAATCCACTGTAATTCTGGGAATAACCCCAGGACTGCAGTGGTCCAGTCCCTGTGCTCTCTGTTTTTCAGCAGTGGTGCTGCAGTTTCCAAAGGCTGGTTCACTAATGTCACTGAAAAGCTGCAGCCATTGAGTTCTCTGGTTGTTCATAATTAGCTCTAATAGCACGTTTGAAAAGAGGTGGTAAAGGGATTGCCATGGGTGAGGGGACACAGAAAGCAACAGGCTGTTCTGCTTTGTTGAAAAGGGGCATTTGTGTAATTGAATTACCTAAATCTTCAGAGCCAGAGGCCATGTCAAAGTGGGTGGTGGGATGGTATTTTGGACCTCTGATGGAAATACCCAGAGCTTGAGGCTCAGTCTGAAAATAGCCTCCTTCCAACTGGGACTGTTTGCCTTAAGTGGAGTATATTCATAACATAACAGTTATGAAGGAGCTCAGCATCGTGATTATAATTTCCACTTCTAGCTGTAAAACATATAAAGACACAAATTTTCCTTGCAGAAAATGAGCAAAATTGGAACACCTTTTTTCCCCTAAAGGGAGAGTTTTTCCTTGCAGTGTTTCCTCTGGCCTTGGGAAGGAGGTTTTCTGGGGTCAAGGAAGGCACTGCATGTGAGCTGTGCAGAGCTGCACCCTGGCATCCTTAGCATTCCCTATGCCAGGATCAGCAAGCTGGCCTGGTCAGAGTCTTTATTTCATAGAATCATGGATTGTTTTGTGTTGAGAGAGACCTTAAAGATTATCACTTTATCCTCTGTTTTCCCTGGTGGTGCAGTGCTGGTGCAGAGGAGGCAGCAGAAGTCTCCTGGATGTGAAGGGCTGCTCAACCAGCTTTCAGAGGAGTTCCTTTAGTGTGCTTGGGGATACATTTAGGCACAGTGTGCTGCTTCACTGATATTGGGTGGAAGAGTCCTCGTGAGGCAGGGTCTGAGTCTGGACACCTTCTCCTGCAAGACCAAGGCAGGTAAGGAGAGTTCTGTGCCCTGGTGCCAAGGCCCCAAGTCATTGCTCATCCTATGCAGGGTATAGAGTACATAAATATCTATTTATAGAGAGATAGATATCAATGAATATATCTGTGCAAGTATACAGACTTACTAGTACTGGTTTAAGAAAGATGAAAAGCCTCGTGGTACAATAATTGTCCATTGAGAGAGAGAAGGACAAATAGCATCTCTCACTTGTAACATCAAAACAGACCACAGACTCTCCTCTTGGACTTGCTGTGGCTGCACTTTGTTCCATTTGTGGGTATTCCTTACTGCAAAATAAGAATTCATGTGTTCAAGGTGTGCCTTTGGAAATGCATAGGGAGGAATTATCCTGGAGTGTTGCCACAGCTTAGCTTGCTCTGATAAAGCTTTTCCAGCCTATCTGGCCATGTGAGCAAGTCTTAAATATTGTTCATTGTAAGTGGAACTGTATCACTTGACACACAGGATAATTAAGGGCTGTGTAGAGCAGCTGAGTTAAAATTGTATCTAAATATTTTATGATTTTTAAACTGCATCATTGTGCGGTTATCAGTGTTACAGTAATAATTTTCTATGCTGAAATTTTTCTGTAATTATGACTAAAAGGATGAAAAAGGCCATAACTGATGTTCAGTATTTATTTGCTGACTTTTCACTTTCCTAGTAAAGGTGCAGAGCACTGCACTGAGACTTTAAACTGCTTGCCAGCAAGCTCCCAGTGGTCATCCATGGACCCACAGGGGGTCTGAGAGGGAAACTTGAGACCAAAGCTGAAAATCATCAAGTTAGGAAATCTCTTGCTAGTGTATGTGGATTTTATTGTTATTCATACACATTCAGCAGTAATTCTGGTGGAAAGTGTCTAGTGTCTGTGCTGTCTGCAGAGAGCATTGGTGGATTTTTGGTGCCAGTGTTGGATTTTTATCTTGTACCAATTCATACAAGGCTGCCCACTCGTATTTATGCACTGAAGTGTTTCTTGTTAGCATATATTTTGAGTTAGGTAAATTTTGTTCTTTTTGTTTGTTTGTTTTCTAAAAGACATCTAGAGTAGCAGGAGGAGCATGGTTGCCTCCCCAGGTTGTCTTTTTTTGCCCATTTCTCTGCCACACACCCCTGGGAGACAGCAGCTTTCCTCCTTTAATCTGCAGCTAAGACACTGGTGAGTCAGAGGGCTCCTGGAGACAGGAACATGGAGCAGCCCTCCCCTTGTAATAACTTCACTCACGTCCTCATTGGCGATAAAAAAAAAAAGAAAAAACCTTTTCAAATGAAGACAATACAAACATAATAAATGGCAGGGAGGGTTAATCTCCCTCATGACTCAATCTCTCTCAAACAACATTATTATTGACTGGCCTATTGGTTGCCAAAAAGGAAAATCAATTGTACTAGAAGTAGTTGCTGGGCCACAGATCATGGACTAACCCGGTGGAGACAGGTTGATTTTTATCAACTATCCAAAGACTAATTTCCACCATTAGCTAAAAATGAAGTAGAAATTATGGATATGTCGACGATTGCTAAGATGGGTGGTCTGTTGGTTTTGTTTTATTTGTATGTTTTTTCTGTTTTCCTGCCTGACTCTTAGAACTGTTGTCTGTATAGAATAAAAAGGAGCAAGGAATAGTCAGGCATGCTTGCCTGGTTGTTGGGGTTTTTTTCTTTTCAAGCTTGTTCATTTGGATTTCACCATAAAAATACAAGCTGCTCTAGTCTTTGCATTGAGAGTTGGGTTATGGAGGCGTTGCATAGACATTTTAAAATTATACTGGTCTCAGCAAACATATGTCCTTTCCACGCCTCCAAATACACGTTTCTGTGTCTGTAGAAGATGAGGAATTTGGTGTGGGCATCTCCACCATTCTGAGATGTGTGACTGAAGGCCACAGGCTGTATCTACACACCTTTGCCCCTTCCCAGTGATGTGGGTGTATGTCCATGCTGCCCACCACCCTTGCTGTGAGCTAATGGGTGCAAATACATGTGGGTAGGATGCCAGCTGCCAAAGTCCTCTGCTGTTATGACTGAGATGAAATAGGAAAACATCTGAGCCTTGTGCCCTTGCACTAAATGTCCCTTGTGTCAATTTTCCCCTAAATATACTAAAGGCCTGGCTCATAAATCCAGGGGAGGGCCAGTCCTGGGTCTGATACTCCTGCAGAGGGTTTGGCTTACAGCAAGCAAAGGATGTGACAGGTAGTGCTGAACTGATCGTGGCTGAGGTGGGGGGGGGGGGGGGGGTGCTGTGGCAAATGGGTGCAGAGACTAAACAAAGATGAAAAGCAAAGTAACGAAAGCAGATTTATTAACCGCAATAGTGTGTGTCCCCCTTTCCTTTACCATCCCTGTCCTGATCCCTGTCTCAGTATTTCCGTGTCAGCTTTGTGAAGCAGATCTCCAAAGACTCTGCAGGCTGTACCCCTTCAGTCTTGATGCTGTTGCCAGTGGGTGTGAAAGCCATTAGCCAAAAGAAAGGAGAGATCTGCTTAGTGACAGAGGGTAGCATTCTACATTAAAGCATTGACATGGTGCCAGTCACACAGTTATTACAAGTGGCACAGCTCCATGTCTCTCCTGCGGGTCTCTCTGTAGAATGTAGATTGGCAGCAGGTTGAATGTTAAATGGTCACCACTCAGCAGATGCTGATTCTACCTACTGGGAGAAAAGGCCCTTCCAACAGAAACATTTGCAGAATATTTTCAGCTCTGAATATATGTTGGGAAAGGCAGAGGTTTATCCCTGGTTTGCTCCTCAGCTTCTGAAGACACCTGAAGCCTGATCAACACAAAACCATGTGTTGTGCAGATGATGAGGTGTTCCCTTCTGCTTGTGCGTGCTGGGCTTTTTTGTGTTGTTTCTTCCCATCTTCCAGCTTGACATGTGGAGTCTTTTGTTTCTTCTGCTCCCTGTAGACATATGAATTGCTGCTTCATGGCTGGTGCAGCAGAGCAGTTGGAGCCCCTGCTCAGGCAGCACACGTGCAGCGTTGCCTGCAAAGCAGGCTCACCAGCCAGGAACGCTGCTGCAGGCTCCTGTGCTGTGCAAAACCAGGGTCAGAAAGATGAAATCCAAGAGCTGGTCCTGAAAAAACTAGCAGTGGTCTTTGCTGCTTTACCCTCGTAAAGCCACTTTCAGGGTAATCAAAACGCAGGGTTTAAAGCTGGGACCAAGGACAGCAGCACATTTTAGTGGCTCGCTGTGAGATTGTGTGGCTTGTGGGCATCACCTCGTACTGAGGGCTGTGCTGGGCAGAGGGAGGCATGTTCCGTGGGCGCTGCTGGTGCAGGAATGCAGTTTGGCAGAAGGCACATAGTTTTAGCTCGAAGAGCATGACCACCGTCTGCATGAGGGAGCCTCGTGCCTGATTCCATTCCTGAGCAGCACAGCTTTTTGGTGGTATGATCTCTGCCAGCACTCACAGTAGACAGAAGCCAGCAGCAGCAGTGAGCTTTGGGGTTGGTGCAGGTGGCACCATGGTGCTCGTGTGTTCTGCTGCAGGGGAGAAACAGGGATCTCACTCCTTATTGACTTCACATGTCCTTGCAGAGGTGGGAAAGAGCCTTACCTTGAATGCCTCACTGCGAGGACAGGGGATGGTCCCATGCCCCTTGGTCTTGGGGTCATCTCTGAAATTAGCACATGTTAAAACACCTGTAATTCCTAAAGTCATTGTTGGAAGTGCTTTAATCCCTCATTAAGGTGTTTGGTTAACTGCGCAAACAGGATACCACTGGCAGCCAAGCTGGTTCTTCAGGTGAGCACATCACCATAGGAATGGTCTCTAATCACCCTAAGAATGGTCTCTAATCACCCTAGGAATGGTCTCTAGCCTTGCTTCATTTCCTATGGCCTTGGCTCACCTCTCCCTGCCAGAGGAACCACCTCTGCCAATCGGCTCCTCTTCACTCGGGAGAGATGATTCCCATCTTTTGCATTCAGCCACTTGGAAAAGCATTCCCTGGTTTAGGAGTTAAATTCTGCCACTCGCTTTCTCCCTGAGGACGTTTCAATTTGAGAAAGCCTGGCTTTGCTTTCCATATGGAATTTTGTATTCATCTATTGTCAGCAGTTGTCTCATTCAGTTTCTTCTTAAAAACAAAACTAAACAAACCCACACACATACACAAAAAAAAAAACCCAAAAAAAACCAGTTCCAGGTGCATTGTTGTGGCATCTTGAATTTGCTTTTTTAGGTGCAAAGTACTTTTGTTAGTTTTCCTAAATAAGATTTTTCTAAGAATTTAAGTGTTGAGGCAGTAACTCTTTATGCTTATTTTGGTTAGATTTTGAGTAAGATTTTTAATGATTATAGCTGTATCTTGCCTGCATGAATCGTAAGTGGCAAAATGGCACTGAAAATGGCAAAGCTAATTTAGGAGTTTCCTGTCTTTCAGCTTGTTAGTATGTTAGTTCAGCATCCATGAGAACAGTGTCAGTGCAGGAGACTTTCTAACTCTGTCGTGTCTCCAGTGGCAGGGAAGAGTGAATGCTTAGGGGACAGAGTAGGGTAAGCATCCAGTGATAATTTCATATATTTTCCCAGAGTCTGTGGCTTGGAGGCTTCCCGAACCATTGGTATTATCTTTGTGCTCCTGGATTTTTCTTTGAAAAATTTCTCTCATCCCTCTTTGGATTTCCCAACCTTTTATGCCAGTGGGAATTGCGTGGTTTAACTGTACATTTGCTTTGCACTTGGCTGTGATCGTTCCATGTGAGAGCCCATCATTCTTGTGTAATGAGAAACAGTAATTGTTCCCCCAGTTACCTTCTCTGTCCTGCTTTTGACTTTATGGGCCTCCTTGATTCCCCTTGATCACCTCTTTTTCAGACTGAGGAGTTTTATCTCTTTAATCCTACCCCATTTGGAAGCTGCTCAGTAACTTTGCTCTTTGTCATTCCTTGCATCACTTCTAGTTCTTCCTTATTTCCATTCAGATGAAGGGAGCAGCACTTCTCCCAGTGCCCAAGCTGCAAGTGCAGTATCAGCTATAATGAAGCAATATAATGATTTCTTATTTCCTCTTCTGTTTGGGTTTTTTTTCCCCAAATGTCTCCTTGTTGTTTGGCTTTTATTAACTACCACTGAATACTGAGCTGGTGTTATAGAGCTGTCTGTAATAACTCATGATCTGTTTCCACAGAGGGAATAGCTAGTTTGGAGCCCATTGTTCTAGATTTAGACTGAAGATTGTTTTCCCATGTGTGCATTACTTGGTGTTTATTAGCACTGAATTTCACCTGCAGGTTTTTCAATCTGTCACCCTGAGATCCTTTTGTAGCATCTTACAGCCAGCTTTTGGTTTAACAGACTTGGATGCTTCACTCACAGCAGGCTTTCCCTCTTCACTTGTGTGGTTGAACGACCCGAGCCCTTGCAGAGATCCCTCAGAGGCTCCAGCAATCACCGATTGTCCATTCCTTATTCAATCTCTACTTTTGTAATCAGTTCCCAAGCAGTGCAGAGACCTTCCCTCTTTTTCTATGACAGCATCATTTAATAGCTTTTGGTGAGAGGGTGAGGGTGTGTCCAAAGGCTTTTGGGACACCATGTGAACAGGCATCCCCACAGCAGAAGTCTTGGTGGTGCTTGCCTGCATCGGGAAGCAAAGACTGGTGCCATCCTCCCTCTGCCTGTCATAGAAAAACTACCCAGTTGCTCCCTTTTGCAACAAAACAAGTGAATTCTATCCTGGAGTAACCTTCTAGTTTGTCTAACTGTCCCAACTTAGACATTCTGTGTTGAAGTGGGTCTTCCACTCTCTTTTAACAAGGCTTAGCTTTGGTGGAATAAAGGTTTCTCATAAAACAAAGCCCTGAACTTGCACAAAGGTGCATTGAAATTGTCTGTGGTGTTTGTCCTTGGGTTAGGAGTTGGCTGTCTGCAAGCTGGGTACCAGTGTTGGAGGCATTGGTGAACTTCCATCATCTAAATCCGTTCCTGCTGTTCCAGCCAATTAAACATTAAAATGAGCATGACAAATAAGTGTTTCTTTATGGGTCAATAACTCTGTAGTATGGCTGTGACATGGCTGGCTGAGACAACCCATTTCAGTACAGGCCTGGGCAACCCGACATCTTTGGCTATGTAATTGCTTTTATAGGGAAAGAGAAGTAATAAGGATAATGCAGCCAGCAGGCCCCGACTCACTAGTTTGGAAACTTCCCCTTGCCAATCAAAACCCTTTGATATTCAACCCGTTTTAGGCTCATTCCAAAGGCATTATTGTGATGCCTGAAAATATCCTGATGGATATATGCATTTTCTCCAGTGTTAGATGTTACCTTCTGGAAGACACTTGGTTTTGTCTACCAGCCAATAAACTATCTGTATAGAGAGCCCTCGGTGCACTCTTTATGACAACAGACAGGCTTGTCTTGTCCCTCTCCTTCCCTTCCCCCTCCCCTGTTCTATATATTTTTTTTCTCAGCACTATTAGATTATTAAATGCTTAATGACTATTCCATTCCTGCTAACTATACTTTTGATGAGCTGCAGTAATAAAACTTTGTAACAGCAAAGCGTGTGTCTGGTTCCTTTATAGGAAGGGCACATTTGGGGAGCTGAAGTAATGGGGGATAAAACTCAATTAATGAATAGAAATAAAAAGAAGTAAATGAGGCAATCAAACTCAGAGAAATTAGTATTGGCAGGCCCTGAATGATGCTCTTGGATGAACAATCTTTCAAAATCCTTCCTTGTATGCTGCTGCTGTCTCTTTATTTATTATTAAAATAACATGATCCATGAGGCGCTCGGGGTGACTCCCAGCCTAGCTAATTCTAATTAATCCAGTCAGGGAGAGCAGCAGGGTAAGTGGAGCAGTCTATCGGATTGAAATTCATAACTTAATTGAGGTCAAAGTCCCGGGTTGGGAGAACAAAAGTCTTTCACTGGGACCAGGCAGATCAATAGCAATAAATATCTGGCTTGGATGCAAGTGGCTTATAGTGACGGATTATCTGACACTGGCCAGAGGTCTTGGTCTTCTTCAGGGCAAAGTCCCATGGCATGTACAGTGTAGGGTGACTTTTGCCAGTGTTCCCTCCAAAACCCCGAAGAACCCTTAAAGGGCTCATGGAAGCCACAGGAGAAGGATGTCCATAAAGTCCATGAGTCTCATTGAAATTTGGATTTGGTTTCTCAAGGTATGGGTGTCTCATCAGTGCTGATGGAGGCTGGAAGAAATTGCTCAGGCTTGCAGGAACTTGGAGCTACGTCACAGCTTGTCCACAGAAAGACCTTTAGGATTGGAGGAAGCTGAGCAGTGGATTGATGGGCTTTATGCCAAGTCTGTATTTATAATGTGTTTACTTAAGAGGAGAGAGGAAGGTTGGAAGAGGGAAGTGTAAATAATCATTAGGGTAGGTTTGTAGTACGAGAGAAACCAGCAGAGGCAGATGTGGTATTGCCTGTTCTTCAGAAGAGCAGCCAGTGGTTCTGCTCTGACCTCCCAAGATGTTGTGTTCAAAGGGATTTGCATGTGCTAACAATGGCTGTTTTCCCAACCCTTGCCCATGCATGGCATGACTTTGGGTGTTGACTGCAACACTGATCTCTGAACTCCTAAATCAGGGAAGAAGCATGAGGTCCTGGCCTGGGATCAGTGGCATTGCGTTGTGCGCACAACCTTCCCTGGGAGTGGGTACTGAAATATTCATCAATACCAGCAACTGAAGAAGCTTCTCTGAACTTTTAAATAAGCAGGTACTTCAGCTGGAGTTCAGTATTAAAATGCAGTCTTCACCCAGCCTGTTATTAATGCAATGTTTATGCAGATTTGACTGTTCTGCTCGTATCCTCTTTGCAGAGGACAAATACTGCTGTGGTCAGCATTCGATACATCCCTGATAGATGTTGTTCTGCCAATGCACTTCAACACAGCTTGGAAGAGAGAAGGAAACCGCAGCTTGGACGCAGCCAGTGACTTAGTTTGACATACCTGCTCCTCCCATTAACACTGCATAAGTCTAAAGCATCTCTTCATGTCCAACTTGCCAAAAATGTTCCAAAGGTCTCTTCAGCTCCATGGTTCAGGTTAGAGGTGTAGGGCAAACACCTTGGTTGGTCATGTGCCAGGTTTTAACATGGTGAACAGCTCTTGTTGTTTCTGTGTATAAAGGGTACTTCTGTACCCTCATACCTTTTTGAAACTGCCTCTGCATAACACCTCTTGTTTTCCATTTGCTTTATGTGGTCAGGATGCAGTGAAGAAGGCAGCTGTTCAGTATGTGTATGTATTTATGTATATATACACACGCACACTTGCTAATGCTATATGCCACTGTTACTATATACTGATTGCTATTCTGCTATATGCTGCTTTCCTCATTCGTGTCCCATCCATTGCACAACCTCAGCCTCCTCTAAGTTTCGCTCTCTAGGTTTCTGTTGCATTGTTTGTGCACTCCTATTTCGTTCCTGCCCAGCCTGAGCAAGAGCAAAACAGTTGCTGAGACTGTTAAATAGTGCAAACAAAATTGCATAACTGTCATCGGGGGAACAGGGGGGTTGACTGATTTATTTTGTGATATATAAACATTAGCAGAAAAATCCAGGTGCTGAACAATTCCCCACTTAACGGTAAGATGTTTGTGAGCAACACATGTCCTGAATGTACAGAGCTTTGAGATAGATATTTTCCTTTAGCTTGAGTTATGGCTCTGCTAAGATTTAGGGAAAAAAAAAATTAAAACATGACTATTACGATTTTCTCCTCTTTGTAGAGCCACACTATGATGCAGACCTGCTGTTTGAAATTTTCAGAACCAGCAACTGATATCTTTAAAGTGCTTTGGCTAAACTTCAGGCTGCCACCACTTGGGAGTGGTGGTAGGTTAGTTGTATTTATTACTGAGAGAATTTGCTTTTTTTCTCAGCTGAAAGAAATAACAGGATCTGTCCATTCAAAGCTGGGTTTCCACAGTTATATATGTTATTAAAAACATAGCAGTAAATGCCCAGATCTGTAGAATCCCTGTGGATTCAGTGAAGAAATTCCCTTTATAGCTCTTTTCAGAATCAAGTTCAGGTTTCTAATTCTCTGGTTTTGCTACAGAATCGCAGCGTGACCTTGAACAAGTCACTTGATTTCTTTCTGCCGTGGTTTCCCATTTGGGAAATGGTGGGGCAAATAATCATTTTTTATCTCATGGATATAACAAGATTATAAAAATATGGTACTTTTAAGAACCTTAGAAAACTGATGAAATGAAATTAAACAGATCTTGCAGTCCAGATAAAATGAGATGAAACAAGCATGAAACTATTAGTGAAAGAAATGTTTCTTCATCTTCTACAAATAAAAATGCAAAGTGATTAAGTGGGTCTTTTCTAGCTATTAGCAATAGCAGCTCTAGCCAGCTGACTTCTGCCACCCTTGTAAATTAATTTGCAGGGTATAGTCCTGAATTTAGTACGCTCACAATAAATACCTTAAAAAATGTTGTCACCTTCTCTGATGCACGATGTTACTGCCACCATAGTACTGCAATTACTTGCCCTGTAGATAAAAAGTGGCTGCTCTAAAAGAGATGCTCTAACACAATGGTTTGCAGATTTCTTTTAATTGATTTTTTCCCCCGTGTGGTATTTCCTTCCTTTACTGTACATCCAGCAGTATTTTTTGTGAGGCAGGGGAAAGAATGGGAATAGCATTAAAGGCTGTTCTTTTCCAGGACTGGTTTGGAGGTCTTGACACATGCTTGGCCTCAGCCAGTAGCCGTGTTACCTCTATGCAGGACATTTCAGCTTACTCTATTTTCTTTTTATTTTGTTAAACCCAAGTTTTAATCACGTTCAGACTGTGAAGATGAAACCTTGAGCCAGAAGCCAGGTCTGCCAAAGCTGCCTGGTTCCCTTCTCTGTGGTGCCCTATTCCTGCTGCTGTTGTCAGGGTATTTTCAAGCAGTGCTCACAGATCACAATGGCAATTTGGCTTCTGCAGTGGTATGAAATTGAGCATTACACTTTGAATTCCAGTGGTCAAGCTCTGAAAAGATTTGTAAAGTTACGGCTCAGTGACTGCAAATGATCAATTTTTCACAGCTTAATGACCAAGTGCTTGTTTTTGGAATGATGGGAAGTGATCACATAGCCCCTTACCTCCAGTGCTAATTGCCGAGTAAAAGAGGTTAATTTAAGCCGTGAAGGCAGTTTCGATCTGGATGTTTCGCAGCAGCAGGAAATCTCAGAGCTGTCGTGACTTTAAGTCATTCATTTTACATCTCAGGTGGAAAAGTTAAGTGTGGATGTGGTCAGTTTGCACTCCTCAGCTTGTACAAAGCAACTTGCTAAGCCCAGTCACTTGGGATAAACCACATGTAAAGATTTTAAATGTGTATTGAGTCGAAGATGGAAGATAATATAAATCAGCTATTTAGACCTGGTTTAAATCAACGGAGTTTGATTGGATTTTTTTGCCTATCCCCTCAAGCATTCCTCTTGTACCTGTGTCAATTGTAAGTCAAGGAATCAAGCAAGAGCAAAGACCATCCCTATTCCAAAGAGATCATTTTGGCATCCGATGCAGTGCAACAGGTAGTGCAAATGGAAAGGCTGAGTGAATGGAAGGAAGAGAACAAAACAGAGATCAGCAGAAAAATGGTATTCTTGGCTCCTGGCTTCCCCAAGCGATGCCAGACAGCGGTGACACGGAGGGTCATGGCAGAAGCAGTCTTACTGAGGATTTAAAGGATGCAAAGGTGTCAGTACTGAGGACTTCTGACGAAGGATAAACATGTGAATTCCCCACTCAAGTCAATGGGACTTTTATTGGCATTTATCTTAGGGCTGAGGGTGTCTCCTGCTGTGATCAGTTAAAAAAAGCCCTGCAAGTGCTGCATTTTATCAAGTCCATTGGGAGAAAAAATCAGTGATGGGGAAGAATTGGGGGACTTTTCACAGAGAAAAAGAGAAAATTACTTCATTTGCATAGGAGTGTATCACAGCTGTACCCCATGCAGACAGTATTTCCTCCTGGGATAGGGTGTTTTCAAAACACAGTCACCCAGCTGCAAAATTGGTTCTGATTCAAGCAGACAGTGGCACTGCATTTCTGGGTGGATGATGCTTTCAACCTTGTGCCCAGCTACTGACAACACCTGGTACAGTGCTGGTCTCCAGGATGTCATCTTCCATTGAAACACTGGAATTTGCTGTTTCTAAGCAGAGAATGTCTGAGCAATATTCCCGAATTGCAGAATTGTCCCTCTAGATTTGCCAGCCACAACCACAACCCATCTTGTTTGACGTGGCTGCTTGTTGGCTTCTACGGTGGCATTTCCTGCGTCCTCAAATAGCATATTAACATCCAGCTTGGTGCTTTTCCATCATCATTTGGTCTTTGAGACACTTGGTTTGTAGCTTGTGCTACATTTCAGTGGGTCGGCTGTGTGTCCTGGGAGTCTGAAGTTGTGGTAAGTCACAGATGGTCCAAGAGATCAGAAATACAAGATTATGTTGGGGGTGTGTGGTGTGCTTTTAGCAACACTCCTCATTTCCCAAATACAAGCAGATTAGTGGGTCCTTTACCGTGTTGGCTATTGGTGTGTTAGGCAGGAAAGATTGCTGGGGCTCTGGAAAAGTAAGAAGACAGAGAAAAAGGAGGGTTTTGCCATGTTTTGTTGGCTAATTAAATTCTCTTGAAAATGTGAGTTCTAGTTATTGTTACTGCCACAAACTGTAGATCCTACTCTAATCCTAAGGAGTTATATCTAAGATGCAGTGTCTTGGCCAGGTGTGATTTTTCCCTGTTGTCCTCCATTCCAGCAAGATCCTTTTTGCTTCTTCTCTTTTTAAAATACTCAACCAGTTTTCCCCTCCATTTCTCTCTCGTGTCTTACTTAGCTACTGGGCATCTACAGGTCTACAAAATGTTAGATGTGTTCTCTTTGATACCATCTAGGAAAAAGAGAGAAATGCAATAAATAGCTGATCTTTAGCACTGAGGGTTCTGTTCTGCTGCAAAAAAAAAAATCCTAAGCAGTGTTTTAGCCTAAGATTTCAGAAGGTTTCAAAGAGACATCAGTTAAACCTGCCTGCTCAGTGAGAGCCAACAAGTGGATCTTTCAGATGTCTGAGTGTTCCCTGGGGGTTCACATTATTAATATCTGCCTTATGACAAGGTGGCTGTGCTGATGCCAGGCTTTTTCTCCCGGCCAGCATGATTAATTTTTCCTTCCTTTCTTAATATCTCTGAGCCAGATGCTTCTAAATGTCCTCACAGGGGTGTATTGCTGTTCTTAGCTGCTCCTCCTTTCCCCCTGCCCCCCTTTCCAACTAATTCATATAATGGCTCTGGAGATGCGTTTTGTGGCGTCACAAAAAAGCAAAACTTTGAAAGCCTCCTGAGATGATGGACTTGACACGTGCAAATCTGGCCTCCTGACATTCCTGGTGGGTTTTGAAAGCTTCGTGCCAGGTAGTCTGTCAATAACATTCCCCGATTCAGAGTGTGCTTATTTGCTTAGCACTTTACAAATTATATCCATGCAGAGCTGCTGAAATGCAAGTATTCCTGGTGGGGAGAGTGACAGCAGGTTGTTGCACTGACGGTGTGGAGAAAGGAAGTTGTGGCTGGGGAAAAGGAGGAACGCTTGTCTTATTTATGGAAAAGTGCTGTGCATCTTCATGGGCTGATTTATTTGAAAGGCCTCAAAACACTGTGATGCTAAAAAGGTCTTTGTTCTGCAAACAGAATTTAATTCCCCTTCAGAGCTCTTGTTCCAAAGTGCAACTGCACAGGCTTGAGTGGCACCAGCTCGGAGAGAGAAGACCTTAGCAAGCTCTGCAGCAAACAGCTTGTTCCTAAGGTGTTCCTACTTTTTGCCATATCTATCCATCAGTTTCCTCCAGGTAGTAGATTTGTGGGTCTTCTGTATTTATCCATGGCTGCTTTCAGTCATCAATGCATTCACCTGCATCTCAGGGTATTTTTCCTTGAGGTGGCAAAACTAAGAAAGAGAATATTTAATGATAAATAAATTAGGATTTAGTTGCTTCTTTTTTGTATGTGTTAATACTATCTGAGGTAGATCACTGGATGGAAGTCTCAATTCAAGAAGCCTGGAAAATAGTGGGGTTTAATTTCTTACATGCTAAAGGACACGCTAAAATCTCACTCCATCTATTATGTTCTGTTGGTTGGGGCGGGGGGGAGGTGTTGTAATTTAAAAGTGAGAAAAGTTATAATATGAAGCCAATGCAAACAGAGGTGTTTCAAGGGGAATCAAATCTTTGCTGTCAGTCTCTCTCTTTTTTTTTTCTTTTTTTTTTTTTGTGGCAAGATGAGGATACCAAGGATATCCTCAGAGTAAGGATGCTCTTAAGAGTCCTAAGAAGAAAGCAGGAGGACTCATACAGCATTCCTTTCCATAACAGACAGCTGGCCATGTAGCCATGTATCAGTCAGCCTCAGACAGCCCTTTGGCCCACAGCAGCATGGGGATTAAGTTAAAATTAACATGAGTTTGGAAAACAACTAGCACCACTTTATTTGTCCATTTAATTGAATTATATGACGCTGTGTAAGTATGCTGACCCACAGACGTAAATTGCTCCACCCTACCCATTTCCCTCCTTAATTCTTTCATGCTAATGAAGCTGATGGGGATGTTGACTGCAGAGAGAGGGAGAGAGAGAGGGAAAGAGGGAAATAAAAGGGACTGTTCCAGCCTCATGCAAACCTTCCCCTTCGGTGAAATGCTCTCAGTGTCAGCTGCAGTAACTGTGCTGTGATCTTTGTTGCCATTAAGCTGATTATATCCACTGAAGGATTCATCCAACTAATCCCACAATGCTGCAACTGGTTGCTTTATATTTAAACACAATTTTTATTTTTTTACAAAGAAATAAAAGTCTGTTCACTGGACTCTCAAAATGGGTCAGGCTGTTACAGGGGCACACTTTTTTTTGTGTTTGGTTAATACAGGAAAATAGGGCATATTAATGGGCTCCATGGATTTATGAATGCGCTCAGTTCAGGACAGGTCTGGGCACACGTTAGGACTCAGGAGAGCGCGGTGTAATTTTGGGTGGCTGTGCTGGGAAGGTGCTACATATCACTGTACCTTTGGCACTGAATCGTTTTGTGGTTTGCCTGGGTGGCCCTACCATACAGGCAGTGGCTCTGCATCCAAGAGTGACTCTAATGAGGGAGATTCTGACAGGTTGGATTGATTTAATTGATTTAATAATCAATTTAAATCTAGTTCTTGGTTATTTTTCTAAGGAAAGGTTGATTATCGTTGGTTAGTAGTCATTAAAATATGTTCATTTGCAGCTAAATATAGCCTTTGTAGTAGATTTACTTCTTCATTTGCTAATCGGATGCACTATGTCTGTCTGTGTTTGTTTAATTATGTAGTTTACCCTAGTCTATTCACATTCTTAATTTTTACATTTGAATCAGGCTAGAAAACAACAAATAAAACGTTTCTTCTCTGCCAGACTGCTAGTTGTTTTGTTTTGTCTTGTGCCCAGGTACATATGAATGGAGTTAGAATTTTAAAGATCTTCACAAGGAAATTTTCAAATTACTCTTAAAAATAAATTAAAATCACATCATAAATATGATGGGTTTGGTTTTGAATGGAAAAATAAATAGAATTTTCTTTGTATTTATGAATTACATAGTACTTATAGGAGATATCTCACACATTCAAGTAGTCAATTTTCCTCCTCAAGTTTTGTTAACAAAATCAAGGATTTTAGGAGTAAAATGAAGAAGCAACTGGAGAAAGACAAGAGCCTAACACAGGCTTTAATTCTGTCATTAAGCATTCAGTGTTTGATAAGGTTTTATCCTCTTCTTTCCTGCTCTCTGTTGTCTACCCTGAGCCTTTGGGCTGGACTTTGGCTGCCTAAGCAGCACACTTCCCCTGTTCTAGGCCAACTGAGAGTGGAAAGAACACACAGTGCATTCAGCAACATAAATTACAGAGAAGTGTGCCTAAAGCCTTGCCATGACTTTCCTGCAGGCTCCTGCAGGATCCTCCTAATTTTTTGTCTTCTAAGAGCTATTCCTTCAGATTTGGTGTGCGTTTATCACTCAGATACTTTAACTTTCTACTGTTCTCCCATGCTATGGGCACGGCTATATACAAAAGCATATGGTCATTCTTTCCAGTTCCTAAGGATTTTAAAGGTAGTAGATCTGTTGTCTCAAACTTAATTTTTGTCCATTAGTAGTCCAAAGCTGGACATAGCTCAAAAGAGTGGCTGTAGCGTGACTTACCTGCTCAGTAGGTTTGACTTGCTTTAGAAAGGATGTATCAGGTTTGTGCTGCTTGGAAACATGCATCCTTTTTTGTAGAAGTGTAGGGATTTTATGGAATTGTATTCTGTTGGACTCTCACTTAGGGTGTCCACTGAATTTCCTCCCTCCAAGGCAGTGATTGAAACTAAAATTCTTTGCTTTCACAGCAGCTTCTAAAAAGAATTGTTTCACAATTCCAAGTACAACATCTTGTGTTAACTTGAAGGCCCCTTTAAAACTGGTGGAACAAATTATATTAATTCCCATTGGATTTTTGTCTGAAACACTTAATTGTTTCATTGATCAAGATTTGTTAAGATGCCTGCAAGTGGTCCTTAGTAAAACTGGAAGAAGGCTGAAGATAACCATCCACTGGGCACGTGCCAGCCCAGTCGGGGTGGGTCTTACAGCAGCTGAGGGTTCTCAGCTTGTGGGTTTCAGCTTTCCATGTTTCCTTCCCATATCACTAAAGGAAGGCAAGAGTATCACTAAATGTAGGCTTAGGTGAAGACAGATCTTACAAGAAGAGGGAGGAAACAGTGTGGGAAAGGACAGCGTGTCCTGATAGTCACAGCAGAGCACTGGATGCTCAGCACCCTGAAGTTAATCCTGGCTGTGGGCTGTGTTCCTCGTTTGACCTTGAGCAAGTCAGACAGTGGGGTTTTTTTGTGCATCTCAGTTTCTGTAACTAACATGGGAATACTATGTGCATATATCCCTGGGTCTTGCCTAGATTAATAAATCAATATTCGTAAAGTAAGGCTTGATAAATGCTAACTGTGTTAACACGTGTACTTCAACCTTGCTCAGAACTTTGGGAATGTGCCTGCGTTGTGCTGTGTGAGTGGATGAGGTATGTGGGGTCTCTGGTCTGGGGTGGTCAGCAGTGAGAGAGACAGGTTTGGGTCATTTTCTTCCTCCCAAGGGACCGCCTGTAGCACATATCTGCGAGAAGGTCTTGAATACAACTTTTCCACTTAACATGCTCCCCCATCACCCACTGTCAGCAATGAGATTAAATTCTGGGCGACTGCAGAGGACGTTGCATGATTAAAATCCTCTTTTAGAAATTAATATGTACCATCACTCCACAGTACTGTGCCTCCTCTCAGAGAAGGGTATTGTCTCCTGAGCACTCAAGGTGTGAAAAGCCACCCAGGGAAGCTGTCTATCTTTGAATTTTATGCTGTTGCACAGTTGCTCTGATGACAGCTACAACTGCATAAAAATCATAGAGACTTCTCTCTTCATAGGGTCACAGGATACGGAGTGAGTTTTGCAGAACAATTAATAGAATAGCAACAGGCGTGTGGGAACTAGAAGTTCTGCTTGCAGGACTTCAAGTTCTGTAGAAAAGGTTTGTCTTAGAAAAGGTTTCCTGAGGGAGATGGATGGTTAAAGTCAATATTCACCCATTCTGCTTAGGAACTGAGTGTTCTGGAGAAGAAACACAAAGAAAACTTTGCCCCTGGATACTGCCCAGATTTTCCTTACCTTGCTGCCTGTACCAGCTCAGAGAAATACAGTAATCAGTGCATTTGTAGGTCCAAACTGAGCCTTCCTTAAGCGTCAGAGATGGATGCAGCCCACAGAAGGGCTCTATACTTACCTAAGCTTAGCAAATTAGGTATGCAAGGCCACTGCATTTGGTACAAACTGAAGCTCTTGAGCTCTCATTTCTCTTCTGCTTTAAATGCTAGGAGGCTTTGTGGCATGACCAGGAGGTGCAGTAGGGTGATTTATCCTGCATGGAATGATGGCTTTCTGGAGGAGCTTTTCTGGAAGCAGCATAGTTGAATATCCATGTTTGCCCTACTAGGCTCTGTCTCTCCTCATCAAAAGTTCTCCTATCCCAGCCCTTGCCAGCTGGGATAGAAAAGAAAAACAGCAATTGTGCCTTGTTTACAGCAATTCATATTTTGTTTTAGAGCTGGCTGAAGGATGTTCTCAGTTTTGTTCATGGCTCCTTCAGCTGAAAGAAATTGTTTTGGATCACTGTTAGTAGATGGAAATCAGTCTGGAGGATGTTGATCTATCCCCCCTTGTCATTCTTTTGTGGTACATAAAGAAAACTTTGAGACTATTTATTTATTTATTTATTTTAAAAGGAAGGGGAAGAATTCATCTTGTTTAAAGACAGAAGTTTTTTTTATCTGTTATTTTTTTTCTAGCATATATTTAGGACTTCATAAAAATCTTGTATTTCAGAGGGAAGAAATCTCATTTATTGGGATGATTTTTCATTTGACAGTGTATAAACCTGGCTTTACTTGCAGTTACTGTTTGCCTGGCATTTGAGTTTAAAATGTTGTTAGAGCACTCCTCCACACTGCCTTCAGACAGCACTTCCCCTCCTGTTGCCAAGGCTTTCAAAGAATATTTCCTGTGAAATTAGGTTTGCCCAGGTTAGACTTTGCTAGCTTTTTGTAACCTTAAAGAAAAAAAAAAAGGGAGGAATTTCTGAAGAAGCCTTTGAAAAACATAAAGCTTGTAAATGTTTCTCTTCCCTCCATCAGTAATAGCAAGCTTTTTAAATATTGATTGTTTTCTGGATTGTTTTCCCTGCCAGCCTCCCATTGTGTTTGATTCTTCTTTTCCCTAAGTTTTACAGGAGACCCCAAAGGACTCCAGGGACATGGTTTCTTCAGATCCATTGATGTAGTGGGTTTTTGTGCTTCAAGCAGCCTGAATCTGTCCCTCACTTTCCTAATTTTCTACAAGGAAGGAGGAAAACCCTGAGTCCTTTTTCCAAGGTTGGGTCTGAAATGTCAGCTGGAAGGAAGCATTGATGTACTTGTATTTATTCCTCTGAAGTACTTATTCTCTGTTTGTATCTGATAGGATCTCAGGAATCAGATGCAATTTGGGCATTTTATATGGTGGCTTTAAAGGCACCTGTGTGTTTTTAGAGTGTACATTTTCATGTAGAGACAGTGAAGTTGTTCTCAGGAGCTGCACCTGGTGCACAGGAGCTGCTCTCATCCCATCATGCAGCCCCTCTTGCCTTAACTCCTGTTCTCCTCACCTGCCTGAGCCTGGCTCAGACACACAGCACTGCCCCAGCTGAAACTCCCTTCCTGTAGGTTGAGGCAAAGGGGAAAGTGCCCCAGCTGGAAGGCACATCCCATGTTACCCCCTTTACAGGCGGGGAAACTGAGGCATGGGGTTTGTCCATTCACTTTGGCAGAGCTCCTTCTCCCCACACTCTGCTTTCCCTGTCTCCCTAGGGAAGGCAGGCTGGAACGAAGACTCTGAACACGGATACTTTTGCCACAGGGGCTGGATTATGTGGGAGGCTGGATTTGTGCTTGCTGCTTCATGTTCTGTGTGTGTGTTTCTGCCAAAGCCTTTCCTTGGCTGCTGGCAGGCTCCTGGCTTCCAAGAGCTCAGCCCCATTTTCCCCTCAGAAAACAGAGGATCCGAGGGAATTTATAAGAATACTAACTCAAAGCAGACACGTGGTTTCCAAAATTGAATCTGGCTTTCCACAGCTTTTAGCAGAAGGGCTGACTTGGGTCAAAATTAATGCAAATACTTGCGTAGACCATTTAACATTTAGTTTATGGACCTGTTAAGACAGCAGGATAATCCCTTTAGATTACCCATGTAATTCCTAGTGAATATTTATTTTAAAGTGACTTCAGTGCCCTTAGTCATTAGGGAAGGTTAGTAATGCCTCGCACAGCTGCCAGGCTCAATGCGACAGCATTTGTCAGTGGGAGGGTTTCTCCTTTTGTTCCTTCTTTTTTTGCTTTGGTCTGTTTGTTTTTTAACATTTCTCCAACTCTTGCCGGCTTAATCCCATGAGCTCACCTCTAATCACAGGGAAGCATCCGAGCTGCCTTTGCCGTGTTGACTTCCACTTGAGCGAGGCTAAGGAGGCTGCCTAATCCTGGGCTTTTCTCCCGCTGTCTGCCGAGGGTGTTGGGTGCACAGGCTGGAATACGCTGCGGGTTCAAGGACACGCTCCCGCTTTAATGTGCGCAGACATGCTCCCGCTCGCTCTCTGATTGGCAAGGTTAACTTGGAGAGGCTGCAGCTTTTTAAACTGATTTGATTAGACCCACTACTTTATCCCATTCCCTCCCCCATCACTTGGCCCACCACCTCCTGATCCTTTTAACACAGCCCTTGGTCCAATAACCAGCCAGTCTGACTTTTTTTTTTTCACTCCCTTTTTTCCAATTTTCGTGCTGAATTTTGACATTTTGTAAAATAGATTATGCAGCTCTACAGGGAATCAGGAGGCAGTATCTTAGTCTCACAGCTGTGTTTTATTGTGACTGGTTGAGAGGCTGGGATGTGCCTTCTCTTCCCCACTCTCCTTGGCTCTGCACTTTTCCCAGGTCTCAGTGCACATGTCTGAATTCAGGGACATAAGGCTTGGACACTCTTTGCTCTCCAGTTCCTCTTTTCTCTGCAAAACCAGCGCTGGGGAGAATTACATGCTCAGCCCAGAGGTACATGGCACCCCAGGTCCTCTTCTGCTGTGGTATGACATGTTCACTGTCTGCAAAAATAAACATGAACAGTGTGGACAGAAAGCTCCCATAACCTGTAGGAGCAAAGTAATGGTGTATTTTAGTAGCTGACATTACTAGTTGGGATTACTTTGGGAGATCAGACCACCCATAGCTTCCAGGCTGGCTGACGAGTGGGATGGGCTCTGAGGGGCCATGAGAAGCTGTTTTGGCTCTTGGGACATCAAGGGTGGTGTGGGCACCAGCCCAGCCTTCCAAGGGTCCGTGGCTCTGTTGCCGTCTTTAGCTGTTGTGCTTTAGCACATTGTGTGCTGCCAGTTTGCAGTCTGCCTCTGGGATGCAGCTTATGTTTGTCATATTAAACATCCACAGGGATTTTAGAGCCTTGTGTACATAAGCACCTCTTGCCAAGCCTTTCTAGCCCTCCTATAAACGAGTAAATAAAGCCTATAAATCACAGGCTCTCCCAAAACCAGAGAGCCCCAACTCACAGAACAAAATCACTGAAGAGGGACCAGCACTGCTGAATTTTTGGGAGTCCCAGACTGGTCCAGGGGAAGCTGCATCTCATGTTGTTATCACATGCCTGTTTGTTCACCAGACCTTATCTGACGTGGTGTGGGCTAGTTGGGCATCTTGGTGCTGGCAGCATCAGAATCCAGCGACCAGGACTGACCCTATGGAGTCACCCGGGTGAAACAGCACAGAATATAGGCAATCCCCTACACACAATGTATTAAACCTTGACATACTGCATTACTTAAGAGGTCTCAGGGAAAATTAAAACCCTTTTGACTGGGTTTTGCAATGCAGGGAAAATTTTAGTGACGTTTAAAAGGTTTCTCTTGTGTTCCTCTAATGGGATAAATAAAAAAAGGCTTGTTTTAGGCCAGCAAATGGGGGGACAATCCAATTTCCCTGATTCCATCAAGACACTCTTAAAGCATTAGCTTGTGGCGTTTTAAAAAAACCCACAACAGACTGACCCCTCTGCCTGATGGCTTTGAAAAGTGTCCTGATGTGGAGGTATTTATCCTACACCACATGTTTCATCAAGGCACTCCAACAGCACTCTGAAATATACTCCTATGTTATTAAACTATTTAGAAGGACAGCATGCACAGGAGGAAACTCAAACAACAGTTTATTATTTACTGCAGCAGTCCATGCTGGGGCTGTACTCAGAGACTAATGTGTGATGACGTGCTCTTTAAATTCGGTCCTTGGAAGGGAAAAAGGATGGCATTAAGTAGGAAGATTTCTGATGAAAGACTGAAACCTAAGCGTGCCCTTAACTTTATGGTTTTAAGCATAGTTTTGCCTCAGTGTAAATAAAGATTCCCCTGTGGAATCTTATATTTGCAGTTTGTTACCATCAGTCAGAAAGATTAATGTATCAACACTTACTCCGGAGGGGGCTCTGGGGATTGATAATGGGAGATACGAAGCCTTTCACCTCGAGGTCACTGGTTCAGCTCTGCCCCACGTCGGCCACCACCACCAGTACCTGCCATCTGCTCCTCCCCAGGGTGGAATGGGCTGGGCCCAGTTCTGCCCCCAGCTGGTCCCAGCAGGCTCCCTGGGATGCTTTAGTAGGAAATGGGATGGACCTGCTCAGCTCAGCCCCAGATGTGACAGCAGCCCAAGTCCTGGGCTCAGACCAAGCACCACCAGGGAACTTGACCTTCTGCCATGCTTGTACGACCCATGAATGGGGAACCTGTTATCCCTACCCTGTGCAGAATAACTCATTCAAAGAGCAGGACATCCCTGAACATAAATCTGTCTGTTATAAAGTTGGCTGCAGTTTTCCCTGGTTGCCTCCAGCTCCTTCTGAATTCATTAGGAACACCTCTATTATACAGCACAAGGAGGGAGCAAGTGCTGCCTCTAGACTTTGAAAGAGCCCTTTAAAGTGAAGATCAATTTTGCATCTCACTAAATAAGTAATGACAGACCAAACTGCAAGTACTTAGTTCAGCTGTATTTTAATAGCACTGTGGCTCCATCGAGAAATTCCAGTTACTGATGTAGTTTGATGTCCTGAGGCAGTTTTCTCCAGACATTTTTTCCTTTTTTTTCTTCAGTATTGGCACTTCATTAATAGCTGTTTGGAAACCTGACTGTCTGTGAATAAGCAGTACCAATAAACCTTTTCCCTCACTATTTATTTCTCCTTTCTTCCATCGGGGAAACAGCCTCAGTGATCATGGACTGAGTTTTCAGAGTCTGTCATGTAGTTGTACGTGGTGGGGGGATGAGCAAATAAAAAAGCAACTTCATGCCTTGTAAAATAACAAATGGTAAATCAGCTACTAATACAATTCACAGAGGCTGCTAAAAGGCTGCTGGATGTCACAAAAACAGCAACCCTTTGAGGTGATGAGACGGGAGCTTCTTAAGTCAACACGTGCAGTCGGCTTCTCCCTGGCAGTGGTCCACTTCGGGGCAGGATCCAGGCTCTGCTGCCTTCCCCCTCTGCCAGACAGCTGCGAGTGTGCGAACGTCCTCTCTAATTCCAGATTAGCCACAAAGAGGAGTCCTCATCCTTAAGAAGCAGTGCTTGGGAAGGAAAGGCTGTCTGGAGGGAGCAGGGCTCAGCTCTGTCCTGAGGTGCTTCGAGATTTCTGAGCGAAGTTCCTGGCACTGGGTTTTTCTGAAGGAGAATTAAAACAAAAGTGCCTTTCAAGCTGAGGGCCATGGGCCACTGAAAGTCATCTCCCCTGCTAGCCCAGACTTCCCCAAGCGTGGCTTAATAAAATCCAGATCTCATTCAATGAGTTCAGAGGATGGTTCAGACCTTCTCAGCATGGAAAATCTTGATTTTGTGCACCACACCGAGGAGGGTTTATGGGACCAAAACAAGAGTCTCTGGAGTCTTTATCCTCACTGACTTAAAGGAGAAAAAGCTCCCCAGACCAGCAGCACCCCTGCTCCTTCTGCAGTACATTGTGGCTCCACTTTTAGTGCAACTGTGCCTGTCGTTGTCACGATGCCACAACCTCTCTGACACTGCTCCAGCACTGCCGTGGGATTCTTGGGCATTTCAGCTGACCCTGCCTTTGCCCAGATCACAGGAATGAAACCTGTGGGTTCAGACAGGCACTGCTTTAGCCCACACAGGGGTGGTCTCCCTGCTTTCTTTTGGATTTCTTCCTCTCTAATGGTCTTTCAGTTGTTGGCTTTAAATGACAGTTTATATGAAGAGGACGCTCCAAAATGCAGAGTGGCAGCACCGAGGCCATTATAGTTGACAATTAAAAGTGCAACACCTCCTTGGCCATGCAAGGCTGTGAGTTCAAGCCTGCAGAGGAAAAGGGGTTACTTCCAAAACCCTGAATCCCTCTAAAAAAATATCAGCCAGCATTTGCCTGCAGTCAGCAAGGACTGAGGTGAACCAAGCAGTGGCAGCAATGCTCTCAGCTCCTGCTGTCTCCCATCCAGACTGCTAAATTTAGCAGCCTAATCAAGCTTCCTTCTCTCTCTTTGATCAGGTGGAGCAAGTGACATGCTGATTTGCTGGCTGGCGCTGGATCCCATCCTGCTCCCGGCGTTCCAGCCCCTCGACAGTGCCCAGGGCAGCCATATGTGGGGGAGCAGCATGTCTGATGGGCCACCACGGCAGCGCTTCCTCTTAATCTCTCTGCTCCCACCCACACGTGCTGTCCTGATATCCGACAGCCGGTCCCACGCGGGCATGGGGCCAGCAGTGACTTTACAGGCTTTGTGGCAGAGATTATTTAAAGGAGATTAACCCTTCTAAACCCCTTAGATTTTAATTATTTCTGTATGTATTTATAAAACCTCCAGTCTGCTAGTTCCAGGGCACAACTGCCCCAGTCCCCATCCTTAACCTGGATTTGTGAGTATACAATGCAGCCATATTACAGGACAGGGGCTGGGCTGGACAAGGCTCACTGGACTTATTTATTTATTGTTATTCTGGAACAATTCACATCTGGGATGAAAATGAAACATTATGGTTTCAAATTGTAAAATGTGCTAATAATTTAGATGACTTTAAAATACTGACAGGGCATTAATTGAATTGTTTGAGTCAATGCAGCATCTCTTGCCAATTATTTTGGTTAGGGCAGCTCTGTGAGCATGGAACACTACCTATGTCTCTGAAGACAGGGCTTTCTGTTGGGTTAATGTACTGGAAGGCAGGAGAGGGAAGGCCTGTTTCTTTCATTCAGTCTCCTAGCAAGTTTTTTATATGTATAATGATGTTGTGAAATGATGAAGTCCGGAAAACTAGCATGGCTAGGAGGTACTGGTAAAAGGAGAGGGGGAAAGGGTGTGCACCTCCATCCTCTCATGTTTTCTCTCCTATTAGTCGTGTTAGTGCTGGACTGGTTAGTTAGTTAAAGGAGTGATGAAAGGAATGTTTCCAGTCAGCATGCAAGCTGAAAAATCTAAATGAAAGTGGAAATACCTTATTTCTCTTTCACAGCACAACCTGGCTTATCTCAGGCAATGCAAACCTTGCACTCATTAAATGAATCATAGAATCCTAGAATGGTCTGTGTTGGATGGGACCTTCAGGATCGTCTTGTTCCAACCTCCTGCCATGGACGGGGACACCTTCCACTAGACCAGGCTGCACCAAGCCCCATCCAGCCTGATCTTGAACTCTTGAGGGATGAGGCAGCCACAGCTTTTCTGGGCAACCTGTGCCAGGGCCTCTCAGTAATATCCTCACATGTCTGCCTGTTTTGTAAATGCAAGCATAAAAGGTGGCTGTTAGAAACAAACCCCACAGCACTATGGACACCAGTGATCTGAGAAAAAAAATACATAATTTTGAATGCATTTCAGATGATTTTTATTTATTCTTGTCTCCGGAGCAAGGAAGTAAATGCAGACAGTGCCAAGAAGTCCATAAATAAATTTTGTTCTTGGAGAATCTCTTTAATATGCACAGGGTCCTGCTTCTGTAGTAGTGAACATTTGACCAGTAGCAATTAATTTCTTATCACGGTCTTTCTATGAGGTAAAAAAACATTAGTGTCTCCATTAGGAGTTGGAGAACAGGAGCTCTCCCAGAGAAAACGATGGACCCAGCTTCATTCCCCTGCCCCAGGGCTTGCCAAGAGCTGCTGGAGGAAGAGGGCATTGCAAGGATGCCTCTCTTGCAACACAGCTGGGTGCTCCTGTCCAGGCAGATCCGTCCTGCTGATCAAATGATACTCAGAAAATGTTCGCTATCTGTGTATTTCGGGATAAGTGTCACTAAGCTAATGAATTTTCAGCAACTCACTGTGAAGCACGCAGTATTTCCCTTAATGGCAGGTGGGAAAAGGGAGAAGAAAAAACAATAAAAGCCCCTGGTATAAATCTCTTCTGGGTAGAAAGGATGAAAAGAAGGTTTCTTACTAAAGTGACCTTACGGAAAATAGCATGTGATCCTGTAGCATGTAGATTATTAGGCAAAGTGTCCCAAAGGTTAAAGTGTCTTTTCTCATTAAAATGGGTAGGATCTCCAGCTGGAAGTGCCGGACCTGTGTGTCCAGCCCCAGAGAGGGGGAGTGGGAAAGCAAGGGGTTAAATTTCGGGGCTGTAGAAGCAGATTGTGTTTTCCTTCTATGATGTGGGCTGACAAGACATCAGTATTCTATTCATCTGTTGGGAATTAGGCTGTTAATCCAATCAATGACTCTTGAGCTAGCTGCAGCCTGCCTCCCCACTGGGGAACAATCGGATCAGACGGGAGATTGTTTAAGAGCACAGAGCGGTCCCGGTGTCAGGTGGAATTTCCAAGCATTCCCTAGTGAATTGGGGATGGGAAAGCTGTCTCAGCCCATTTATCCTGCCCCTTAAATAACCAGGTATCTGCCTCAGCCATGCTAAAGTGATAAAGCAGTACAGTAGCCACTAACTTTTACGCGAGGAGGGGGCAGGGAAGCACCCTGAAAAGGGAGATTTTAGGATCTTGCCCTTTGGAATATCATCCTGGTCACAGCCTGGGATCGTGTCTGCGTGTTTTGTGGGAGTCTGACTCAGCCACAGCACCACTTGTTACAGCTTTCAGCGTTGACTTTTCCAAACACATTTTTGATCCTGGCAGCTTTTGTATTGTACCAACACACTTGTTTGATGACCAGCAAGATGCGTGGTGCTGAAAGTAACAGGCAGTAGGAAATATTCTTTGGATAACCTATAAATACATCCAAATACACAGCTGTGCACAGAGTGCTGGCTGCAAAACGGGATGAAAAAGCTCAACAGCAGAACAACCCTGAGAGTTTCGATGTTGCTGCGTGAGCCGATGTGTAGATTCAGAAATCATTTTGCTCTGCAATTAAAGACAGCCATGTCTTTATTGAGGGCCAGTGTCTGTGCCAGCAGCACTACATGCTGATCACAGTAGATGTGATAAATCCCATTGAAATTGCACTTGGAAATTTAGGTACAGCACCAGTTAGAAACTAGGGCGATGAGGGATTAGCGTGACCCTGGCACACTGAACTCCTCAGGCTGGGGGCGTTTGGGTGCATTAGCAGATGCAGGCTTCAGGAAGGAGCCAGTGGTGGTCCCTGGGCATCCTGTTCTCTCTGAGCTTTCTTAGAGCTGCTTTTAACAGCAGCTTTGCTAACTCCAATTTAGTGCTCCTAAATGAACCACGAGTATGAGCTTCAGCAGTGAATACGAATAGGGAGGTCCCCAGGCAGAAAGATCCCCAGCTCGTAGGCTTGGCTTTAAAGGGCTTCAACATCCCTCTCCCCTTGATCATAATTTTGAATCAAACAAAAGGTAATGCAATTTTCTTTGGCTTTCAGTAGCAGATTGCGCTGTAAAGGTTCATGCCATTAGAAATGTAATAATTGCTTCTCTATGCAGATCTAATTTATGTGTGAGGCACTTAGAAGATAGGCCAAATGATAGCCTGGCAGTAGGCTCTGGAGAAGGGCCCAAGAGGTGATGATAAAAATCTGTCTAGCACCTTCCATCCTCAGGGATATCTGCCCGACACAGTGCAGGAAAAGGTCTGAATAGTAGGAGGGGACAGAGGAGGCGGCTGAGGGCTCTTGGAGAGGGACAACTCCATAAGAGAGGGGTCCCTGCCAAACCTACCCATATGTAAGAGAGGTAGAGGTTAATGGAGGAACCAAACTTAGAAGATACCCAAGCCCTGCACTTGCCAGCCTGGCCTGTGTGCCATCCTCAGGTAACAGCTGTTCATGACCACTGCATGGATTTTGGTTTTGCTTCTACCAGACGTTGCTCTGTATCCTTTGTCCCATGGCATTGGTCTTTGGGGAGTGCCTGAGCTGCCTTCAAGCTGGGACCAAAGATGCACACGGTGGTGCCTCACAGCAGCCTATGCCAGCATTAACAACCATAACTTTACAAGCACTTCACAAGCACCAGCCAACTAATTATCCTCATACAGGCCACCCACTTAAAACAGCTGATGAAGGTGAGCGGTCATAGGTATATTTTGCTCTAGCAAAATCAAAAGCTGAAAAGTGGGGAGAAAACATAAAGATACCTCTTTTTTTTCCTGGGGTCAGAGATATTTGTGACTCTAGAGTTTGGCACAAAGCTCTTGGATGGTCTTGTTTCTCAAACTGCACTGTTGCCGGTGATGCTTTAAGGCTCAGGAGGTAACTAAAAGCAAAAGTCTATGCGTATGTGGGTGCACACTGGCCTAAGGTAGGGATTGTGAAAGAATAGGTTCATGTGTCAAACTAAACCATTGCTTTTCTACGCCAGCATTTGCCACTCATCTCTCTGCTTTGCTCGGGCAAGCTTTCATTTTACATGTATTAATGTGCGTGTACAAACCCAGGCTGATGTGTGCAAAAGCAGAGTGAAAATGGAAATGAAGGCTGTGTTGTGACCATCTACTGAGTTGTCTGATGGAGTTCAGACTGGTTATTTTAGCCCCCATTGCCTGGTTTTATGTAATGGTGGGTATTAACATGCAAATTCTGCTGTGCTTTTGGCTTAGCCTCACCCTCAGTCTTCTTGGAGATAAAATTTCAGAGAGAGAATAAGAAGATGATGAGGTTAAAGTAAATTGTTGGGAAGTTGAAGTCTAAAGTGGAAATAAATGAGAAATAAAACCCTTTTTAAAAGTGGAGGGAAGTATTTTCTTGCTATCTTTCATCTCCCTGGCTTGAGTGAGTGTGTGTCATGAGGCTGCAGAGATTTATATTACAGCTCCTAAGCACCCGTGCTTGTTCAGAGGCTGTATTATTCTGGCCCTTTTTATTCACTCACCTTCTAAAGATGTAGTGTAAATATTTATCTTCCCTCTGGCCCATTCGTGCTGCCCAGGACCCAGTGCTGTTAAACGCTCTTATCACCACATCATTCTTATTTCCTGTGATCCCTGCCAACATTCCGAGTCTGTCAATGGGAACGAGCGTGCACCTTAAAAGGTGCCACAAATGAACAGAAAAAGAGGTGATGTGCTGGAAAGAATGCCTTAAAATAAAGAGCACAGGTGCTGTCCCTCAAAGGAAAAGGATGGTGTAGATGTGTACATAGTGTAGATTGAAGGCACCGGGATGAGGTCTCTGTGTGAAGCAGCACTTGAAGGAGGTATGGGGTCCCCTACAGACCCTTGTACTGGTGTGGAAGGCTGTCATCACTGAAACGAGCTCATACTGGACCAAAGCTCACCCAGGTAACCAGCATGGATTTGTTCTTTCTCTATGTAGTGCTAAATTAAACAGGTGAGATGCAGAAGAGATGGTGCCTCCCTTAGGCCACCGTCCTCCCTCTCACAGAGATTCCTGCACACAGCTTATAATGAGGCAGGTCTGGACAATCAGTGTTTATAGCACACTGTTTAAATCTGTCCTGTGAAACAACAGTAACACACTGGCCAGTCCAAGTCTACTTGCAATTGGAAGACAACAGCAATCATGTCTTACAGAGTGTACGGCATCTCAGCAGGACTCAGCCAAGCTGTTTCCATGTCTCTGCCCTTCAGTCCAGAACCTGTGTTAGGTTAAGCAGGGAACAGAAATTCCCAAGGAATGAACATGGGATGGCAACACCGATATAATCCTATCACTTATAAGACAAAATTGACGTGCAGTAGCCATAGTACCACTTAGAGGATAAGACAGTTGGTCCATCTGCGCTCGGTCCATCTTCTCTCATTTCTCTTGCTTAAATTTCTCAGGGGCAGCACAAAATCCTGTTATCCAATAAGTTATCCACTGGTAGTTGGATTTTCATTGAGTGACATCTGTCGCAGACCATAGATGTAGAAGGTAGTGTTGATTTTATAGCATCTTTGTTTTGATGGGTTTGGTAGACATGGACATTTGGGGTTTGGTTTTGAAGTGTTTGGAAAGGCTCTCATCTCCCTCATAGCTGTGCAGCTTGGCTGTCATCCTGCCGTGGCCAGATGTGGCAGGAGGCTGTAAAAGGCACACAGGATGGCATCCAGCATTAGGAGGCAAGAGGAAAGCTTGGAATCAGATCTGTTGTTGGTCAGCAACATTCATGTGTGGGACTGAACACTCTTACGTTTGAGTGTGTAATGGTCTTTCTTTCCTTTCTGGTCATTTTCTGCCTCCCTCTGTGGCTTCTGCCATTTCCATGAGCTCCTTCTTTTTATAGACAGAGCATTGTTAGAAGGGCTCTGGGACAAGGCCTTGCAGGCCTTTACAGGAGGTGCATTACTGCTTTGAGCCTGGCTTTTTCCCCCTTTTGTGTTGAAGTTCACTGAATTAGAGCAGGTTTCCTCCTTTTTAACCTCTCACAGTGACAGATTCCAGCTAACATGTGATGATCAAAGGGCATTTCTCAGAGGCATCCTGGCACAGAGCAGAGCTTGGCATTGTATGTTGGCCCCAGAGCTGCCCATCTCTTCTGCTGCACTCCCCAGCATCAGCTCCCCTACTCAACACCTTTCTTTGGTCCATCTGCTGAAACTATCCATCTGATCACCATCAGCATCTCTGTTCGTCGATCACTGTCAGCATCTCTGGGTTCCTCCCAGCTGCGAGGGTGGGCTCTGAATGCCCTGCTCCTGCCTGGTGCTAGCAGGGTGAGGACAGAGACTGCACCAGGTTGTCCCTGTCCACTCAGTGGGATCATTCGTCCCAGCAGAGGCACATCCTGGGAGAGGAACACACTGCACCTCCCTAGGATGCTCTAGAAACCACTGCTTTCTGTCACATGTCAGGAAATATCCATTTCGTCAAGGCCAACTTTAATTCATCTTCTGCACACCGGGTTTCATTGTAAAAGAAACATTTCCAGCTCCTGGTAGGCAATATTCATCTCACATAATTCCCACAATGGGAGCTGTAATCCTCACTTTCACGGTCCATCTTTGATTAGTCTCCAGGTGTGACCATTTTGCTGTGAAGGCTCAGCGTTGCCGTACCTGGAGCAGCAGGGCACGTCAGGCTGCCATTAGCCACGGTGCTCCAAAAAGCCAAATCAAAGAGGGATTGAGATCAGCAGCTTCCCGAGGGCATTTCAAGGCCTTTAGTGAGTGACCACACTAAAGCTTTTTCCATTTACCTGGATTAAAATTTGTCACAGAGGAAATACAAGCAAATAGCACAGCATCTGAGAAGTGTAACGAATAGCATTTGGCCAGCCGGAACGCTCGAAGGGGGGGGAAATCCACAGCGTAAATAAAGTGCAAACCATGTTTGCATAACATTGGATTAATAGTTCTTTTTAAAAACCACACTGGGATTAAAGAGTCACATTTCCTATGCCAGGACTTGCGCTCCCTCCTTAGCCCAGCAGATGCCAGGAAGTACATCTAAGAGAAATAAAAAGCCTCGTTAGCTGCAGCCGGCTGCTGAAGCAGCAGTGCTTTCCACAGGCCTTTGGAAGAGGAACAAATGGCTGTGGTGTTCCTGGAGCAGTCCTGTGTGTTTTATAGGGAGTTCTGCAGCAAAGTGTTCCCGTGAAGGAATTTCTGCTGTGCAGCTCCAGGCCCGTTCACCTGTGGGTTTTGTCGGCAGCAGTTTTGAAGGCAGGGATGCAGAAGGGAGCTGGCTTCCCATCCACCAGCCCGCATATTTGACATCCTGCCTTTCCAATAATTCATTGGGAGCACTTCTGCCTCTTCTTGCCCAGCCCTGCTCTGTATTTTGCTGAAGTCAGTGCCAGTCCTGTCACTCCTCTGAGCAGGCATGTGCTTAAGGAGCGTTCAGGGGCTCTGGCTCAGATCAGTTACTTTGTTAGTGTGGAATAATCAATGGATGCCGTCCTTGATTCCTTCAGTCCTTTGGCTTGCGGTACCTCTAATGGCACCCATTTGAATTACTCCTCCCCCAGTCTGGGCAGAAACAGGCCCCTGGAATGAGGCATCTTCAAACACTGGTGGGAGTGACACGAATGAGACACGGCAGCACGTGGAAGGAAAAATCTGACACCCCCCGCCCAGACCTTTGCTTGGAAAATACATGGAATGGATATTTAGGCAGCAAATGCCTGTTGCATCTGGCTTTTTTCTTTTGTCCCTGTTGCTGCCATGGGTGCTGTGTTGGTGCAGTGCCCCAGAGCAAAGGGTGGCACATCTTACCCCGAAAAACAGATTATTCCTAGTTCCTCAGCTCAACACGGTTAATATCAAGCAGAATAACAGTCTCCAGCTATGGATGAGATTTCTACCTGTTTCCCTATTCTCCTTTTCCCTTTTGCCTGCTCCAGAATCCACAACAGACTGTAGAATTTGCACCTTAATTCCAAAGATGATGGTAATTAAAAACCTAAGTCTCCATAGACAGATGCAAATAAATTAAGGAGGCAAAGAACTGAATTAGAGGCTAATCCTGATGGGGTAGTGAAAGCAAAGTGGCCAGTCATTCTTTCCTTCTGTTATTTCACCTGTTCTGGTGGCAGGATGAGGCTGTGGAGGGGTGAGGTGCCTGGGGAGGGGACACAGCAGCCTGGGGAGGGGACACACTTCTCAAAGCATTGCAGCTGGTGCAGTGGTGTATGTGTTAGGCTGGAACAGGGGGCTGTGTGCCATCACCTACAAATCCTGTGGTTTGCTTTGCCCTTGCACTGCAGGTGTTTCACAAGAATGAGTTCGGCCACCTGCTCATCCCTGAGCGTTGTGCCCATTCCTCACTCAGCAGAACTTACCTGGGCTTTGGGTAGACCTGAATTCTGAAGAGCAGAAACCTAAGATTTATTCATGTGAAAGAAAAACAAGGTGTTGGGGTTTTTTTTTGCCCTGTGTGCTCCCTGTGTGCCGTGTGTGCTGAAGAGTGAAGCGCACTGAGCTGGGGCAGTGTCCTGGTGCTTCACCCTTCCCTGAAGTAAGCCAAGGCTGGGCCTGCACTGAAACATCTTGCACTGAAGCATCAGGATTAGTGAGAATCCCAGAGTAAGGCCATAGGACTGAAATCCTTCATTTTTATGGGCTGGAAGTGATAACACTATGAACTGAATTATACTCACGTCATGACGTGATCCACGCACTCTTACGGGTGGATAGATATTGATTATCCATCAATATGGAGTGATGGCAGATGATGATTCAAATCCCAGCTGTCAGGTAGCTGGATCTCCTGGGCTGTTTATCTGGTCAATTAAAACATTGCTGTGATTCAGCTTATTTATTTACAACTGAGGTTTACCTGTGTCCCCATTACATTGCCTGTACCTCTAAAATCAAGTCTTTTTTCTCTCTTTTCCAGGACGGGGAAGGCCAGACTGCCCTCCATTATGGTAAGCTGCCTCTCAGCTCAGTTGTTCCCTCTTAACAGGATGGATTTGCAGAAGACTGCTCTCCTCCCTTTGTTTTAATCTGCAGAAGTCACATTAAAGCCTTCCTTTTCCCCCAGTTAATGATGTAGAGTTTTCATGTACGCCTCTGTGTCTCCGGGATGGGGTTGTGCCACCTCCAGACCCAGGACTGGCTCTGGTTAGGGAATGCCAAATCCCTTGGCCTTCAGGGAGGCTCTGTAGCAGTTTTAAGATATTACACAGGTGAGGGGAAGGGGATGACCAAGGTGGCCTCCACCTCCATGTGTTCTTGTGGCAAACCTGTTTGATTGCAAGTAAGAGAGCAGGAGCTTCTCCGCTACCAAAATCAGCAGGGGGAAGTCACAGTTCGTGTCCCTCCTACAATTACAGGCTAATTAGATACATGATTTTACATCAATCTTTAATTGAAAGATTGCTCTGTCTCCAAATGAGAGAAGTAGAGACTGAAGTGACGCAGGCAGTGCTGATGTGTGGGGAATATGAAAAAAGCATCGATTTAATCTGGATCATAATTTTTTCCCAAAATTAAGGCATAGCCAGTTATTATTTTGTACTCTCTCTTGATGCCTGTCACTGTAATTAAGAGCATACTTGTCATTCTGAAGTGTTTGTGTCATTCTCTCTCTCCCTGATCTCTCCACAAGGACATTAGCAGGATGGCAAAATTGCTTTGCAGAGCATCAGTCCAAAGCACAGCATTTGGATCTGGAGCTAAACTCCCACATTCCAGGGCTCCTGAACCAATACTGTAATTACAGTGATGTGTGATTTCTCCACAGGTGATCTTTCCTGTAGAATACCCTATTTTTCAAATTCCTATCATTGTGACTGGAGTAGTGAATCTGTTCTTAGCACAGCATTGTCCACAGATTGACAGCAATTAAAATGCCACATTGCCTCTCTCTCTGATTCATTCCACATTTTGGGCTTTCTCTGTCCTGGGAAGGTGTTTTCCCTGCTCCCAGCTCCAGGACTGACATCTGCCTACCGAGGGGTGCACAGTGCATTACCCTAGCTTGTGCAAAAGCATAGCACATGTATAAGTTAACCATGAGCACCTGCTCCAAGCAAGGCCAATAGTGAAAAGAAAGGGTAGAGGCATCACCTGAATGTTAATTCTGTGCAGGTGGATCCCTCTAGCTGGTGACTGAGGCAGGTTGTTTAATAATCAAACATAATTGATTTAATGAACATTATTTCACAAGCGGTTTCTGTGATCCACCCTGATAGCTCAGATGTTTCAATAGTGACAGTTACCAGGGTTTTCTTCCCAAATGTTTTAAGTGTTAACATTTTTACTTCCCCTTGAACGTTACCCACCTCTCCTCCCTGTGTATCATCTTTGGGAAGCCTTTCTGACACACAGGTCCAGTGTGCCCAAGGGTACCCGGCTGTTCCTGGTGGCTGTCACTGCACCCAGGCTGTCCTGGTGTGTTCCTAAATCCCCCTGATCTTGGAAACAGCTTGTTAAATGAGTGGCTGGTTTAGATTCAAGTGGCTGTTGGCCTGAGACTGGAACTCTCTGGAAACCTCCCAATGCCATTTTGGTCAGCCCTTCAAAACCAAGCCATTAGTGGCAGCAGAGAGGTATGAGAGCTCCTATGAAAGCTGTGTCTGAGCTGAGCAGGGCCTTCACAAGGCCTTCCCTTTTGTTGGAGGCTATTCAGGGAAGGGTTAAATCCCATCAGCAAGGCAGGCACTGCTTTTAGGGTGTCTGCATCCCTTTTTATGAGCCAGCGTGGCCTGACAGCTGTCCTTGTGGTGACAGCTCTCCTGATTACAGCCGGTGTCAAACTGCATCCTCCTGCAGGTTATAAATCCTGCCTCCTTCCAAAGGGTGCCGACCCCGAGTTTAAGCGGAGGTTAAGTGGAGGCAAGCCGGCAGCGCGGTCCGGAGGCACCGGATCACCGGGGGGTCCCACTGCTGGCCCCACGCAGCTCCGGGCTGGAGCCTGGTCACTGTGACCATGGTCTCCCTGCTGAACGGCCTGTTAGCCATCAGCTCCTCTCCATCCATCCACCCACCCACCAGGAATACTCAAATCATTGCTGCTGCCTCTCCCCGAGGAAATCAAGGCTGCTCCAAGCAGTGGTGGCCACGTGGCCGTGGAGTGGGCAGGCTCTGTATCCTCATGGGCGCTCCGGCTTCCCTGCAAAGCACCATCTGTTCGGCTGTGTCTCTGCTATGGCAGGGCAGTGGGAGGGGACGCTGGAGGGAAAATAAATAATAAAA